>VYXC01008169.1:921823-1156638 GCA_013397175.1 Platysteira castanea
AAACACTAAATAATAAAAAAAAAAAAAAAAAAAAAATCACAATTATTTACTATCTGGTTGCTGTAAAGGGGAAAAATCTGGATATCTCACACACCTACAATATTTTCTGGACAACCTTAGTCTTCCAACATTCTCTTTAAATTACATTTCATTGGTACTAAAGTAAAATTATGTGGCACTCCCTGTCTTGGTTTGAGATTTGTCACATAATATTATGTACCGAAATTTTGCTAAAGTGTCCCTATTTTACAGCCCAAAATAAACCCTCAGGCTGCTATGAGTACATGTTGTCCCTCAGTCATATTTTCTTCTTGAGTTCTGATTTTGGCATTTTGGAAAACACTGGCAGCAAAGACCATAATAAGTGGAAATAATGTCTGAGTGAAAACTGCAGGAGCACAACTTTTCCACAAGTTATATCATATACTCAATTGTTCTTTGTTTCTCCATATAAAATGTTTCCTGACAACCTATAACATCAGGGCCAAGACTAACTTGTTTTATGGCAGCAACTGATGCGTATAATTGAAATTAAAATCAGAAGACTTGCAGGGATTGTCTGTTTGGAAGGAGAAATAGACCAAGAGATATTTGAAGATCTCTTCAAATTCCTACAATGCACATCTGTGATGAAGTAAACACAGCAAGGAGCTTTTGCTAGTGTCATAAATAGGATCAGATATGATTGTAATGTTCTTGGTACTTGAAAACATAAGCCAGGGAAAGACTTACACCATAGATCATAAAATTTGAATTTAAAATATAGAATTGAAGTAAATTATAGAATTCACAATTTTAAAAAATCCCACATAAACATTATTCAATAATTATGCTGAAAATTTTGTTTTATCTATAATCATCTGACAGCTTGCTAGGATAACTGTCAGGTATTCATTTTATACAGTCAAAAAATGATACATACAGTGAAGTGAGTTATGATACATATCCTAGCTAAGTGGGATGAAAATAACTTAAAGGTGATATCTCAGAGCTTGTACTTCTAGAAGCAGAATCAGCAAAACTTGCAAGGTTACCAGATTAAACATTATGATCAGTGTGAATAACATGCACAGTTCTTGATGAAATTCAATTTTTTTTACTTGTTCTCTTGTGCACTGATTATGATAGAAGGTCAGAGAAAAAGATAATCACTGTTTGCTCTGTGCTACAGAATGGTTTGCATGGTCTCATTACCTTGTCTTGTCTCCAGGCTCCTCACCTGTGTATAAGAAAAACAAGATGTCATTGACCTGCTCAGCTTAGATGCCCAAGGGCAAACCAAAATCCTTCCTTGCTACTAAAAGATCTGATATTTGCCTAAGCTTTGCAGTTCGCCCAGCATATAGGATTGTACCTGAAAACATGATGAATACCTAGGCACTGCACATCAGTATTCTAGATCTCAGGTTTTGGTAGAGAAACCAGAGAGAAAAATCCTCCTAAAATTTCAGTCCAAGTGGAAAAATCAGAGCATGCTTAATGTGCTGACTGGTTACTTTTCTTCAGAAGATGCAGTTCGGGCTGCTACTTTTTTGTAAGCGTAAGAGAAGCATCCTTTAATATTGCTCTTCACAATATTTATTCAGGAGATGGGTAATCTAGGAGGAAGGGGGAATAGAAAAGAATATGAAGAATGATCAAATGTAAAAATACAAGATGGATTAATGAGAACGCATGCAGAAATTCTGAAGAATAAGAGCTGTCTTTAAGGCTGTTATTAATAACATCTGCCACAGAAAAGAGTGAATGTGATCAAAGTGATTTGTTGTTGCATGTACTTCCTTGATTCTCACAAAATCATTCTGCTTAGATAGCAGCCAGTGAAATGGCACCTGAAATTCTGCCTCTGAGAACAATTTAATGGGCAGTTTTCTCATTAACAAATATGTAGTTCACAAGACTAGCCAGCAGAGAGCAACACTATTTAAATTTGAACTGAGCATTATATCTGTACAAACTAATTATTACATTACTGTGCATAAAACTGTATAATGCAGCACATTAAATGTAATGCTCTGTTACATCAGTCACAGCCACTCACTGCCAATGCATTCCAATGTAATGTCTAACCCAGAAAAACATGTATGCAAATCATCTGCATACTTGCTTTTAATTTGCATGATCTTGAGGGGTTCTTCTGAGGTTATGATGTATGGCAAACTTGCAAAATTAAACACAGATGTACTTTTATTTCACACACAAAATTTAACTGCAAAGCTTTAACAAGGAATTTGCACAATGAAACTATTCCCTCTAGCCACCTTAAGGGGTCAGATGGTTCAGAATGAACTCAGTTTGTGCAGGGTATATTGGGCAAATAAAAACCATCTGTTTTATCTGCAAGATTTTCTGTATCTGTTGGTGGAAAAAGTTTACCATCTCCTCTGTGCAGCCCTTGAAAATTCCTAGTCTGGAATTACTCCAGTCCTTCTCTTGGTGCAGCCATTGGACAACAGCTGCATATTTCAGGTTGGAGCATTGATGAGGTGACCTCCTAAGCCCAGCCACCCTGAGAAATGCCCTTCAGTCTAGGCAATGATTTCTTTGCCTTTGTCTCTGTTTCTTTCAGCTTCCTAAAAATGTAGGGACGAACTTAAATTCCAGCTATACCAAGAATGGCAGAGTAAAAGGCTTTCCCAGATGGTGGGAAAGCCTCTTTACTCTGGCATCATGTCTATCATGGTCCACAGATTTATACTGGAAGATGATGTGTCTGCCAAAGAATATCGTTTCTTAATGCTGCCAGTGAGCAGAGCATCTCTATCATTCTCAGTCTGGGAGATGTCTTGGAACAGTTCTCAAATTGATAGTAAGAGATACTGCAAGGTGGCAGTGAATTCCTTGGCAAATATAAAATAGGTTCCGGAGGGAGAAATCCTTAACTGTCTCAGTCTTATAGTATCTCTAATGTTCTTTTCCCATCTGCATTATTTTGCCACTGAGATAGAACCAAAAGGTTACCAAAAGACACAGACTATTCCTTTCAATTACTTTAGGATGAAATTTTTTTTTTTTCCTTAAGCAGGTTCCAAAAAAGAACAAAAACTAGGAAAAAAAAAAAGGGTTTGACAGTGTAGCATTAAACTTGTAAAATGCCTTACTGAGCATCTTGCAGTACATACAGTATACTGAAGCAGAGGCAGACAACCAACTTTCTATGAAAACCTTTCTGTTTTGCCAAATTAAATGATTCGGTCTGTTTTCATGCAGGTTCACCCAAAAAGCATTCTTGTAGCCTGTCTTGCAAAAAGGGATAATCAGAGTAAATTTTCATTAAATATTGCTAAATATTTCCAGAAGGTGAATGTGAAATTAACATAGAGACTTCACAGCAGCAGTCTGATCCAAGAAATTGCACTCAGCTTAGGAAAAAGGAACTGTACCACATGTCTAGGCAACATACTGGACATGTTACAAATTATGAGAGTTCAAAACAAATAGTGGACAGACGACGTAGAGGTCAATCAAAAGTCATTTTGGTTTTCTAGTCAGATTAACTTCCCAAAGCTTCTGAAAGAGTATGGATATCTTCACAACACAAAACCATGGAAATATCACTGAGTAAATAACTTGCTTTAAAAGATCCACCAAACTTGCCTGTACTCTTGAAATCACAGGCATACATTACAGTGGAGATGATGTAATAATACAGATTTAAAACAAGAACATGGGACTTTCAGTATCAAGAACAGTAACAGCACTGAGAGGAGTTAAAGAGGTACTGATTCCTCTGTTCCTTTTTGGTTGTTTCCTAGTCTGCTTGTCCTGGCATGTTTGAACAGTGAAAGCCAACTGAACAGTTGGTTTCCACTCTGATCTAAAGTGTAGCAGATGATGCTTGCAGTACAAAGGGTGAGTGATAATGTCTTGCATATTTGCATTTATCAGATTGTTTCAAATGCAGGAATTAATTCAAGTCTCATTTAATGCCAGGAGCCATCCTAGCTTGTATAAGCACGGTATAGAAGATTATTAAACCAGCTTTCTCTTAGAGCATTTAATGTGACATATCTCATCATTCTCTTCACTTGGACTATATAGTCAGTACACTTCCCCCATTACTAAATGCCACAGGAATTTATGTCACTGATGTCTATGGGCCTCAATACTTATGGGGAAGATGACAAAGCTCCAACTGGAAACTCAAGCCAAAAGGAGTATTCCTCAAGGGGAACAGATGCGAGGAAACCCTCAGAAAGGAAGATCTTCTTGCAAGACAAGTTATGAATGACATCTGAATTGGAAGGATTATGGTGAACAGCTAAAAGAATATGAGTTCATGAATAGAGGGACTGCAAAAGAACCCCTTTGTCTTCTGGAAAGGTTGCTCAATTCCATCATAAACTTTTTGGCACCATGGCCAGCCAGCAAAAAAATGCAAAGTTAAGAGCATCTTTTCCATCTCTTGTAATATCTCCTCTTGTGCTTTATCTTCTAATTTTTCACAAGAGCATTATTTAAAGTAAAGAAGCAGAGACAAGGCAGGCCATAAATTCATTTTGTGCCACATGGTGTGGTGTGCTTAGCACTCCCTCCTACTTGTGCCTGAGCACAGCCCTGCCCAGCTTGATAGCTGTGGTATCTCTGCTTAGAAGGTACAAATTGCTACAAGATCCAGTACATTCAGTCTAGAGTGTATTTATTTTAACCTCTTTGGGGCTAAGGAAACATTAGGCTTACATGAGCACAAAGAGGACAAAGGCATAGCCTCTTCAGCAGTCTTCCTGCTCTAAGGAAATGGCCAGCAAGCTACAGAAACTGTGAGGTCTATTTCTCACACATTAATCTGTTACTGACTGGTCCTTTCCATGGTTTTTAACACCATCAAGATCTCCAGAACCATAGAGGAGGAAGATATTTTGGTCCCAACAGACACATATAAGGAAATCATAGATCATCTCTCCCTAGACAATCTGGAAAAACTTCCACTGCAACAGACACTGTCTTCTTGCAGCCAAGGTCAGCTGTGTCTGTAGTGCTGGCCTGGTGGTTGAGGGTGACAGTGTCTCATGGTATCCTTTTTGCATGCCTTACAGTCCAGCCTGCTCTATTTTCTATGTAATTATCTTTTTTGCCACTGATGCCTTTCTCAGTTGGGATGAACTGGAGGTCAACTGGGAATAAGCAGGGATATCCAGATGCAGAGGGAAGGACTGCTGTAGTATTTTTCTTTCCAGGGGAAGGCACGGACATGTCTTTAGTGAACACCTCAAACATCACTGCTCATTATCGCTCAATCCCGACCAGTCTGCAGAAGTTCTGAACTTTTTCTTTCACCAGCTCTTTCCAGGGTCTTGATCTTCCCTTTCAAAGCCACCAATACTTTAAACAGAAGGGCCATGATACAAAAATTAGACATGTAAAGAAGACTATAGTAGTATGACAAGCGTACAGCAACACTTCCCAGCCTCCAGCAAGCTGGAACCCAAAGGTTTCCTGATCCTGATGTAGTACTGTTGTATAGCAATAAATGGATTATTCCATGAACTTGTCTGGAAAGATTGCAAATGGATTCTCCTGACTTGGAGGAGGATCAGCTGTGTTTTATCTTAACACCACTGCTGAGCATGAGAAGAAGACATACTTTAGTCTAATCATATCTTCCTTATCAGCATGTTTTAAAGTTCTAAAAAATTTCTAAGTTCTAGGTAAGTGAATTCTTTGGGAAAATTTTCCCAGTTACACATTAAAGATTATTCTTTAGTTGTGAGCTTTGGTTTGGGAAAATCAGTATCTTAGTATCCATCATGTGAACACAAATCTAGCAAGTTGCATGCAGATGAGATGCAGATGGTACTAGGCACCACATAAATCCATAGAAGAGTTAGAGGGCTAGTCATCTGGAGTTATGAAAAGCAAAAGCGTCAATTCAAAAAGTGTACTTCTACCTAATTCTTTCAGAGATTGGCTTTAGAAAACATGAGAGTTCTGAAACCTTTCCTTGGAAGATGGCATAATCTTCAAAATCATCCCAGTGAGTACATTGCCAACAAGTTATTTCAACACAGCTGCTAATCCATCATGTGCATTTTATGGAAAGAGTTTCCTCCTATATCAGATCTGCTGGACTGCAAGCTAGTCATAGTATGTTGTGTCTTCACCTGAATTTTTCGACTGGAATAAAGGATAAAAGATATCAACCCTCTTATATGCCAGGTTCTTGAATGACAGAGATAAAAATACAGTTTGGAAGCTGCTTATTGCTACATTATGCAGTCACTTTTGAAATAGTTAAAACTCCAAAACACCAAATAAATAAGTTGAAATACCATTTGCTGAACACAAATTCTAGATGCCTGCCCACAAGGGAAAGAGAAGCCACTTTTTGTATTTGTTGAACAGAAAATGTGGCATTGCAAAGACTATGAATTACATAGTGTTCTCCCTGAAAAATAGAATTGCATAATATGTTGTTTTACTACTGCACGTAGTAAAAAATCATTCTTAGGTCCCAAAGCCAGAAAAAACAACACATGAAAGGACAAACTGACTACAAGTTCACTGCTTTGGATATAAAAAGGTATCTGGCATGATGAAGTCTTTTTTAGTCCATGTGGTTTTCATTTGAATTGGTTCATGTAAGGTTCTTTCAAGACGAGCAAAAAAATGCGATAAATCTCCTTAGGAATAGAGCCGTGCAAGCTTGGGAAACTCGCTGGGCAAGCCAGCTTCTTTTGTTCGCCAAATTCTAGGGGCACAAGAGCCTAATGAGAGCTTAATTAAAATTGATGTGAAAAAATTAAACACTTTAAAGTATTGTTTGGGGGCTTGCAGAGCTCATGCCAGTGAAAGTTGATAATTTTGTGGGTTTGGAATTTAACTAAATTAATTTTTTTTTTCATCTACAAAACTCTCTTGCTATCTCTTTTCTTTCCATCTAAGAAACAAACTAGAAAAATATTGGTAGGAAAGAGCCCATCTGTCTTTTTTCCTCAGTTTCCCTGGGTCCAGTACAGTGAGTATTTGAGTGTTCACATCAGAGTTGAGATGCTCTTCCCCTTTCAGGACATTTTTCTAGGTGGTCTTTTGCAGGCAAGCATGAAATCATTCTGTTTGAGCTCTGAGCACATGTGCATTCATGCTACGCATCCTTGGACAGAGCACTCTGCTGAGCACAAATTGATATTTTCTGTCTTTCAGCAGGGACTTTAGCTTGGGCTCAGCACTGTACATGCAGTAACATGGCTTCTAGTTCAAGGCTGTCATACATCCAACTGGCTCAAGTCTTGGGCAGAAAAACTTGTATTCTGCCTGCAAAAGGCTATGTAGACATTCTCTGATACTCATTCACACTGAGCTTGATCTGATGCCTGCTGGAATCAGTGACAGTCTTTACACTTCAATAGGTTTTGCAATAATCTTCTTTCAATCCCTTGAAAGAAGTATTTATCACTCAGAACTTCTAGGGACTTCAGTGGGCCTCAGGATGTTCAATATCTAGAAGTGTTACATTTTGCCATTCCAGTTCAGACATCCCTTTCACACAAAAATTAACACTCTTGTTCCAAGCAAACTTCCAGTTTGGTGACAGATTTGGTGAGCATGAGCACCATTCACCATTCATCATCTCCAACCTCTGCTTGGTGAACTTTGAACTCTGGCAAGTTCATGGACAAGATTGGAGCTCACTTTGCTAGTAGCATTACCTGATTAGAACCTATTGTGCACCAGTGAAAAAAAGGGCTGGGAATTAGCGGTGTTACATCAACCCCATGAACTTGAATAGTCAGACTTTATATGGTTTTAAAGGTAATATATATGAATATAACATCTTATAAGGTTGCTTGAAAGAGAAATGGCATCAGAAATGAATGTATTTTTTAATGGAACAGTTTTCTCTAGGCCCTTAGAAGTGACACTCTCCATAAGTATTCTAACAAAGTTTCAACATCGGGTAATTAATTCTCTGCTTATTTTTACATCAAAAATATTTACTCAAGCTAGAACAGAAAAGTTTAGTCTATCAGCAATGATTTTGGGGGGTTGTTGATTTTTTTTTTTTCATTTGGCAAAAGAAACTAAAATAAACAGGTTCTTTTGGTTTTTTTTAAAAAAGTCATCTGGTTTTAGGAGGAAAACACCCACTTCCTGAAGTGGTTGATCTTGAAAACAGAATTTTGGGACCCCTCTGTTATAACTTTGTATTACAAACCAAGTAGAAAAACAACTATCTGAGTGGTGGAGCAATATGATCAGCTTTTTTGCTAAAATTAGGCCTTTCTATGAGCTAGGCCAGTGGATATCAGCTATCTCTGGATATGAATATATTTGTGTCTCAAGGGAATATCATGGGTATTTTGATGAATAAGTCAAGCCTCTAGACAGCCCAGCAGAGACTATTTCTTACACATTGTTCCCAGGGAAACTAAACTGAAAGCAGAACTTTCCAAAGAGGAAGCAGCCATCACAAAACACTGACCAGCTGTAGGTGGATGTGCTTCACAGAAATACTTCTGGATTTTTATCTCTTTTTATCTATTTCTTAACAGTAAATAGATCCTTTAATCCCATGGCTCCTGCAGGTGAATTCAGTTCACTAATAAAGAACATGTTATTCCAGCCACATCAATTTTACATTTGTATAAAGTCCAATGCAGTCTGTTCAGAAAACACAAAATTCTTTCCCTAGGCATGAGAGGTGTGATGACAATGAACAAAAAGCCCAGTCAGAAGCATTTATCCAACTTAATTTTTGCAATGAAAAGAATTTCTTCAAATCACCTGCAACTAAGCAATAAAGCTGAAGCACTGTAAATTCATGTATAAATTTGTTCTGTAATCATCATCCCTACCTCTGTACCAAAGCTATATATGCTTTTTATATATGCACTCTTATCTGTGAAATTTTCTTTTAGTAGTCTCATCAATACAAAGAACTTTTAAAGCCAAGTTATGGCACTATCAGAGTCAACCCCAGAATCTTTTGATCAAATAATCAAATTAAATATCAAAAGGCAATTAAAAATAAAAAGAGTTCAGTCTACCTCTAGCTTTCAGTCAAGCATGATGAAAGCATTATTATTATTTTATTACCTTCCACTTTCTTGAATCCTGGCATATGGCTCGGGTGATGTGGATCCACAATTATTGAAGAAGACTTAACTTAGATCAAAGCATCATGGAATTCAAAATTTTACTACTTTCTCTGAATTTCAGCAATACTGTTCCATGGGTTTCTTTCTGACCCATTGCCTTATAGTATAGCAAATTCTCAGTTTACACAACACTTTACATCCAAGAAGACATCCAATACATAACAAAGAATTATTATTGCACTTAGATTTGTCATACTGTCAATTCTTTTCTTCGTCTTCAATTAAATGTTCTTATTAGGAAGAAAACAGATCCTCCTTTTTTGTAACCACAGTGTTTAGTATCCTGGGATATAATGTGAACAGTATGCTGCTCTTGCTATTATTATTAGTGGTAGTTTTGTATTATGTAATTTGTACCTTATATAACATCCAAAATCAGCATATTCCTGTGCCCAGAGTATTTCCGATTTAGGGGGATGTGTGGTAGCAGTTGCACCTGGATTAATTGCAATACAGAATAACAGAAGGGTGTCCTTAGGAGCTTTGTGACTGGTGGGATGAATATGCCTTCCTCTTTTGACCAGCCAATTCTGCTGGCTGCAAAGCAAACCAACTCCATGAGCTTGCAGAACTGTTAGGATGACGAGAAGATTGAAATCTACTGTCCTGAAGCTCATATTGTACATACAGATCAGCATTAGGAGGCTGAACTCCCCAACCTGTACCCCACATATAGAGCAGATGGAAAGAAATGGATTCCTTAAGAGGAATTCAAAGCAGGATGTGTCCTGAAATACTGTTTGCAAAGGTATTTTTGTGTCTCTGGTGATTTTAGGAGAAGTGAGGGAGGCCTCCTAACTGGGGCACTTAGTAGTTAGATATTCGGTGATTTGAGTGGTACGGGGACAGGGTAGCTCCATTGTTCCTTTGAGGGCTCAGCTCATTTTTTTTCCATTAAATTTCCAAAATTTTTATAGCAAGAGCTGAGGTCTTTCTGCACCCTTTATAATTCCCAAAGCCCAGACATCCATCTGCAGAGCAGTAGAGAGATCAGACACCAAGAAAATGTAGAAAAAAACCCAAAAAAGAACCATGCAGAGACAAGTTGTGATGTTAGTGTGTGTGTGTGTGCATCTGCCATGACGGTTTAAGTATGTTTTGGTGTTGATATGTCTGTAGGAAGGAAAGGACAAAATAATTTCAAAAAAGTATAACACCAATAAGGTGATTGTGAGGGAATGTAATAAAAGGGATGTGAGGCTGTGAGTGCTGATACAACACAGTGGAAAGGGGAAGGAAATCAGAGGCATGATGGATAATGGATAATGAAGGATCTTAGAAGCTGAAGCCAAGAATTTAACTTCATAAAAAGTACATCAGGAGCCCAAGGATGTGCTCTCTTCAAGCAGACAAAAGCCAGACGCAGTGGGGCTTGCTACACAGCTTTGGGTCATTATTACATGTTGGTTCCATTACTTCTGTCTTCATCAAGTGTTATTAACTCATCATCACCACAGGCTGCCTTTTTGTCATGTAAAGCTTTGTACTCTGAGCAAAATGTCATTCACTGCTCATAGTTTCTTCCAAGCAGAGTAGCAATACCGTTGTGGCTGGAAGGATAGTCATGATACCTGAATTGCTGGAGCATACTACAGAAGTGTGGCAGATCCTGCCAGGGAGCTGGTGCCTTTGTGGAAGAAAATAGAGCAACAGCTCCATACGTTAAACCTCTAAGATGCATAAGTGTGTATAACAAAAAATTTCTTCATTGCCAAAAACTGCTAAGGTTTGGGATCCAAATAAAAATGCAGCCCATGTGAACCTTAATTTGGTAAAAATTAAATTAAAGTAAAAAGTCTATTTCATCCTTTATTTTTGAACAAAGTTATTACCACGATTTTTTCAACACTAAAAGGAGGTTCCAGCGTCAGCTACATAGCTGTCTAAGTATTTGAAAAGTGTCACCAAATTCCAAGGGTTGTTCTTCACAAGATTCTTCAACTTTTACAAGAGCTATAACTGTAATTTTGTCTGAGTTTCCAGGCAGATGCATATTAGGAATTGTTTTAATCAAGTTAATTAGGTGCACCTCATCAAATAAATATTTACAAATAGGTATTTTTTATCTGTGATGGGGGCAAAAAATAGCAGACACCCCTAGAAAAAAATCCTGGCTAACTCTTTGTGGTGCTTTTGTTTCTTGCCTCCATTATTAAGCAAGTGTTTGTTGCTTGATAAGCTTGTGATGTCAGTTCAACTCCTTCATACTTCAAATGTCTCTGGGCTTTGGTTTAACTTGCAGCAGATTAATTCTGTCTCCCATTGAGCTTAGCTGTCTGTGACTTCCCTGCAAAAGCAGGTATTTTCTTTGTGAATAAATTTTGCTTCTCTGAGATATTACTCAGCTTTGTGCAAACTGCCATCACTCAGAGGGGATGTTCTCCAGGTTTCTTTTGTAGTCTGCTCGGTACCAAACACAGGCACCTTCTAGGAAGCTCATCTGTGCCCTAGGAAAGATGTGCAGTCCCTCCCTGCCCAGTTTCTTCTCACTTTCAGAGAAAGGTAAGGCAAGTCTACTGCTGGTTGTAGTTTCTCTTCTCTTGACTTGCTGCCACACAAGGTTATCAGTAGACTGAGCAGAGGAGTGATGGTGGTTTGTTTCCCCCGTCACAGAGGCGTAACACCAGTTCACCCTCAGAAGATGTATGGCAGGAAGGTGATGTCCCTATTCCACTGAGCCAGAGACAAAAATCTCTGCAGCACTTGACCAGAATCAGCCGTTCTGCTCTGTCGTGCATTGCAAGATCTCTCACACCAGCTGGATGGGTGTCACAGCTGCAAACTGAGTGAGAAGTACCTGGGTTTGCCTCGGGCATGGAGCCAGACAGAATCTGACACAGTCCCACATTCATGCCTAGTTCCCAAACGCATTGCTCCTATTAAAAATCTCCATCCCTTTCCTGAAACCCATTTATTTTAGGGAACATCTGTTATGCCGGTGTAACTGGAGGGCACGTTGTGCTGGTGTAAACAAGCCCAGGGGAAGTTTCATGCTGTCTTCCCACCATGTCCTCTTTGTTCTGCTCCTTTCTCATCCCAGTGACAGCTGTGTCCTGGGCAGAGCTCACCATTTCTGTGGAAAAGTGTGGTATTTTTAGCCTGATTTCCTAATAGTGTGAGAATTGTGAGATCATGTCCTTCATGTGTTTGTGGAAAGGGCCATTGTAGGAGTACCCTATAGCCCTTACCCTTCCTGGTAACTTTTTACACTGTTTATCAGTCTCAACCAAATATGCCAGAAGGTTTAAGAGGTCTGAAATATGAAATAACTGGTATATTTCCTGAGAAAAAGGTGCCGTGAAAAGGAAAGCATGGTAATCGCAGTACACCAAATATTAGACCTCAGAAAATTTGCAGGGTTTCTTTTCTCTCTCCCTTGTATCTATTAGAGACAAATGTATAAGAAACCTAACTCCTTCAGTCCTGCTGCTAGTTGAGTTATTTTTTTTTCTGGCTCAGTGTAAACAAAGGTTATCTCACTGAACACTCCTTCCAGTCTCACTTTGGTATGTAGACAAGACTGACAATCAAGAACTGTCTCCTGCAAGCTGTGTAATGACCAAAACATGGTGAATAGTGTGTCAGAAGACACTTTTATGTTTTCCGCTCTCAGTTTCCCAAAGCCTCAATATTGTGAAGGGCCAAGGCTTACATCACTGCTTATATTTGGGGTTTGCTTTTTATTGTGTTTATCTTGCTGTTTCCACATCCACTGATGCATGTGGTAGCAGAGGCATGAACTGAGAGCAGTTTTTTCTGTAGATCTCCATATACAGCAGGTCACCAGCCATACACAGGAAACTCGGCTTCCACAGGCAGATTTTGCATTTTCTATTTAGAAAATATTAATAAAAAAGAGCATCTATCAGACCAGACAGTCTTCACTGACACATGCTAAATAGATAAAACACCAAAGAACCAATAATGAGTAATGGGCAATTCAAATATCATTAGGACCCCCAGATTATTGAGTCTGAAACCTTAATCTGACACTACTTCCTCTCCAGTCTGTGAAGTTGTGCCCTACTAAGCGCCTAAATTTCAGTAAACTAAGAGTAGCCTGGAAGTTAAATTAAATATTCCATTGTCAATGTCCTTGCTGCACACTGTAAATTCTGAGAAATTTCCTTAATGTGTGTAGACACAATGCTTAGCCTTCAGACTATGAAAAACCCCAAAATCAGACAAGGGCAATGGGCAACTTGATCCCTTTGTAAAACTTTGTCATTTTCTAACCCATGCTTTTGCTACTTGTAAACTAAATTGACATTGAATTTAAATTTTAAAAGTATTATAAAGATGATTTCATTTTTTTTCTCCTTGTCCTTAGTCTGAAGTTAACTTTAGGTTTGATCAACTCAGAGACTTACTTGCTAATAGCTACTGGCAATAGTGATGCAACATTGTCATGAATTTTCATCTTGTTCCACTACATTCCATCAAAAATACTGAAAAGGTTATCCCTTTGTGTTATACTAGGATTCCTCAGACAGGCTATGGTGTCTGTGAAAGCTTCTCAGTAAATATTGCTTTTATTTCCAGGTACAGTTTTGGAAGATAACAGTTACACAACTCTCCAAAGAGTAACAGCATCCCAGCAGCACAAATTTACAGCTTTTGGACCTGAGCTATGGCATATGGGTCAGAACTGTTTGTGACTCAAACCACAGAGTAAGCTGATGCTTTCCTGCAAAAAAAATGGAGCTTTTTGCTCAGCACTACTGGTAGAACGGGGAAAAGCCAGCTATCAAAATGATGTTTCCTTACTGCCTGACAGTGATGTAGACTCTGGGAATTCAGGTAAATAGAGATCAATGCATTTAATAGAATATGAGCAGGTCTGTTTTTGAAGCATCAGCTTCAGCTGGGGAGATAACGGGCTATTGAAAAGCCTCCTTGTGCTCGACTGGATTAGACCTGCTAGGGAAGACATGATTATACCATATCACTCTCAGACATATGAATGTTCTTCCTGAAGCCTTTTCTGTTTGTTTCTGACATGAAATTTTACTTTATTTGCCACAACGGGGTATAGTCCACCTCCCATTAAGGTCCATGGGGACACTTAATAGAAGTGGGGTTGGCAAAGAGCCCTTTCCCATACTGCATTGTTTGAAATGGTTACTCAACTCCCCATCTTTGACATTGTTTTCAAACATGAATGCTTTTTTTAATGAACGGAGTAAACTCAAATGTCAGATTAATTCGATTTTCTTTTATCCTTGGTAAGCAAAACTGAAACAGGATGTAGCTCTAAAAAGCTGCATAGACCTGTTAAATAGGAAATTCTTTATAAGGAAAGCTGCAGGAAGTAGAGAATTGTAAAAAACTTAAGAGTGACAGTATTGTATTTGTAGATAAGATGAAAGGAAAGAAGGAATACTAAGGAGAAAAGACCAAAAATGTGTGGAGGTTTTATCAGTGAATAATCTCATTAGAATGATTCATAGTTGAGCAACTTTGCCTTAGAGAAGTTCCTTTGATTCATGGCAAGAAACTGCGAGGCCCTGGAACCAAAGAAAACCAAGAATTAGTGATGGAAAACACCAAAAGTTTAGAATTTCAAACGGCGGTGATTATTCCAAATGTTTTGAATCTTGTAGCATTGTAGTGTTAGATGTTAGATTTCATACTAATATTAAATGTGGACACTCTGTCCCAAGACCATTGAGATAATTTCTGCAGTACTAGAGCAGGATGAGTTAGGCCTGATTGGTTTCTCAGGGATATTTGTCTAACTGGTTCTTAAAAATTTGCAAGGAAGGAAATAAAATGCTATTTCTAATCTGCTCCTGTATTTTATTATGTGTTCTGATCACTGATAAACTGGAGGGATTCTGTTAACCAGCTGTACATCAACCTTAGATGAAAAGATGCTGGACTAGATTTTCATAACTTCCTTATGTCTCATTTTCCAACTTTGCAGACCTTTACAATCACCTTTTCTGTCCAAAGGTGGTCTTCCTGTTGTCTTTGGGGTAAGATAAGGCTAACAAACGACCAGTGATAACTATTATTGATACTTTAATGGCATTGGCTTTACCATTACTATAATTAATGGCATTACTATTTTACTTTGTTTATATGACAGACTGCTGGCAGAAGGAAAACAAAAATTAAACAAAACTATGATAGACTAGTATGTAAACCTTAGGGAAGTGGGATTCCATCTGAAATGCGGGTAAACATGAAGAAGTGGAATGGAAAGTGTAGTCAAAGCCACTTTTAGTTCCTGAGGGAAGTCAGACATCAAGGTGCAGCAGGACTGGGCCATGTGTCAGTGGAATGTTGTGGGACAAAATAAGCAGCTACCAGTCCAAAACATCTGCCTCCTCCCAATACACTTCTCATCAATATTCCAGATTCTCCAAAGACCTAATTCCAAGATGCCCTGACAGGTGTAGTTAGTGACGAAGTGGAGAGTTAGCACTGTGCTGCCAAGTAGGACAAATGTAGGACCATGAGAAAATCCCTGCTGAATTGCATGATCTACACAAGTGTGGCATGCCCACCAACATCCAGGCCTGAAACATCCGTTTGTCATCTTTCCAGGAAAATGTTTCCAACACTTTAAAGTTTCCTGTGCTTATTAGAGATTTTGTTTTTTGTGGCATTTATGTCCATTTACATAACTTCTGTAAATCTGTTGCTAATTGTTGTATTTGCTTCTTTGTTTTATTTGTCCGATGACCTTTGAGTGGTTCTAATAAAACCACATATTATGACTAATGGTCTCTGTCCCCCATCAGAGGGTACTTTTATGTCTCAAACAAAGAAGGTCTGACAACTAGACCTCACACCTTTATTCTTTATGCATCCAAGTCTCCCATCCCACTCTTTGACATAATGGGATTCCTTCAGGATGGGACAAGGTGACACTCACACTGTGCAGGCTGGGAAGGCATTGAATCCACACAGTAGTCAAGTTTCTCACTCAGCTCAGACAATAATGAAGCACTGAGACGTGGCCCTCAAGATTTGCAAAGGAAATTTTAATGGTCTGCTTCTCCCTCCCATTCCCATATATATCCAGATATATCCTATATTATATGCCATAATCTGCTCAGGTGGTAACCACCAGTGCTGGTTGTAATGGTGTGTCTGGTCATGAGGGCTCTATCCAACTCAAGCTGGTTTTGGGGGAGACGGATAAGAACACAATAGCCAAAGGCTAATTTGAGCAATGCATCCACCTAACCACAGTGCTGGTCAAGGTTTGATCTGAGTCAAGCCAGCTTTGGAAGAAACATTTGCAGTTGATATGCAGATGCAATTATGAGTCAATTATCTTACTCCTTAAACTGTGGGACCCATTGACGTCTATGGTACAGTAGTGGGCTGCATGCCAGGATCTCACCTGGAGCAGACACAAGGTTACTTCTCAAGTCAAAGAGAATCCTTATTGCATCTGATAACTCAGTAAGTGACTTGGGAAGAAGAATGTTGAAACTTTGAAATCTCAGCTAGGTGATATAAAGGGTTGAATGTCCACATATAATCCTTTAGACATAAACTGTTGACCAAATCTGGGACTAAGTTGGATTCAGCAGCACTTAAACTCTCTTCAGAGAAGGGGTTTAAAAGCAAGGGGATCTTTTCTGAACTTCAAAACTCAGCAGGAGGGTGTCTCTGATAGTTTTATCTGACTGTATCAACTGTACCTTACCATGAAATCTTGTTAAACTACTGTCCTATTTACAATCAAACTTTGTTAAATCAGAAATGAACTTAGAGCACACTCAGCAGTTACAGTGTATTTGGTACATTCTAAGTAATTATCTGTCTGGATAGATTACTGCATAACTCAGTTATGTCCAAAGATATAATTCACAAAAAGAATTGCATATAAACATCTGTAGTGCTAATTGTTACTAAAGCAATTCCACTGAACAGTGCTGGTTAGCTGGGACCAGAAATGGCTCTGTTCTTAATAAGGTTGTTCCAGGAAAAGTGAATCCACAAGTAGCTACTCCTTTTCATTACCTCCATTCTCCTCTGTCTGAAGCCAAATCTGCTTGGCACTGCAGCAGCTGGCTTCCAAGATAAGGCTGTGAGATCTCACAGAAGCATGCTATGGTCTCTCTGTATGCACAGATGTCAGCAGCTTTTCTGCAGTGCAGGGATCCCTCTGTAGTGGCTGATTGTGACTCGACAGTGCTGTGCATTCCTAGACCCTCCCTTTATGCAAACCCAGACTAATCACAGAAAAGTCACAAAGAGAAATGTGGAAGTTTGAAAGGCCAATGCCATCAAATTCCACAATTTCAGTAGCTCCTAGCATAACCCTGAGCAGTGAGAATACATTGGCCCCAGCAACAGGTTTGGGATGCTGGTCCAGAAGAAAGCATTAATATTCCAAGGAATGTCAGTGCAATATTTATATACTGATTAAAAAGCAATTCAGTAACTTTAGTCAACAGATTAACCTAAAATGTCTATTGCCAAAGTTTATGTGCAACATAGTTCTACAGATTCATCTTCAGCAGCCAGTATCCATCTCAATTACTAACATTTTAAAAATATCTCCATTCACGTAAGGCATTTTTATACAGAAAAAAATAATAAAATGTTGAACAAACTCTTACAGTTCATAATATATTGGTGGTTTCTTCCCAAGGCAACACAAATTATAATGTCAAAACGCTCATTTTGATAATGTAGAAAAAGCAGAGATTTTCATTTTAGCCCCTCAATAATTATATCTGCTTATTCTGGAATTAATTTGAAAGTTGGTGGTCTGAAACCCTAATCTTGATATTTTTAAAAAAGTAATTTAAAAATAAACCTCTGTGCTTCACCTTTCCAGAGACGCAAGTTTCAAAACATGAATAAAATGGGGTCAAAAATTGAGTAAGCTGCAGAGGCTATTCAGTTAACCTCAGGGGCTAGCTTAGAAACTAGAACAGCTAAAGAGCATCTGGAGTATGATCTTATTGCTCTATTTTTTTCATAACTTTGTTGCAAATTCCACATTTTCATTTTTCAAGTGAACATATTTAAATTCTGTCTCATATGAAATCAACTTTGCGTCATATGAGGCATATGGGCAAAACAGTCTTTAACATCAAATTGTGCCACTTTCACTCTTGCAATGTCCTGGAAGAGGTCCAGCATGTTAAGAGAACAAGACTGTGCCTCTGGCTGTGCTGTAAAGGCCAGTATAGACATTAGCAATGTGGGTGTCTTGTGCTGAGGATGTCAGGGCCACCAGTGAGTATGTGGCACCCATGAGTGCTCTTCACATCTGTTACCCACTGGCTGCTCAACAGCTCTTCATGAAACAGGAGAAAATAGAAAGAATAGAGCAGTTGCCCCACAAGAAGAAATGAAGAAATGGTGAAAAGATAGGGCCTGGAGTTAATAAAAAATTTACAAGAGATAATGAGATGACAGAGACAAAGCCGAGGAAGGGCAGAAGGGAAGGACCAGCCTGAACCCAGGTGGGCTTGCATGAAGATAAACTGGAGGAAATTTCAGAGGCCATGGGTAGGGGTCTTGTAGGATCAAGGCACAAGATGTGAATATGAGGCTCATTGTCACAAGGGACAATCCCATGACACAGAGCAAGGTACAGAAAGAAATGAAGATCAGTTTATCTGCAGTGGAATTTTATTTCTTTGCAGAGCAAAATGGCAGATCTTAGCAATCTCAGGCAGATTGAGAAGTGGGCAAAAAAAAAGTGTCAGTGATGAACTGTGGAATACCTTCTTAGAGAGTAACCTTATCTTACAGGGTAATGCCTGTGCAACGAGGCACACAGTTTTCTGAGGTCCAGCACAGTTGCTTAGAGGAACTTGTAACAAAAATGAAAACGGAGATAAATAGGACAAGCTCATATAATTTCTTCATTTGATTTCAATGTACTGGGTTACATAGAGAAGACATTGGCAATTGATAAGAAACTATGAGGCAACAGAAGATTTCCAGCAGAAAGAAATCATTGACGAGAATTACTATGCAAGTGTGTAGGCTGCCACAGGAACTATATATAAAAATCAATTTTAAAAAGCCCAACTGAAACATTCACACAGTAAGTGCAACCAGCATGAACAACAAAACAGAAGAGCTTTAGTAGTAGCACGGGTTGAGAAACTGGATATTATAATGAAAACCTGTAGGCCTACACTCATGACTACAATGCAGGTGCTGGAGAATATGCACTGTTCAGTCATCATACGATCAAATTGGTAAAAACATTTGTGAGCATCTTAAGTTAATTATGTGGTATTCTGCAGAATGAATGGTGAAACAGAATCCTTCTGGGTCTAAATCATCCAAGGGAAGAAGAACGAACAAAATTATATTGTTGTAGTCCTGGGAATCAGCCATGGGCCAGTACAGTGAGAATGGGGAACAGAGCTCTTGTTAACATTATTAAAGGCAGAAATCTGACAGGGAACAGTCTCATTTGGGAAGACCTTAATTTCCAGATAGAGGCTGGAAAGCAACTACAACTTTCTGCCAGGTGCAGTAAAAAGGTCTGGAGTCAATTTCACGAGGCTCTAAAGAAATATAACAAAAGCAAACACAACCCAAGCTTTAAATGACCCCCGGCTGAGCTCCCTCTCCGAAATTTGTGAAGCTAAATTAGCCACTTGGGCACTTAAGAATGAGCAAGACTTCTTCACTCACATGCTTTGACCTGTGGAAAAAAAAATTTAAAGAAACAAATATATGAAGGGAACAATTTGCTACAGGCTTCAGTAAGAGCAGTAATGACCACCAGGGTGAAACTGGGATGTGTGGGAATGGAAGAGGATGCAAAATTCAGAATTTAAAATAGTCTACTTCAGTATCATATGTTCTGCACTTCAAAATTTCTCAGAAACAGACACATTAAATTCTTGTATAATAAATTATCATGCAGGAGTTTCATTTTGTAAGCAGAACATCTCCCTTTAAGCAGAACATTAAAAAGTACATAGATTTTCTAAAGATGAACCATGCCAACATATCCCACTCCTTTGTTTGATATTTAAAGACACCAGTGATGTTACAGGAAGTACAAACCTACCTCTGATATTTCCATTACTCTGTACATGTGAATTTTATAAACGGTGCTGAGCATCCCTTGCAAAAGAAGGATCCACACTTCCAAATCAGTCAAGGGTGTAAGTATCCACCATGTAATATGCTGGATCTATTTGGCAACTGCTAAATCATTTGGACAGAGCAATTAAGCATTTTTAGGAGTGGAATAACATTTAGTAAGAGAAAACACAAGGCTATGTGTATAGAGGTTGTGGCAGTTCTGTCTCTGAAAGGGAGACATCCATTCTTGGCAATTTTCAAGACTGGATAAAGCCCTGAGCAACCTGGTTTGTAATCAGTGTGAAATCTGCTTCTTTAAGCAGAGGCTGGACCCAATCCTGAGTCTTCTTTCAACCTAAATTATCTTAATTATCCTACTATATTATCCTATACCTAACTATGCTAATTATCCTATACCAAGAAGCCAATTCAGCCATTGGTAGCAGATCCACATTGTTTTTTGAAAACTGTTAGTTTTATATTTAATGACAAGACTGACAGCAATTCTATATGTGCTACAGCTATGGGTTTTGTATAGCATGCATCATTCATGAAAAACAATATAAAGCCTAAAACACTGAAAAGGTGGGTAAAATCACAGAGACAAGAACTCAGCAAACATTCCAGTGAAAGAGATTCAAACCCTTAAACCAGAAGGGCAGTTTCTATCTGCCTGAAATATTTTAAGGTTTTTTTAAAGTTTACAGTAAATGAAAACATCAGACACTAGGGACCTCCAACAGTTTTTAAAATCACACTGCAAATAAATCAGAAGTGAATTCAGCTCTTTTCTCTTCATTTATTACTCTAAATTTTATCCATAGATTTTTACCTAGTAGACCTTCCCACACTATTTGTTGAGGTGTTACTTGATCTTCATCACATGGCAAATAAGCATCCAAAGAACATACCTTATGTTGTCTTTTGTGCCCACCACATTTTACAAGTTTTTATTAAGCTAAAAAGTAAGTATTTTTTGCCCAGAGTACGGTCAATCATTGCAGAGCCTCAAAGTAACTATGCAATTATTTATCTCAAATTGGGCATTTTTTTTATTATTCTGAGTCTGTTCTCATCAGAAATTAATTTCTAAAGAGTCTCAGGGACTCACAGACTTTTGAGACTGATGCTATTTGATGTGTAATGAAGTTCAAAAGTAATATTGATACAGACACTAAAAAAAAGTTCTTAAAAAAATTTCAATTTAACTGGATATTTTTCCTACGAGAAAATTTGATCACTATGCTAATGTATTTGCTAGTCATGTAAAATCAGGACCTATTTTGTCATATGTTTACTAAGATTTTCTGAAGAATTTGGCATTTTCTTACACATCTGAGTGTTTGAACCAGTAAGAGAAGGCAGAAATAGCAGGTTTAATGTTCGATATATGCCAAAAAATATTACCAAAGTACAGAACTAAATGAGACTCAGGTAGGACAATGTGAATACCCAATGGAACTTCAAGGCCAAGGACATTAACTGTACTTGAGCAAGTACTGTGGGCAATCCTGTCTTCAGTCCCTGAAAAAATTGAGACTGCAATTTGTTCTTTTGTTTGAGGAAATTACATTAAAGTTTGCTACATAGATGTTTCCTTCAGGGTTTAAAATAAGTCTAAAAACTATCTACCTTGAAGACACTTTATATGGAACCAGATCCCCTCTTCGCACAAGCCAAGACACTTCTTAGGGCCAAGGTCTTCATGTCATGCTCTTCCTTTAATTAAGGTCTTGATTTATTGAAGTGTTGTTTTTAATAAATTCCACTTGATATATGTGTATGACCTGGACAAGAACTGATGGAGGCTTCTGCTGACATACAGCTTTTCAGGAACTGTACAATTAATACAAAGTCCTTCATAGGAATGCCTTTTTTTTCAGTAAATAAAATTTTAAGGTCACAATAGCATCCAGCTTTTCTTTCTACTTTTTGACCTGGTTTCTGTTGACAACAACAAAAGCATAATTTGAGAATTGTCATAAAATTAGGAAACATGGATGCTCTCCAAACTGTAATGAACAAATTTCTATGTTGTCATTGCCAAAATTAACAACTTTCTTAAATCAGAAAGCTGTTGTGTTATTTGCTGTTGAGAGTAGTATCTGGCATCCTATCTTTACCAGAACAGAGAGGAAACAAATTTCCCTCTCTGGCAGAGTTAGTGGTGTAAGTGAGCTGACTGTGAGAGATCCAGGAATGACTACTACAACCAAAAGGAAAGCCTTATGCTCTTATCTTAGTTCACATTTCAGAAAGAGATTATCCTCCACCTTACTACCAAGTAAGCTTTTCGCCACAATTATACTGTTGCAGAACTTTATTCCTCTGGTGTTAAGATACTTCTCTTGTAACTTCAAATCAAAGTTTATCATGCAAAATTTGTTAGCTTTTTTTTTTGTACTCCAAAATAGTTTTTTAATTGTCTTTTTCTCCCAAACTTGTGTTTACCCACTCTACTCTGCCCAAAAGAAAGCAATCTCTCCCATAACACTGGGTTTCAATTCCTTCAGTTCCTTCACTAATAATTCTTTTCTTCATTGTTCCTCTTAATCATTCTTGATTAAAGTTCTCCAGATTTGAATACAGAACTCAAGCTAAGATTTCCACAGATGTTCTGTCAATGACTTTGATACTTGTCTAACTTATTGCAAAATCCCAATGCACCACTCTTCAATTTGTATTTTAGTAACTGTTTCGCATTGACAGCACGTAGTCCTCTTGCACTGGACAAGTATTTCTTGCTCTTTCTCTAAAACATTTAACTGCTAAGCTCCTAGTTGCTACCAGATGTTATTACTGTGTCTTTAGGTTACTTAGTTGCATCCAATCTCTGCAGGACCTCAAGGTTCTCTCACGCTTTAATGGATATCATGTTGTGTTAGCGATGACTCCACCTTGGAAAACTGGGACTTTTATTTTAGCACAAATCTAACATTCTTCCAAATGGGAGGATTGAACTGACATCTTTAAACAAGATAAATCCCTAAACAAACAAAATAAAACTGCGAACTGTTGTCAGTAGTAACTCCTTGTATCTCTTGCCACTTTTAATGGTTAATCTTTCACATGTATTTGTTGTTGACTCTCTGCAAACCAGCTTCTCATCTTCTTTACAGTTCCTGCAAAGATGTTTAACCCCAAGGCAAGACAGAAGAGATACAGTTCAGAAAAATATCTGTTAGAAAATGCATGAAAGTATTTGGTTGGTTTCGCGTATCTTCCTTGGGTAAACTTTTGCTGTGTTTCATGCCTTTATCGCTTTGTTTGTGTCTCTTTCAGGTAAAATTCCTAATCAAAATAGTGAATCTACCTAGGCTGAGAAGAGCATTGATGCAACTATGTTACTGTTAAAAACTAAAGAAATTCCTTCAAACTGTGTCGTATTGTGCTTTGGTATGTGGATGCAGTGGTCCATTCAGAACTTTAGGCTCTTTACACATCCAGAGACTACATAAATGTTTAGGTACTCACAGGAGAAAAGGGTGGCAGCTGGGCACTTAAGAAAAAACGGAGATCCAAAAAGCTTTACTTGGCTGATATATAACCCTGGAATTACACAAGTAACTTAAGTTAAAAAACAGTTCAAAAACATGCCAGAGAGTTTTTGCAGCTGCACCTCCAACTCAGAACACTCTTCTTCCAAGGAGATGGGGGGCTGGCATTGCAATGCAAAGGCTAAATGTGTCTTGTATCCATTCTCTGATGGAATGAACCAGAACTTGTATTCTGATCCCTTTCTCTTTCGTGTATTTTTAACAGAAAATTTTCCTAGGTAGCATAATTACATCATTTGCCTTTTCAAAATATGTCTTACAAGGAGCTTTTGTTTGTTTGGAGAGGTAGGGTATGGCTGATGTGAGTTTTCCTTCAGTGTACACGTTATGTTGCTAAGTGACATTTGGCAATGAATACTGCATGTTGCTCCTGTTTCTCTGAGCCAGCAGCATTTTGTTGCTATGTTCCAGATGTCAGTGTAGTGAGATGTCATCCCTATAAAGATTTACATTTGAACTGGAGGAGAATGAATGATTGGCAGTGTCTTCAACAGCTTTATTGGTATCAAAACTGATATTAGTTATGAAACTCATTTTATTGGCAACTTCTAAACAGAATTTCTCAAAGCTATTGAGGTCTTTTATGTTTTGAATAATGAGACCAATATAAATCTACTTTTAAAGACATATATTTCCTGAAATAAAAAAAAAGGGAAACTTCTCTGTAGTTTTTAAAATTACTGGTTTTAGTATGAAAAAAATAGGCTAGAAATTCATAAGAGACATGCACACACTGTAACACAAAAAAGGTATTGAAAAAGGCTTATATTTCATAACTATGCTCTGAAAATAAGCATGTGGGTAGATATTTTGATCTCTCTGAAATTTTATATATGATAACTATCTCATACTGTGAATTTGGCTCCTTATCCAGATGCAAGATATTCTACTTTTCCAACTCTTAAGCTGCTTGGCGCATGTGTGATATCTTACACAATGAATATCCCTTTATTTAAAGACATACTCATAAACATGCTCAGAGTCCTGTGACCGAGAGTGTATGTTGTGATTTTTAAAATGCGCCCATACCATCATCATGACATAAACAGTGACTCAAATAGGCATATTTCTCCAACATCAATCTTTGCATTACAGCTATGGGGCTATAAGAAAAAAGACAAGCAAGTAAAAGGGTTACCCAAAAGCAGAAGAGCACTTATTTGAAGCCTTGACTGAATCCTTAGCCCCTATCCTTATACAAAAAGTGAAAAGAATGTTAAAAAGTGTCATTTTTCTTCATCTTCCTGGACACATACTGGCAATCCAATCTCCTTGCTCTTTGAATCTGCCCTTTCACCATCTCAGGAGGTGGTACAACTTCCCTCAGGCTTTCTCACACCACATTCCAGCGTTTGACCTGTCATCCACAAGTCTGTCACAGGTGACAAAAACTGCTGCTGAACTTTATACTCGATGCAAGAGTCAGGACACTCAGACAAGTCTCAGTGAAGTTTTCAGCACTTTAAAGTATAAAATGTATGCTTAGCTTGGCACCTGGAGAGCAGACCTTTTAATTTCATCTTATTGTTTGTGGTCATGAAGTTGAGTATATGAAAATGTCACTTCTGCCAGACCAGGGCCCCTTAGCTGTAAACTAGCCAAGAATACATAACTGGGCAGAAACGTCTTCATGTGAAATGCTTTGGGGAGTCTTCTTTTCCTTCTATTGCCTCTAGATCTGTAACAGATGACAAACATATCCATATCTCTTTGATCACTACAAAAATAAATGTGTTTGTCTAAAATCTATCATAGAGCAATAAAACAGTATTTTAAATGTGCTCAATGCAAAATCTTATCAGGCAAGAAAGTGGAATGAACCATTTGTTTCATGCTCTTTTTCTATAAAAAGTCTTGTTTCTGGGAAGAAACTGTGCTTAAAAGAGCAAAAAGGTACATAAATTGACCAATTTAGTAGCACTGGTCAGATTAGGGATACAGTAAAAAAATCTTATTCTCCTGATTTAGAAAGAGATAAACTGTTCTGTTATCCTGGGAAACAACACAATTTAAGTGAAGATAATACAAATTAATGGTTTAATAGGAGAAAGGGTAAAAAAGGATTGCTGGAATTGTGACTGTGCTTGCAGACCAAAATGCCTTTCTTTAAATAAATATGGGTGAGGGATTGACATTGTGTGGCTTATGTAGGGAGTGCATCATAATTTGTGCAGGTGCTGCAATGCAAAGGGCCAGCCTGTGTGAAGTGAGTTGTTGCTTGACCTACTATTAGGTGATTGACCAAACCTTAGTTTTTAAACACACCAATGAAATTCACTGGTCAGTGTTTGCTTTCTTACATGCAGAGGTGTGGAGAGTCCCTCATGGAAAGCCTATTTCTTCTGTCAAATTAGAGATTCACACCTTCTGCTGAGGGCTTTGTTTAGTTACTGACATCAACCAAAAGATGATTTAATTTTGAAAGCTGACCTTTCCAAAGGAAATCTGAAATAACTTCTATATCCATTACAGACAAGAGTGGTCGATAATTCACCCTGTCAGAAAATGAGTTTTGTTTCCTTTGATTTTTCTGGTTTAGGGCCTACTTAATTTTTGCCATTTTGTCAACATTTCTTTTTTCTAACTCCATAATTGCAAGCCACAGTGCAACTAAAGAACAGCTCTTGGCCAACCTCTTTGGAAGATTTTGTTCTGCTGTATGGATTACCTTTACCCAGCAGTGAAGCATACCATCAAATATATGTAAATGCCTGTAGGCAATGAACAAAGTGGTAACTTTAACCTATAATTGTCTTGTACTGCTGTTTTCTCTCCACATTGCTATTTTACAAAGGAAATGTTTAGATCCAAAACCTAACTGCTGTATAGTGACTCCTGGGACCATGGAGCTAAAACAGTTCTAAGTTTGGTGCAGGGATTGGATGGGATAAGCAACCTCTGGATGTCCTATGGAGAAACATCAAATCTTGTATATCTTGAGGCTTAATGCTCTTAAGGCCTCAAAGAGTAAATGGCAGTCAAGAACTGTCTTTTTAAAATAGTCTACAGGTAGATTACAGTGACCTACATATTCAGAAAACTCAGTTTATTCAGGCTTTGCAACCAGCTAAAAATCATACAAGTGAATGAGTGATTTTGCATCAGTGTTTAACTGGAGTAAACTAAACTCTGGCTAATGGATTTTCTGGATATGACAGCCAACATATCATATCATATCATATTATATTTGAATTTTATTAACCTTATTTAAATAACTACTGGAATAAAGCACCTGTAAATTTTAACTGCTATAAATATTGTTGCATTGTAAATAAGTTCCCTGCTCCTAAACAGACAAGTAAATCAAGTGAGGCCTATATGAGTCAATGCAATAATAATACCTCCACTTAACTTTAGATGCTCATTATTTTTAGAATTCAAGTTTTCCATCCCCTGAGAACCTTATTCCTACATCCTAAATCAAAATCATCCAAACACATCCCAAGTTTATTCTTTAAATATACACTTCATTCCTTCAATACTGACAAAAAGAACATTGCTTCAAAGCCGAGCCAAAAACCAAAACAGTACTTATTCCAAAAGTGAAGTGAGGGAAATAGACTCTTGTTCAGGAATTTGTCCAAGTAGAATTGAGTGCAGTACAGCTGCAACATAATAAAAAGCAATGCTGGAATCCATGGATAGCCTTTCCTCTCTACTACAGACAACACTAGAGCTCTTAACTCTTCAGAGACTCCTTGGGAAATGTAACATAACGGTCACCTGGCCACTAAATCCTAGATTATGTATGTGGCTATGTGAATTCTATGTAAAGCAGCTCTACAATCCACAAGAAATCTAGATGAGACACACAGACTGAAAAATCTGAAATAACTTGAAGTAATTCAAAGATAAGGGAGACAGTCAAAGAGATGGAAGA
The DNA here is from genome assembly GCA_013397175.1 of Platysteira castanea. Classification (NCBI taxonomy): domain Eukaryota; kingdom Metazoa; phylum Chordata; class Aves; order Passeriformes; genus Platysteira; species Platysteira castanea. Next base: position 949,387 of record VYXC01008169.1, read on the forward strand.
TAGTCAAAGAGAGACATAGACATCAGTTTTATTGGTTTAAAATTCTGAGAGGTAACTATTTTACATGTTTGGCCATAGTGCATGTCACCACACAGGATGAAATAACATATGCACTCTCACAGTGGGTCTTCATAATTTATTCCTTGTTTGGTGAAAATTTCCCTGAATCATTTTAGTATGTAATGGTGGTTGTGTTCCAAGGCATTTTGGAGGAGCAAAAGAGCAAAGGAGGGAAGCAAGAGCATTTGAGGTGGAACGGCATGTTACGTTGTTTGTTCTGTCCTTTGATTGTGCCTATTTACTTAGGGCATCAGATGCTTTGGTTTGCTTTTCTCTAACATGCAATTATTGTGGGAAAGCTACGTCAAGTGAGTGAGTATTTTCCTTTGATCAAAAAGGCGATGAAATACGTGGTCATTCTGATGTGTTCTGGGGCTAAACTTCCCAGCGCAGCTGCTGATCAAACTCTCATGAGTCCCACAGATAATTCAGACCCCTGGTACAAGGTTGGTTTAAAGAAAATTAATTGATTCAATTGATTGAACTTGACTTGGAATTCATTTCTTCTGAGGGCATGCCATATCCTTAATTTCATTTAGAAGATATTTGCTGGCACCTGTAACAAATTTTAACTAAAATTTCAAGGTCCTGTTTTTGACAGGCTTTGTGAGGTTTTGTAAATATTTACCTCAAAGGGACTTGAGTGAAAGAACTTCATCATCAGGGCTAAACGGCAGAAAAGTGTGTATTTCAGCAATATGCACTGAATAAAGGCAAGTGAGAGATGTTTTTACTACAGGTATTTACTACTTAGGTATTCAACACAGATCTAATATAGACAAGATGGTGTCAAAACACATAGAACTATTTCAAGTTTAGTATATACATAGTCTTTACATTTCAGTGGCTGGCATCCAGTAGTCTTTAACTGGAACGCAGCACAACTTTTTCAGAATAGCTTTCAGAAATGAAATGGAAATGAAGGAATATGGGAAAAAATCTTGACTGGAGTTTATGTTGATCTGTTCATGATAAAGACAAGAAAAAACTTTGTCATCTGCTGTAGAATGTGTTGATGGTAGGCCAAAGGGATTCCAGGCTTCCTGAGAATATGAACAGATTTCTTTTGGAACTGTTATTTGTTTCTTAGTCTTGAAGTGGGTTTTGGCACAGAACTCAGACCATCAGGGATGTAACTCTGACGCACAGTGGTCTTATAGCTTTGTGCTTCAGAACTGTCCTTGAGTGTTGTACATCCTACTGATTATACTGTAGATTGTCTGTTCCACAGCAGCAGCCTGGAACCATTGCTGCTTGACTGGAGATAAAGCACGTAGTCCTTGAGGATGAAAAATATAAAAATACATGATGCTTAACTTCAACAGAAAATGAAGGAAGGTGCCATGTCTATGCACAGTAATTACCTATCAGATATATCTCTATTAATTTTGCTACTGTTATTATTATTATTAACTTTATAATTATGGTTCAAAGGGATCAAAATCACATTATGCTTGAAAAAGTACCAAAGAGAAACAAAGGCCATCCTTGTTCAAGAGAATCTCTAACTGGGACACAGAATTCAGTTAACAGCTGAACAAAGACTAAGATGTTTATCAGGTGCAATGGAGTCACCGGTCTAGCTGAGGGCAAGGTTATGCCTGAGTGCATTGAACTGAGTGGTCGAGTCCAGACGATCTGAAGATACCTATATACAGAACTCTGGTTCGTGAATGTCATTCCAACAGGTCAAGACTCCTGTCATAGATGATTTGATGATAAATCAGAGTTAGATTACAAGCTATAGGTATGGCAGGCAAAGAAGGAAAGAAAGAAAGAAAAAACAGAACCTTCTTCCTATTCAACCACACTATGCCAAACCCTATCTTGCTGTAGTACTTCGAAAGCTGTTTTAAATTAACTGTAACTATTTATGCAGCTACAGTTTACAAAATTTTTAACATATTTAACACTTTCTGTAAAAGGTGCTATATCATTTATCATTTCTCTTCAGGACACTTGAAACTGATTAAACATTTCACTTGAGAAGCTACTTAATTTTATTTTGTATTTTAATTTATTTCACTGCATAATTAATTTGTAATCAAGACTTGTTTTGATTTTCCCAACTGTATTTTAAAACCAACCGTGAAGCAATAATTTGTGGATGGCTTGCAAAATAGTAAAAATGTGTTCCATTAAGAAAAAAAATGAAGTTAGTACTGTGCAGATTTCATGCACCATAGAATTAACCATTCTTCAGTAAGACTTCTGAAAGTATGATCAAAGCATCACAGAGGTCAAGTGTTGTGGGATGCTGGTAAAGTTTTAAGGTCTACAAAGTCAAGAGAACATGAATGAATGACTGCATAGGCACAAATGACCATCTTATCTTACATAATTGCCTCTTAAAAAATTTGACTGGACATTTAATGTAGTTGCGCTCGCCAAGTTTTTGAACTTTGACAAATGAATCTCCTCCAAGAATGAATGCTCCTTGCATTGTTTTTAATAAAAATATATGTAAATCTCATTCAATTTAAAATTATGCAACAAAACGTCATCACATTTCTCACAGCCTTTGTCCTTATTGGGAGTGTGCACAGGCAGTGTCTAAATCCCTTCTGAGTTAAAAATAATGTTTCACTTCTTCTCCTGTTAAAAAAAAAAAACTAAACAAAACAAAACCAAAAACAAAGCACAGACCAACTTTTGCCTCTAAGTTTTGTACAGAGCTGATTCTCACCAGAGATCTTGGCACATGCATCTCTTCCAAGAACATGTGTTCAGTGCCATTTGACCATTAGGCTTGCTAGAAGAGAGCAAATACTGTACCAGTGAGTCAATAGGCCAATAGAACATTTTGGACTGCTCCAAAGAGATAATTGACCAGCTGAAAGTGTAAGGTAACACCAGAACTGAGCTGAGATCACCAAGTAATGTGATCTCATACTGAATGTGTGTGTTTTATTAGTTTGATTTTGGGGGGTGAGCTGGAATGAGTATAAGCCAAGTTTTGATTAACAAGGGCTAAGAGTGGGGAAAGCAAGTAGGGAGAGAGGCCCAAAGGAGTAAGTTTAAATAGACATTAACCAAGATCAGCCATTTATATGACTTTCCTGTAGAGAAATCAGGAGGTTGGAAGTAGAAGAGGGAGGATAGAAAAAGGTCAAGTCCCCCAGTGGGTTGTTCAAAACTTGTTCATTTTCTTCCATAGTGCTTGGGAAGCAGAGTGAGTGCAAAGTCTTCACTGCCTTTATTTAGGTTCTCTCTGGCTTCAAAGATTGGCAAGTTCTTACTATATTTCTACAAAGCAGACTGCTTTTCAGGCAGGTTTTCTCAAGTTCTTGCTTTATGAGTTTTGGAGAAAGATTCTGGCCAGAGATGTTCAGAAGAAAAAGTGTTTGCAGTCTTTGGAGGTTGTTAATTCCTGGAAAAACTTCTGGCAAACTCCACCTCACCAAAATTTCACAGAAAATGTTTGTTAGAATTTGACCAGTTTAAATGAGTTTCTTGTGTTGGTGTCTTTACCTTGTGGAAGTTCGAATCGTGCTCGGTTTTACACACAAAGTCAGGAAATACTGCCAATATATACAGCCCTCTTCTCGCCGAAATATTTTATTTATTTACTCTGGAGTCTGAAGACAGCTTAGAGACATGTCTCTTGCCAATGGTATTTGCAGTGGTATTCAGAGAGTTGTCTTCTAATTTTTAGAGTCAGTTTGCACTTATTTCTTAGACTCATGTTGAGATTCAGTTTTTAGTAATAACTCTCCTAACCTTGTCTGAGGTTTCCACCATTGTTCTGCATGGTCATTGAGCTGGACATCAGACCCTGACATTAGAAGGTTTACTAAATTCCCCTGTAAAACTGCCTTATACTTAGAAAGTAAAGAGGACATGAACACTGTAAAATCTTTATTTAAAAATACAGATCAATAAAGTACATCTTCATATGTCGTAAGTTATTACAAGGTTGGAGGATGGGAAGAAGCACTTTGGAAGAGCAAATTGGTGTGACTGTTAAAGAAGCAAGTTGAACATATCTTTTCCAGGACTGTAATAGGCTCCATAATGAAACTAAATAGGGCTTGGACATGGGTTGTGATCTTTAGGTTACTAAGACTGACATTTGAAAGCTCTGATGTGCAGCACTTTCTTGTAGATTGCAGCAGAAATATCGTCACAACTGGCATGTACTCATCTCCCCTTGTGTTGCAATAGCCTGAAATGCCCTCTTCCCATGAGCACTGAGGGACGCGTTTTAAATCTCTCAGCCTCTGTATCACTAAGATAAACATGCCAATCTCATTCTTCCATAGAAGAGGCTACCCAGTACTCTTAACAACCTTATAGCCATTTGCTCTGTTTCTTTTAATTCAGATGGGACTTTCAGAACTGCGGCATTTGCCAGCAGTGACAGATTTAATTTCTGCTCCTGGAAAGAAAACCATTGGTGAATTATATCTTGCAACAATGAACACAATAGATATTCATTTAGGATGTGAGGAAAGAGCCTCCCAATTTGTCCATCTATATGCAACTCATAACACAGTGCTCTTGGAGGTAACAGGCAAACAAGAACTGTCATTCAAGTCTGGCAATCTGGAATGACCCTCTGTAGCTAAGGTTCCACCTTCAAGTTCAGACCAGACCTTTGTACATTAAAATAGGATTTTCATCTGCAAAAAGATAATACAGATGCATTTGTGTGTGTTTTTTGTGGTCAGACTAATATATGTCAAATTCTAAAAAGCTTCCTTTAAGGTGTAGTTTGATCATAACTGAAATGAGAACTATGCTAAAGTCTGGTGGGCGTTTCTGAAAATTATTGAAAAAAATTCAATTTTTGAAAAAAAAAGTTATTATTCTCCAAATATTATTTAATAATTTAAATAATAAATTATTCTTGGCCTTTAATTTGGATGAAATACATAAATATGGCAAACATCTTTAAATAAATCTCATATTCAAAATAGCCTTGCCAGTTGCTAACATCTGAGGATTTGTCTCTTTCCTGCTCCAACAGATATTACCTCCAAAAACTTAAAATCCAGAAGACAACAACTCCCTACCCGGAAAATGAACTATCCACCAAAATGGAAAATAAGAAAGAAAGAAGGAAAGAAAAACAAATCTGCTTCACAAGAAAATGAGACATTTTTAAAGCATTTCAGGATGACCACACACCAAGTGAAAAAAAAAAAAGGTTCAAAATGCCCCACACAAAGGATAACTTTGCTTGGCAGAACAAAACACTATCTCCTTTTACTAAGAACTACTCACTCATCAGTCAACACCACTTTAACTACTTTACATACTTTTTCCACCTTTCATAGAGTACATCAAAAGTTCAACACATACTACTAGCCAAGTAGAATATCCAGTAGGCTATATATAAATACACACACACACACACATATACATATATACACAATTAAAAACACAAGTATATGTAGCATCAGGTATTCCATTTTGAGATAAAAATAAAATCTAGACATTGACAGCAGGTATATGACAATGTCCATTCTATTATTCATTTAAATTTCCCAGTTTTTAAAAGTTTTACATAGAAAGATGCAGAATGTTTTCCTTTCCCATCTCATGTTCCCAGTCACATACATATACATATATATTTGCAAAAAGCTTCATGCAGTCATAGAATCTTCAAAATTAATTACTGTGCAATTGTGACTGTTATTTTTTCTGCTTCTTATAGATGTTATGGTTATAATTAGAATGTTGTGAATATAGATGGAATAAAAAGATGAAAGGATCTGAAAAAATTTACACTGGTTGTCTAGGGTAAGCAATGGAATAAAACAAAGGAAAAGGAAGAAAACTGGAGACTTTCGTATCATCACTTTAAGCTGCCTTACTGTGCTTCCCAAAGGAAACAGATTTAGAGAGGGATTTGAGGCAAAGCAATGAGACAGATTTACAGATATTTTACAGGAAATTTGGCCATCAAAACCACAAGGATCCTTGTCTGGGAAGTTAACAGGGGGAGCAGGAATTTATAATATATGGTAAATGGAAGTAGGCATAAAGAGCTTTGACTCTGAAGGTAGGCAGTGCCCTTATTGATGGAATAAAGAATATAACTGAGGGCTATGAAGCCAGAAATACATGAGACATACATGAAACATCCCTAAACTTTGAAGTGAGGATATTGGTTTTCCTCCTGCTTCCTGAATGAACATTAGGGGACCAATAGGGGCTGAGAAAAATATACTGTATCATTTGTCAGGAAAAAAGAACAGTAGAAGGAAAACACAAACTTTTTATTTGGGGTCATAGTGGTAGGACAAGGGGTAATATCTTCAAACTGAAAGAGAGTAGATTAGATATCATAAAGAAATTATTAACTGTGAGGGTAGTGAGGCACTGGAACAGACTTCCCAGAGAGGTGGTGGGTGCCCCATCTCTGGGAACATTCAAAGCCAGGTTGGATGGGGCTTTGAGCAATCTGATCTAGTTGAAGGTGTCCCTGGTCATAGCAGGGGGGGGTTGGAACTAAACGACCATTAAAGGTGTCTTCCAACCCAAACTATTCTGTGATACTCTGATTCTGTGATAAGAATTTCAGCAACCTGCTAGGAAGCATTATGTCTTGGAAATTATATTTTTGTTAAATTTATACCTCACTTGGCTGTGAGAATCTAGATGATAATCAGTAGGGACCACACCAAAGACCACACTAAAGACCATAGTTAGTAAGAAGAACACAGGGAAAAGGTCTGTGGTAGAAAAACCTGTCATTCAGCCAAATTAAGTTTAAACAGTAAATCATTCACAAAGGTGTCAGTTTAAAAGTTTCTTTAGGACTAAATGAGACAGGGGAGAAATATATTGGTATATCTGTGAATCTTCAACAAAAAGATGACAAGGGAGTTTTTGGTTGTGGGTAAAATTACACAAGGCTAAAACCCCTCAATTTCTTTACCAAGAACTGGAGGATCCTCCAGAGGATGTATTAAAGAAATGATTAGAGAATCAGCCAAGGAAAGCCAGACCTGATGAATCCCAGAGAGATTTCAAGGACAGCAGAAGCAAAGAGGCCAGGAGAAGTTACGGTTATAGCAGTGAGTCTGAGATCTGGCAAAGTAGATGGCATTAGATGTTGTGGAAAGAATGGTTTCATTTAAGGGCAGAGGAGGGAAGCCAGATTGGAAAAGCTCTAGGAAGAAAAAGTGTAAACAGCATACTCAGAAAGCTTTGAGATGAAAGAACAACTGCAGATGGGCCAGTAGCTAGAGATGGAAGGAGTCAAAAGCATTTTATTTATGATGTGAGACATTTAACATATGGTATAGCAAGTAGAACAGACTAGAAACAGTGAAAATAGCAAACGAGACCAAGAGGTCAAGGAAAGGAACAACATAGGGGAAGAGAAGGGGCATATGGGAGATGAACAACTAAGAAGAAAGAGGGTAAGAGGGTGCAAACAGAAAAGAACACATGAAGCATGTCTGTGTCCATGACCATGAAGGAAAAATCTGCAAAACAGGGGAAGTGTCCTGAGCTAATAGGAAGAGAAAATATCATGTCACATGTTTAAAAAAAAAAAAAAAACCAAAACAGAAAGAGAGTGAAAGAGGGAAAGAGAGAGAGACAGAGAGGAAGAAAGAGAGAGAGAGAGGAAGAGAAAGAAAAAGAGAGAAAAACATCAAAGGCAGAATTTGCTAAGACCTTCTGTCAAGAGAAAAGGAGAGTTTAAGCAGAGACTTAAAGATGGTGAGGAGATGGGCAGAAGTGCAGGATTAGAGTACAATTAAATTTGAGACAGCACAGCTCTACAGCTAGACTGATAGCAGAACTGAAAAAGTTGAGTGGTGATGAGTATAAAATGCTTTTTAAAATGCAGTAAAAACTATAGTTGATTCACTATTACTATTTTCAAACCTCTCTTCTGAGAATTAGAAAGGCCCATTAGAAAGGGTCATTCTTCAGGACAGGATGAATGCTTCATGATAGTTTCTCAACAGAATTATAAAACTCATTAATTGGCAATGCTGTATGAGAATAAGAACATTTATAATGGTCATGAAATCACAGAAAAGTCTGAAATTAGCACAGGTAGTTTTATGACATGCATATTTCAGCCACTGAGTTATTTTGTGAAAGCTTAACCTGAATGATGGCAATAGACACATTTCCAGTAAAATATTTCCAGTTGAATACAGTGTTATTTCCCCACATGGAAGACCCAGCCCTCTCTTTCCATAGCACAGTGTTCCTTAGTGCGGTCTGAGAGTCCTACAGAGCACACGTGCAGCAGCTGCAAGGCTAATGCAAATCACAGAAGGCAGAGACTGCGACCGTAAAGCGAGATACAGACACCATTAGCCATGCTGGCTGCATTATGAACCAGATCAGGAAACCAACCCAGGTTAAAACTAACTCAGCAGAAGGTTTATTTTTAAACTGATTTATTTCCCAATCACCTTCACTGACTAGCTGCACAAAGACTTGCAGTTCTAGAGGAACGGAGATGGATGGGACAGTGGCAGAACGGTAGGGAAAGAAGGATGCAGTCTTCCTTCAGCATAGTCTGGGCATTTTTTGTCCCTCCTCAAGGACTAAACTACCTTGCAGACAGGGGCTGAATAACTACCTGATTTTAGACCATCCCAAATTAATGAAATTATGTCTGACATAAGTTTTCCAACTTCTCCAAACTACAGTAGGTTCTCATCTTGTGACATCTTAGACTTACTCCCTGCAGCAGATGAGACAGTTTGTACCTGGCACAAGTGAAAGTGAACCCAAGTTTCTTAAATAGCCAGCTCATGCTCATAGTCAGCCAATTATTTTTTAAAATTGCCCTTCATTTCCTTAGCTTGCTTACAGTGCTCTTTCTCATAAACCCTTAATTCCTCTCCTTCCCCAAGTACTGTCCACCCCTCCCAAACTTAGATTGCAACCATGCCCTCTTGCTTTTAATCTTGTCTAAGTGCCAGTATTGTTTCTCTCCACCAAAGAGGTGACCTTACAACACAAAGGCACTCAGGAGAAAACACAATTTTATCTGGTTTTCTGTACAAAAGATCGTCTATATCCCATCTCATCTATCATTTCTTCTTTCCAAGTATCTGCTCCCTGGTGAATTATCTGAATTTGTAAGCTATAGGTTAGCCCTTGTTTGCGGGGGAAGTAGGAATCAAAAATGATTGTTTAACTCATGCCTTCCACCATGTTTGGGGTCAAAAGTTGTTTTAACTCCTTGCCAGTGAGAACAGGCAGTGGGGACTGTTAGCATGCACACACTTAGCACCACTGGAGAACATCTGAAATGTCGCTTGCTAAAGACACCCTCGGAGAAGCACTGAATCTGCTAAGGCGCAAATTCTGCATGGCCCACAGAAATACCCTGCTTGGAATTTGAAATCATCTCAGAGCCAGGGTGCAATTGAAGAGGCAGAATGAACATTTGCCTTTTAGTATGCAGGACCTAGTGATCTAAACAGTTTGAACAAGGACTCAAATCTGTTCTCACACTTCCCAGATGTATCTAGATTAAATGTCTCTCCTTTTTTGTCTTCTTCAATCAACACTGCATTGTTTACATAAGCACTAGTGGCTGCAGAGGAGAGACAGCAGAAAGGCTTGTTTGGTAATTCAGTGGGCAGAGAAGGTGCTTACCAAGAGCTTCTATGTCCAAGATCCAGCCATTTGTCTGGTGCACCTTTGTCCTGGGGTGACTGTATGATATTGTATTCCCTATCGTCTGCTTATTGCTCAGACATGAGTCCTGTACCTTTAAGCTAGGTCCAGGAGAGGGGGGGAAGCTGGTGGAATTATTTCAGTGGCTGTGTTCAAAAACACAGATAACTCCCTCACTCTCTCCCCAGCTCTCGGCACTACGGAAGAGAAGAGAGTTGCATTCCTTTGCATTTTAGCTAGCTTCTCATTCATTTAGCTGAGGCAAGAAGTTTTTCTGGGACTGTGGGTTCTTCTTCTCCTGGAACTGACAGCTTTGCTCCAGTCTTGAACACCATCACCGGGAGGCCCCACACACAGACTGGAGGGGCCCACGCTGCGCCCCAGCTCTAGACAGAGCAGAACCACACCTACAGAAAGGATTCTGAATCTAACAGGTCTTGTCCACAATGAGAATGTTTATTATCTGACATTATTCTTTCTTTTTTTTTTTCTTTTGAGCCTGCATGCACCTTGCTTGTTAAATGAACAGGGTTTTTTTCACTTTCCTCCAAGAAATTCCTTTCAAACCTGTTGGGGAGGGGCTGCCAAAACTGGCCTTCCATTAGAGGATACATTCATCTCAGGACATTACCTCCTAATTTGTCTCAAATCAAGACAACCTCCTTGGATAGCACCTTTTCTCTGAATCATTTCCTCAGAAAATAAAAACGGGATGATGTCATTTTTGCTCTGATTTCAGAAAACATAAACGTTGTGTTATACATGAAACAAGTTAAATTGGCTTTTGCTTAGTTAGTTGTTTTAAAGTCGGTTGTTAATTAGTCATAGCAATTAAGGAATAGTTACTAAAGTTATGACTCCAGTTAATGTTTCTACTAATTAACAGTGTTTGTGAGTGGTTCTGGACTATTGTTGTATTTTATACTAATTTAGTTTACCTCGATTACCCCTGCTATTCAAAGTTACTATCCNGCCTTTTCGCCTTTTTGCTTTTCCTTTTCTACCTTTTACATCTCTGGCAAAGCACTTCCTCAGGTTAGCTGTGGAAGGGGCCCAACGCCGAGCTTTTCGGTCCTTACCTCCACTGGGAGAGTGCTTTAAATCTGCTGGATTCTTAGATTAACTAAGAGTCCACTCGGCATTGCTGCATTGCTGCACTTGCTGGTTAAGTGGGCTTAACGCTGGTTAGGCTACACGCGTCTCCAATCTCCGAGCCCGGGTTTTTACCTTTATTTTATATTTTTAATTTTTCTCCTCTTCAATAAAGGTCAATTTTTTTTAATCCAAATTAAGAGTTGTTCTTTTTATGACATGTTGGAACCCCTAAATCTTTCCCCCCCCCAAAAAAAATCAAAACAGAGTACTAATTGTGTTTTAGCAAGTCCTGCCTGAAGCATTCAGTTTGGAATCTTGTTTGGAAATGCTGACCTGTGCAACTGTGCCTATTTCATTAGCAGGACGAAGTTTACCCAACAGATGAACTCTGTAGACATCAAATACTGCTGTTCTGGGTTTTTTTCTAAACTGTTCTATAAAGCTTTAAAAATGAAATAATTTTGTACTTTCGGAAATTTGAAGTGAAATATCTTAACTTTCACATGAGAAATGTCTTTGCCTCTTTATGCTTCTTACATATCTGGTCTCTATTTTCAGCTGGCTGCTCCATAATGCCCAATGACATCTCTGTCTTCACATATACATTGACAAGTGAAGTGTAACTCTTTGCAGAATGTGGAGAGCAGACATGTTGGTCTGGACGGCCCTTTTCTAAAAAAGACTGCAGGGAAATGGCCCTCTGGTTCATTGAATTAATGAACAGGCAGTATGATTTGAGAAAAAAACCCTGTTTTATAGGACCACCACCCGCAGTATGGGCTGGATCCCGCAATGTGGAAGAAATCCAGAACTTTTCAGATTAATTTCTTGACATTTCAACCTTGTCCTGCACCCCATCCAACAACACAGAACATATTCAAAATTAACAAAGATACTTCTGGCGACACACTGCAGCCATGGGAAATTGGAACACAAGTCATGCCATATCTACTGACAGCTAATAAAGTACTCCACAGCATTGCAAAAGATGTATTTTCTATGTCTGAAGATCAAGTAGCTTGGTCTGGGTTTTGCTAAATAGTGTTGAACTTTTGGCTGTTTATTCCCAGCTCTGTGATGTAAGCTGGCCTCCCTGGGAGCCAGACTCCGAGTGCGGCAACCATTCTCTACACATACACTACATGGAAAGAGTTACCTAGTAATAAAAAACATATGAAGCTCTGAGATCAGTTCCTCTTTCTGCCTCCCCAGGTGTTCCTTCGTGGTTGTGATTTGTGCACAAGTCTATAGAAAATTTTTCATATACAAGCCAAGATATACAAAGATTTCAGGCTCTCAACCCCTACTTAAGCATCTTACTTTGGGATTCTATAAAAGAATGAGGAACCTAAATACCTTTGTAGGTCTGGCCTGCAGGATCCAGTTTGAATGTCAGGAGAGTGAAGTTTCATATGGCTGCTCACTGGCCAACAAGCACCCTGAACTTTCAGCCCACTGGATTCCATTCTGGAATCACTTGGCATTCAACTAGCTCTGGTTTTATTACACAAATGGATTAATGTGCTTCATATATAATTAAAATTTTAACATTTAACATATACAATTAACATTTTAACACTCACAAATTGACCGCTGCTTTGGATCCAATGTGTTTCAGAACTTCTCTATCCCAAAACACTCTTTCAAATCTCTTACCCAGCAACCTTATCAGAAAGTGTCTTTTATTAAACTTTCCCTTATGATCTACATTTTTTCCTTTGTAAAACAAAACAAACACAAGCACTAGGTCTTTAACTGGTAGTGGAGTTTGGCCTTATTCCACTGACAACAGTGTAGTTGCAGTGTTATGCATCAGTTCAGAATTAGAACCACTCAACCTGCAATTACACGTACTTTTCTGAGGTAAGCAGGTTGCTGCACCAGAAAAAGATCTGAGAATTTAAGACTGTTTGCAATATCTTGGAAATTCTCTCCTAAAGTCCTTAACAGAACTTGATTTCTAGAGGAGCTTTCTGGAAGGATTTTTCCTTTTTTTCCCTTCTGATACCAATACACCCACTGACACTTGCAATTCCTTCTCCCTTCATCTTGCAAGCAACTTTTGCAAGAGTATTATTCAACCCTTCAAAATATGTAGCATGATTCATCTTAATAAAAATGTCATCAAGGCCTTTCAGACTTCTGTCAGAAACACCTCCCTATTTTGCTAGCAAGCAACATATAGATCGTTTTTTCAGCTCTGTGTATGTATAGCTTATTTTCTTACTTTGCTTATGGAAAAGTCACAGGGCAAAATCCATCACTTCCTAAAATCACAGTGTATCATCTCATCCATTTTTCTTTAATCACTGGAAGAGTTTTGTCATGCAAATAGAACCAACTTTTTGACAGTCTTTTCCTTTCAGTCCTGCAAGACATTTTGGTTTGGTTTTTTCCCCTTATATTGTTCCTTACAGAACCTGTACATCAGAAGCAGAACTCCTTGCTGCATGATTGTGTTCATGATAAAAGGTTACAGGTGTCCAAGAGGAAACCATACACAGTAAGGAGTTATAAATCCCCGTTGGCTACTAAACGTGAAGAAATACTTGAGCCACTGGTCACTGAAGATTGGAAGAATAGGATGGAAAAATGTTATTTTAAATAGTCTCCATTTGTATTCTCTGACTGAGTACCCATTATTGGCCACCGCAGGGGAAAAGAGAGAGAACTCAGTGGAGCTTTGGACTAACTCTAAAAAGATCAGCCCTGTCATATGCATTGATTCTTTAATAATGTGTAGTGATAATTTCTAGGAGGCAAATATAAGCTATACAGTCAGTAAGATGGACAATGTCTTTTCCAGTTTCTATGCCCCATAAATTCTCAGAAAAATCCCTGATCTTTTGCAGATTGCTTTAGCTAGAGCTTTGAATAATTTGAGATGAAATTTACAGGTCTCTGCTGATTTGAACACACATATCACGTATATTGTCTTTAGCCTGACCTTTATTTTGGTCTATTTTCTTATGCTTTAATCAAAATGTTTCTAATCGTCTTCTTCTAATTTTCTTATTTAGGTTTTCTTCATACAATCCAGGTTCTCCTTCTCAAAATTCTATTTTTGCCTCCATTGTTGTTCCCTTTATTCCTACAGATTTATACCATATTTTACATTCATCCTATTTTGTACTCCTTTTTGAATTTCTGGTCCTCATAGTCCTCTTAATTCATTCAGTTTTGTACCTTTATGTATTTCTTATCTCAGTTTTGGAAATCATTTCCTATTTTATTTTTCTTTGAAACCGCAGAACAATCTTTATTGCCTTTTAGATTAATTGGAATTTTTCTCATTGTTTTCAGAGAGAAGGAACAGAGATTTGTCCTTCGTACTTATGCATGTATGAAGTGTGCCTGTCTACAGGGCCAGAGCTCACTTTAGGGGAGGAGCAGACCTTTGTGTTTAGGGATCATGGCTGACACAAAGCCTTGGCTAACCCAGGCTAGCACAGTCACTGACAGAACCATCATTCTGCCAATATCTCAAAAGATTTTTATTCACAAGCTGCCTCACAGAAGCCTTATGTTTCAGCAATGCTGCACTAGGTGACCAGCAAATAATTGGGTTCCATGTATATTTAAAAACTTTTCTCCTCTAGACATCCATCTTTCAGTACAAATTGTACCTGACAGATACAAGAGTTAATCAGAAAGGACAAAAGAATTCACAAATTAATTTAAATTCATAACATAGTAGTTTGAGTGTCGGCAGATGTCAGCCATCATGTGGCTGCTTAAATATTTATAAGACAACTGTTCATAAGTACTTTAAAAGTGTGTCCCTCTTTACCAGTTCAATGGCATCCTATGAAAAGATTAGCGTTTGAAAAGTTGGATAAAAGGTGCCCTCATCAATTCTGTGTACTGTGCTGGTATGTATATATAGGGGATGCAAGATACTTGAAAGAAGTTATTTAGATTCCAACCCTAACAACAGTTAGTAATGAAAGTACTGCCTCTAACGGGCTTGGCAGGTCAAGGCCATTCCAAAAAAAAAAAATCTAATTAATTCTTGAGACAACTAAAGAACTCTAGGGAAAAAATGTAGTGCAGAATTCTGCAGTTTTATATTGCCAGATATTACTTCCTATATTTCTTTCTATTGTAATGTAACTAGATGCCCATCATAAATGAAAAAATTGCTAAGGATAGTTATTCAATTGCTGTTTATTTGTATTATGGTAAGCAGCCCCACTTTTGAGTGATCAGCACCTCATTGTGTTTGGCACTACACAGAGCAGCAGCCCCAGCCTCAGAAAACTTCCCATATTTGAAGCAGGGATTCTTTATGACTTCATATATGCTAGCGCAATGAAGTGCATGGAAATATCAGGTATCTTAGAAAGATATATCATCTGGTCTGATGAGTTAAAGTCAGAGGAAAAGATTTGTCTCCTAGAACAGGAAGTTCTGAACTCAGTCACAACAGGAATATTTTAGCAAGTGCCCTGCACCAGCTACCAAGGGAGTCAAAACTCCTCCAATTCTGATTAAAAGGACAATAGCTTCTAACTACAGCCACTTTCTGCCTCACTTTCTCTCACTGACCACATGAAAAGCTGGCTGAACAAAGGATGAGAGACACTCTACTCCCTTCAAAAGCATCTAAAAGAGCCAACTCATGACTAGAAAAATCTTCTAGGCTGCTCTTTCAGCTGATGGAGGAGACAGGAAGCTTGGTGTGGTGTCTGGGGTGGATCGGCCAAAGCAAGCATCTTTTCCCTCCTGTGCATGGGTGAGGGGAACCTGGGAAAAAGGCTCTCCCAGTCTGCCCTGGGCTGGGAGCTGAGGAGAGTTGAGAAGCCTGGGTGCTCCTGATGCCTGTCCAGGACAAATCCAGCATGTAGCCAAGATTTTCTGTGCTATTTTCAAGGCAGAAACCCAAGCCAAGGGTTTGAATCAGACATGTTCAATTTTCCATGTTTCTAATTAAAGTTTGCAGTTTTTATGTTTTGTTTCCAGTGTTTATTTTTAGCCAGATGATGGGTCCTTTTATTATTACAAGAGATAATTTTGATTAATGTTTTTTTAATTCTGAGAACAAACACAAAATGAGGTTTCTGTAGAGCTTTGTGTTCTTGGTGAGCGTGGGAGGCTGTCAGGGTGTGCTTCTCTTCTCCACAAATAATTTTCAGTGTCACCAAATATTGGCAAACATGCAGTAGAGCAAAGAGGGACATTTACAGCAACTAGCGTGAGTTGTTCAAGGTTAAATATAAGGGACTATCCCTAGTATTTTAAAGTCAAAAAAATCTCACATACAGAGAAGTTCAAAGCCCCAATCTCAGGATATTTTTACCTCATGATCCATGAAAGCCTGTCAAAGATTTTGTTTGTTTCAGACATGAAGCTGGTCAAACCTGTTGAAGTAAATCAGTTTTTCCATTGACTTCAGTGAGAGATGAGTCAGTGTACTGTTCCCCAGAACTAGTTATTGTACCCTTGTGGTTTTCCAAAGCATATTTTCAAATATTTTAGTTAATGAAAAGAAATTAACAGAATCAAAAATTCCTTGCTACAGGCAATGGTGTCAATCAAAGGTGATTCATAGCTACTACTACTTTGGAGCTACCTCTATTGCTTTTTCATTCTGCAAATCCCTTTGGCCCATTTTCATGTTTCTTGACAGTTCAGAAGTTGTTTCTGAATTAACTTACTGGAAGACATATTGGTGATATTTATACAAGCTCATGGTGCTCTGTGAGCTGATCTGGTATTTCTAATGCCCGTAGTGTTCTGTTATCCATTGTTCTGCATTAAATATCTTCCCTTGCTGAGCTATTTATCAATCTCTAAATGCATCTGTGGATGCTTAATCACTTCTGCATATTCTCAATGCTGTTGATTCACTAGCAGTGCCTGTTTCAAGTCTTTACTCTTTTGTTAAAAATCTGAAATAAAGGCCCAGTCTTGGAAAGGATCTGTATGTGTACAAATCCTTTCTGACTATGGAGTGTCTCTGAAACAGCATGGCAGTCTTCCTAGAATGGGAGTATGGAACAATGTGAAAAATGAAAGACAGTGCTTTAGAGGATGCACCACTTTTGTTAGCACATAATATTTTTTCTATCATTTGTTTGAAACACCCTGAAGCATGCAATTAAACCCTCAAGCATGCAATTAAATTATTTGACACTTGAATTTACTTTCGAAATTATGCTTATTTGTCTGTATAATTTCCATACATAATTGTTTTAATTCATTAAACTCTTTGTTGCACATGGTTTAAATTAATTCTAATCTGTAGCTCAGGCACATCAGAATCAATATCAAATAGCTTCTCCTGCATGTCTATCCACAGAAGGAGAATATTCTCTTGATTACAGCATTGAGGTAAGAAGAGAGGTGAAGAACTCCAGAAGGTTTTAATAATTGAAAGCACTACAACTGTAGGGTAGAGTGTTTAAAAAATTCTGGTATATTCTAGAATCATCCAAATGTACTACGTAATCTTTCTATGCACAGTCCTTCATACAAAGAAATGGTATTCAACCTTTTTTGAGGTTTCAGTGTCTCAGTGGTGCATATGATTTCCAGAATGGACTTTTTCTTCTTCACTGACAGCGCTGAGAATCAAAACATGAAGTCAGATACTTGTGAAGCTGGATATGGTGCTGAGTGAAACCCTTTTTAATTTAACATGATGCTTCTGTACTTTACATTTATATTTCTCAGCAAATAATTTGTCATTGACTTAACCTGCAATTACTACATTGTCTTACACTTTATCATATCCAAGACCATTATCCTACATTTATGCAAAAGCTGGTCATTGTCAAAGTTCTAACTACTGACTGCATCGCTCTCCTTATATTACCATATTCCTGTTGCTATTTCTTTCCCATCTTCAAAAATATTGTCCAGACAACTGATTCTTCCTCTTTCAACTGTGGAATAAAAATCACTGGATATTTTTTAAAATTTCTACAGGTTAGGCCACTAGTGAACACAAAGAAAAACATGTATTTTTCAATTAATCATTGTCTTTATAGTTGAAAAAAATTATATTGTTGACTATAGAGAGATTTTGTCTTACAAAGATGTACTATTACTATTCTGTGAGAGAATGTCAGAAAACCAAACTGTTTTAAATTGTTGTCATGAGATGATAAAATGTACATACAGTTTTTTACTTTTAAAAGTGCCACAATACATTTTTTTGTAATTTTACATTTGTTTAATAAAAATTTCTATCTGTTTATTTCTTAGCAACTATGCTGGAACTACTGTTATAATTTCATCATGAGTGATTAAAATACCTTTTTGCTTTACCTACAACAAATCTTGGGACAGTTATTTTGCTCTTTTCTGGTACTTAAAAAATAATTTCTTGAGCAAATAAAATACAGAAATTCATATTCAACTGAGTTAGTCAGTTTTGACTTATTTTAAATAATTTTTCTACTCTATATTACATGTGTTCTTATACTCCTAGGGCTTATGCTCCTAGATATTTGCCTAAAAACACAGGTTGTTTATTCCATTAAAAAATGAATTAAAATAACTAAAACAATCACTGTCTTTTAACAATTGAAGCCTGGGCATGTCCTAGCTGAAGTTCCTTTAGAATGACTGTAGCTATTTTGCAAATGCATTTAACACCTTTTGCATTTTAAAAGTCTTTGAAATCTTTGCCATGCAAATTATTAAAGAATATTGGGAGCTTTTGATATTGAACATGCTGCATAAATGCAAATTGGTATTGCTTGAGCTCGGTTACACATGCCTTTCTTTCCAGACACAACTTGGGGAAATGAAGACACATTTGGCAAAGAGGCTTTAGATTCAGTCACTCATCAAATCTCCCCTGAGAAGGAAATCCTGTCATATTTGCATTAATCACTATCAGTCCTTGGTTCTTTTCCTTTCTTTTACCAAATACAAAAGAAAACGTCTTCCAGCAATGCTGGAGCTGACTGGTGCCCACTTCAATTTTTTGAGGCAGAACTTTCATTTCCTTCAAAAGACTTCAAAGTCTTGACCTGTCCTGCCTAAAGCACAGAGAAAACCTCTTTGCTGTACCTCCTCCTTAGCTGGGAAGCTTCCTCTTCTGCAGCCCCAAGAGCAGCTCAGAAAACGTTGCCATGTTGCACATTCCAATCCTGCATGCTAGGCATGAAAACTCTGCAATGCACTTAGCAGCATTCATAGGTACCAATTATTAGCTCTATCCAGAACAGTTAATGAAATTTGTCCAGAAATGTTCCTGGGTCATACATGTAAAACTATGTCAATAAAATTCTGTCATTTTTTTCCCTATAACAGAAAGGTTTAAAATTAACCTAATGGATTTTTTCCTATTTCAGGTTTGCAAGGCAGTGAGATCTTCAGAAAATCCAAAAGAAGACACTGTTTTTGAAGGAAGATTTGTGGATAGGTTTTACTTAAAGGTTGGATTTGTTTTGATTGAATTCTACAGCAAAAACAAAGATCAATTAAAAGTTTCATTATTTAGTGTCTTTGTAAAGCACTGGTTTGTTGACTGAGCCTTTCTTTCATTCTGGAAATGAAAGACTGAATTTTGTAATATTACTTTGAAATAAGGAATGGATGGTCTCCCTGTCTGGATGTACCAATATTTTGGCATTTACACCACCAACAGTAGCCATAACAAAGAAAAAGGTCAAGTAAGATATTGCCTTCAACCTATCCAGCTCATTTCAGACACATATCTAAACCCACTAAACACCCCTGCAGCAAAATTTTCTGGGCTAAAAGGCAGCTACAAATGATCTTCAGACCAAGAACACTCAGATTTCTACAACAGAAGCTTTGTACCTTCACTCAGCTGTAGCTCTTTAATCATGTTCTTTTTTGCAAGCTAAATTTAAAAGCCATAAAACACAAATTAAATAAAACTAAATTTTATACTATGCTGTTTGCCTGGCAAACCTTCTGAAAGAAATATTTGAAAGTTTACCAAATAGATCAAGTAATGATATTTTCCAGACTCTGGTTTTATCATCATGTTGTTTAAGCAATGATAGATGGCTTTCAGCCATTATTGGTCAGATAAGTACCAGTTAAAGGACTGCAGGGTTGTGGTGGTAATATTTCTGCCACTGGTTTAGTTCTAGTCTAAGTAGATCTGTGTCTCTTTCCATGGTTTTCAGTTGCTGAAATACTGCTTCATTTGTTCTCCTTCTACTGGTAAAAACAGATAGGTCCAAATCTTCTAAACACAAAGGAATCGAAGACTGTGTCTGAGGACAAAATGAAGCCCATGTGACTTTATAAATTAGTTTATATGTTCCTTGACATATAAGAATACACATTTTATATTTTTTCATAAAAACATTTCAAAAACTGCATGAGACATATTAAAGTTGCAGATGTGCCAAAGAAAAGAGACTTGGACTTTCTGTGTGTCCTTTGCCCACACAATGTATGATTTCTTTGAATTTCTCCAAGTCCCACATTAAAAATGGATTAATCTGCGATGATACCTAATAATTTTAACAGACATTACCAGTATTTGACAGTCTTCCATAGAATACATAGATGCAGCAAATTTTTTTTCAGAAATTTTTCTATTTATGCTACAGCTATTTGAGTTAATAATAAGAACAGGATGATACTAGTACATAAGTTCTCATCCCATTCCAAAAAGAATGACTGCCCTGGGTGTAATTCCAAATATACCTCTCTCGGGTTTCTCTTGTATTAACTTAAATTACAATGAGCCATAATAGTGCATATTTTCTCTAGAACTTGGCTGTGTCCCAGGTCTCTCTGATGGCTCTTTCTCTATTCTGCTTCCCTACCCACTGGCGCTACTGAAGTCCCTTTACTCTGACATTGAAATCTAGTGTCAGTGAAAAGCTAATTTTGCAAACATGTTGAAATACAGATTTTCTTTATCAATTAAGATCCTCTCAGCAAATACTCCATAAATGAAGATATTGTTGAAGTTCTGGCTCCTTCTACAATACGTTAAAGCAAGACACAAAAAAAGAATATTGCATTTTAGGCAAAGGGTGTTACTTATACCTGGTCATAGAGAAAGTTTTTTGCCAGTTGGCTTTGGCAGTTTAAATTTTGGAATTATAACATTATGCTAGATTTTTATTATTCTGAATTCAAATTCAGATTCTAGTCCTGATTTGGTTTTACACCAGTGTAAACATATTCCAGAAACAGTGTTTCCACACCCATATTCTATGGCTATAAAGGATGAATATCAGTATTAATTATCCTTCGAGGAAGAAACAATGGTATGTACAGAAGTAATTTGTTATGTTCTAGTATCGTCTATTATTGTCAGGAGCAAGGCTCCAGACCTGTATTTACAACCAACTATTACAGTGTGTCATAGTATTTCCAAGAACATCACCCACTTAGAGATTGTTTTGAAGGAGGTATTATTTGGTGCCTTTTGGAGCCAAACTAATTAATTGCCTTAGTATTCAAACTTTGTTTTCAACCATCTGAGCTCATATTTATAAGATAGAGACATACTAACTAGTATTGAGATGCCACTCCCTGGAAACATTAACTCATCCCTGCAGATAAAATCTTCTAAAATATAAAACCTATTGTAGCAGATCTTGACCTGCAACATTTTTCTTTCTCAGGGTGGAAAAAAGCAAAAATATTATTAGTTTATCTTCTTTAATGAGTGAATTAAGAAAACAGAAAAAAGGAAAAAGAGGAAAAAGGAAAAGTAGAAAGAGAAACAGACTTTCTTACAGTAGAGAATAATAACCTGTCTTGCATTAAATAGTCAAAGCTTAAATGTATGGACAAAATTTAGGTTATCTCCTCTTAAAAAAAATTGAAAACTCAGGCACAAATTTGCTCTGGGCTAGTAACACTTTTCAAAAATTAGATTCCTGCTGAAACTTACTCTTTTATTTCTGTTCTTCATTTGCTGGCACTTAGCGGTCTAAGAAAACTGATTTAATACTATGTGCAGATCCAAGTCATCTACAACATATGGCAAATGCAAGTTTGCACTTTGTAAAGGTAATAAAGAGGTTGGATTAAGTTTTGGATCCTAGTATTGTTAATATTGTAACACAGATATGATCTTTTTGGATATTCTGTTTACCTATTTGAAAGCAGTGTTAAATACTATAATAGGTGGAAACTCTTGACAATAGTTAAATTATTACCAATACTCACAAAGTGTGCCTTTCTATTACAGTTTTAGACCTTTTGTTACATTCATGGTGTTATAAAAAGTTATTTTACTGGGGTTCATTTCACCTGTGAACGCTCAGGAAGAGCTCAATGGATCAGGGAACCCAGTCATGGTCTCAGCAGGAGGGTTCCCAGAGTGACTCCTGTGCCGCCCATCCTGCCTTGGATGCAGCTGTCACAGCCAACCTGGCTGTGCTGCCAGCCCACTGCCCTGTACCCAGCTGCAGGATCAAAGCCTGCTGCACTTGGATTCCATCTTCGCAAGTCTCAGTCTTCCAGTGCTGGAGATGAGCACTGCCATCCTTACGAGCAAAGAAAAGCAAGGTTGGTTTATTTGCATAGGGCCACACAGCGAGTCGGCGATGGAGCAGCGCGGCAGCGCTGGCCGGAGCGTGGCCGCGAGCACACCGTGTTGCTGCAGTGGTCAGGCCACACGCCAGTACAAGCCGAGACATTCTAGGATAAATTGGCAGTACGCGCTCTGAGAAGTTTTCCTCCATTTATTTTATTATGTAGTGAGTGATACAGCAAAATCCCCTGTCTTAAAAGGATGTAAAATAACCATACACATTCACTGAAGATTTATACCATTGAATGCCAGTCTGAAGAAATGGAACCTGGAACAAAAATTAATAAAGTAACAAGATAAATCAATATTCTGCCACATTTTTAAGCATTTTAAATGTGTACATAAACTGTGGTAAAATGTTCTACAAACCATTTAGCTGATAGGTGGCATAGCAAAGAATATGATATTTTTAAAACTCCCCATTGGAGAAGGAAGAGACGGAAGGAATTTTGACATGGCCATTAGCTTGGAGGATGAAAACAATTCATTGATATCTATTCCACGTGTTAGCTTCTGGCCCTTAGGGAGGCAATATGACTTCTCAACTTGAAGAAAACAAGATTAAAAAAAAAAAAAAGGAAAAAAAAGAAGTACTTGAAAAATTTCCCCGGAAAATCTGCTTAATGCTGGCAGTGTTAAGTCATGGGCATAGCTCTGTGACTTGGGACTCTTGGAGCACTGAGCAAAAACTTGAAACTGGGCCACTGGGTCCCTGGTGACAGTCAGTGTAATGTTACAGGAATGCTCATGTTTTTTGACACAGGGAACACTTCAGCAGTTGATCCCTGCTCCTTTTCTCTCCCCATTCTTCTTTCCTTTGCAGAAATGTCATTTATTTAATTAGAATAAATGGGCTATGCTAAGTATTTGAACCAAATCTGGGATGTAGCAATATTTGGATGTGCCCTCAACCACAAACTCAGCATGCCCGTGCCTCTACAATGTTGACTTTGGACTTGAGAACCCAAGCACAACTGGGGCACTTGGGGCAGGACAACTGGATAAGAAGAAGAAATTTGTGGGCCAAGGAACTTGACCAAATACTGTGTTCCAAAAGGCAGCTCTGTACACAAAGAATAAGGGGAGCAATAGTTTATTCAAGTGGCTCGACACAAAACAGATGGTGAGATTTCAACAGAGCAAAGGACTGATGGGGTAATTACAGCAGACAGACACCCTCAGAAAACTGAGACCCCAAAAGTGATGTGTTTAAAACTATGATATCCTATGAGACTTAAACTTCTGAAGAAAATTTGAGTCTTTCAGTATGTTAATTGACAAGTAGTGTTTCCTCACAGAAATCTGATCTGTCTCTAAAACCAGTTTCTGGGGTTTTTAACACAGTATCACAGGTCAGATGTCGCCTCTTGTGGTTTTGTTTGTGGGGTTTTTTTGGTTTTCTTTTAATTTTCACATAAATATAAAAGAAGAAAACAGTCAACCTAAAAGTTTTCAGATTTTTCTGAGACCTTTTCCACCTCCAGGCAAGCTTCCTGTCCTAGGAGAAATCTTTTCAGCTAAAATTTAGATGATTAATATCTCTTGATGTGATGCACTGTTCTTGTTTCAACATTCCTGAAAATCACCTCAAAATGTCCCTTAGGTACAGAGGAGGAAAAGTAAACTATCCAGCTATAAAGAATAAAAATCAGAGGTACAACTTTGGCATCCAGAAACAGGACTGATGAGATTTTTCATTTCGTCAAATTTATACATATTCTAAAATCATGCCTTTTGGAGACAGAATAGAACTCTAAACTATTGAGTCTAAATTTCCTTTTGCTTCTGGTAAAGTTCAAGTTCTAGGCTGTAGCAGGTTTTACTGTTTTGTTTTGCTATAATTTTATTTCCCTGGTAATCCCAGAAGCAGGACAAGAATTAATTTCAAACAAGGATCTTTATTGTTTGCATAGCTCAATACTCTGTTTAATTTAAAAAACATGTTTGTTGGTTTTTTAATTTAATTTTCTTTGAGAAAATGATGGTTCAAATTAAGGGGAAAAATATTTTTTCAAAACTCAGCAGTTTGGTGAAAACTTAAACTGCTTTTCTTTATGTTGTCTTAAGTTTTGAAAAAAAATGTAAATGTTACCAGTTGGGATTTTGGGGTTTGGGGGCTTTTTATAGTACCAAAGACCTAATTCAGTCACTGATTATGGTCAATTGAGCCCAGACAAGTAACAGAGGATGCATTTTCTAATTACACTATCATGTTAACCTATGTATTTATTTAATCCACTGTACATAACATGGAGGTCAATAGTTATTAGTCACCAAGATCTCACATCTCAGGTTTCCATATTACAATGAGCAGTGGGTTGATTCTCAGTAAAGAAGACAAACAGATGTTGAGCAAGGGAGAAGGGGTTAGTCAGCTTTCTTTGAAAAATAAGAATGCCAGTTAAAGTGGAAATAATCTGCAAGTTTAGTTCACGGACCTGAAAGTGAGGACGCGCTCAAAAACACCAGAGATTCAGCTAAAGCTTTGATCTTACAAGAAACTTGACATTCACTGGAAGAAGAGTATTGCAAGATGCATTTCCACGTGATCTATGTTGCCACTTGTTGCAGATGACTGGGAAGTCTCCTACTAGGAGACAAAAAGCTCTGAAACCCCAGAATGATCTTGAAATATTACAGAAATTACCTGATTTAAAAATTCAGCCTAGAATATTTTATTTCCTAGTGGTCTTTTAAAACATTATTGTCTTCCAGTCATGAAGAATTAACTGCAATTTGTTACCAGCATTTTAACAGAAGAACCAATAAGATTTTGCTCCAGTGCCTGTGCTAACTGCACCTTTTCAGACTGTGATGCATTGACAACAAAGGGACAGATATCCATAGGCTCAAATTGTCTTTTGCTTTTTGATCATAGAAAATAGAAAATATTCTCTCAGGATGCAAGAAGAAATAAAAACATTTGAAAACACTGTCATGTGGGCACATAAAATCTCCGTATTTTTAAAAGAGCATAAATGTCCAGTAAAACTCAGCTATATACCTACCTAATGTACAGAACTCAATCAAAGCCATTAAATATCAAATAGGGCAGAAAATTATGTATCTCTGAGTGATGCTCTTAGGAAACAAATCCTATTTTGTCCCATCACCTCATTCTAGAATTTGATTTTCATATTGTCCAACATGTTTTTATATCCCAGGAATAAGTTGTCTACAGTGGGTGTAACCTACACCCATTCAAAGTTTAAATTGTCCCATTTGCCACATTAGAAGGACCAAAAATTCCTGTAAGCCATGGTGTGTATAATCAATTCATCTGTTCATTTCCACGGTGTTTTTCAAAAATACAACATTTAATAAATGGAACAAAAAGAAACTGAAGCAAATGTTGAAAGATATACAGCACAATTAATTTGATGCAGATTTTGAAAATGTGCAATTTACCATATCCAGTGATTCACTAAGCATAAATCGTTTGTACTTGAAAGTCAAGTATACTAGAGATGAAATCTCAAATCTGTTGAAGAGAGTGGGAGTTTCCTCTGATTTCTAGGGGCCTGCATTTTACTCTTGGCACATTTTCTCTTCTAAAAGCACAATTCACATGGAATTATTTAAGTGGACAAATTGTATTAAAGTGGGCTCATTACCTATTTCTGTCTTTAGACATGCACCACATATTGTAGATTTGAGATGGTACCAAAGAGAGACTGATTTGAATGAAAGAATTTCTTGACTTCAAAGGGTGACTGGTATAAAATCAAATCTTATTTTTATACATGTTTATGATATTCAGGAAACTGATCACTTAGACAACTTCACCAAATAATGTACTTGAAATATATAGTTTATTTCAGAAATGAAAATAACCTACATTCTATGAGAGTATTTTATCGTAAGGAATACTCAGGGACTTTATTTGAAAAATGTTCTAGAAAGAGTTGGTCATCTTTGGTCATATCTGACAATTATTCTCACTGAAATATTTCTGAATTCTGTATTCTAGCTTCTTCAACTGAAGAACTAAATGTGAAGGTGGGAATCTTTAAATAATTTACTCATTGTATGTATCTAAAATTTGTTTGCTTAAGTGTTTAACCAAATAGGCTGGAGGCATAATTTCTGAAGAGCCCCTGGCTTAGTTGAGGGGCTTAAATACATGCTTTCTGCAAAAAAAATGTGAGATATGCATGCCTGAAAAACAGGAGTATTGCTGTCAGCATCAGTTCTTGCATCCCAAACCTTGTTAAAATCTGAGTTCTATGGTTAACTGTTCAAAACCTAATATTTGAAGGATGAAATCTGACAAGAAGAACATCACTTTGTTTCTTTCAACTTCTCTGAGCAATCTGTGAATTCCTTCATGAGCTTTCTTTTCCTTGGTGACCTGAGATGGCTTGAATTAACTATGATGCACTTTGTGGAAAACATTGTCTCCAATCTGTCCTGCTCCACTTGTCACTTTTAATTTATTGGCCACCCACCCCTCTTTTTTCTTTTTGTTCTTGTCCAAATTTTCCTATTTCCAGCATATGTTTTAAGATTAAAAAACTCTTGTTTGGCAGACAGTATAAACGCTGTACCTCAACAGATGTTTTTAGTGTCAGTGCAAGAAGCGGCCACACGCTGATGCGGTTCTGCTTGGCACCATTTCTTGTCTGGAGAGACTGACATTGCATGAATATATTCATTTTACTGCTGGGTTCTTTTTTTGTCATTTTTTTTCCTCCTTTCCACTCTCATGACACTGTGGTAAATTTGGTGTTTCTGTGACTTTTTCCCTCTTTGCATATGACTTTGTTTTATAAGTCATCCAAGTCTTGCTTTTGAAGGCGCCAATTGACCTGAATTTACCTTTGAGCTCCTCTCCCTTTCCTTTAACTGTGTTACCAGGAATATGTTTTCAGGTTAACTTGTAGCCTTTACCAACTGTTTTCATGTGTCTCAATATCACTATTTCTCTCCAAAATGTATTGCTATGCAGGCACATGTATCAAAATAGTTAGGGCCTCAGAAAGTACAATCCACAAGTTCAACAGGTTTTTTTATTTACTCAGCTGGTCATGTTCTGGTACGAAGGAGGTTTTTTCAAGCTGCATTTGAAACAGGGGACAGGTTATGTAAGGGCATAATAAAAATATGGCTTTTGTGAAGGCACAAGCATGATCCAAAAGAGACTCTCTTTCTAAATCTCCTTCCATCTCCTAATCTGAATGGATTTTTCTGGCTTTCTGATGACAGAGGAAGTTCTTCTGTGGAAATTCATGCCAGGTAACAGCTGAAAATGAGAACTGGAAAAGTGGACAAGAGAAAAAAATGTGAAGCTAAACATTATGAATTTAGAGTGCTTGCTGACCATAAAAATCTCTTCTGGCTAAGTGTTAGCAAATGGTGCCATATGAGACACCACAACATTTCCCGCAACTTGCAAAAGGCCATAATTGTGGTGTTCCAGATAATCTCATGTGGGAACTGCTTATAAAAATTGACTCTTTAATGGCAAATCTCTGTCCCGTATATTTTCCTTTCTGTGCCTTCATATGAAAAGTGACGCATAAGGTGCAAGAAAAACAACAAAAAAAATCAAGTAATGGGGCACTTTATTTTCAAAGTACAAGAATATCTGTCACATCCACAGCTTTACTGTGAGGATATCTGATGAACAGCTCTCTGGAGTTCAGAAAAGGCTTTTCCAGCTGACTCCCATTAGATACGAACAGTGCTCTGCTATCTCCTCTACTACTTATCTGTTGCCTTTTCAACCACTCATAGAAGGAATATATTCTTTTGGGCCACCTTTGAGAAAATAGAAAACTGGTGTGTAAACCCACTCAAACTGTGTGGGGAAGGTTGTTGTGGCCAATGCTGTCCACTTTCTAGTTAAAGCTTTTAACAAAGCACAGATCTGTAGTATTGGGTTTGTTTAAAGAATGAGCCCTGCTCAGAGATGCATGGATCCTTTCAAAGTCAGCATCCAGAAGTGGACACAGTCCCTGTGCTCCGAAGAGCTCACCTTCATTTCCTCTCCTTTTTGCAAACCATCTCCTGGAGCTGCTTATCTCCTCCCCAGATAACGGCTGTGAGCTGCCCGCTGGGCTTGGGCACCTGTACAGATACTTTTTACCAATTTCATCCCTTTGGAGCTCATTCCAAAAGATAGCCAGCACATGAGGCTGCCCCACAATGATTTCAGAATAAATGATGCTGCTGTTTGGAAGGAGCAGTGCAGGAAGCAACTCCAAGAGGCAGCCCCACTGCTCATTTTGCTTTTCACTTGCTATAGATTCTTGCTGGATTCCCTGGGCCTTCTTCCTCTCTCTGCCTTGTGCAAGTAGCTGAAGACGTTAATTCACAAGGTAGGGGAGATGGAGCTCAGCCTGGCCTTAGATAGCACTGAGTGGACCATCATACCTCTACAGCAGCTGGCACAAACACACAAGCCTTTAGTGTCAAAGGTACATTGTCTCATTCTTCCGGCTGCTTTTGTCACAAGCAAATATTTATTTTGGAGAAAGCAGGGGAAATCCAATTCTCTAGTTGTGGTTTTGATTCCTTTTGTCTGCAGCATGTTCTGCTAGGGAAGTGATGCACAGCGGTTTCTTTTTCAAATTTGCTTCTGGCTCAGCAAGAAGGTGGGTGGCAGGGCAGTTGGAAGTCATCAAGCACAAGCAATAATGTTTAGTAACCTTTTGTATAACTCTGCCCTCCAACCACTGCAATGGCTTCCTTTCTCTGTTCTTACTGGGAAACAAATCCTGGGAGGTCCTGAGTAACTTTGAATTCATCTGAGAAATTCCGAGTTTTGAATTTAAGATTCTAAACATAGCACAGAAGAGCATCACAAAGTCTTCCTTATCCATGGTTCAAAAAGGGGGCCAGACATAAAACTGGGGTAAAGTGAAGCAAGTCTTCTAAGGGCACTGGAAGAAGGCAGCAACAGGACAACTAACAGAAGCAGGCCACAATAACTCTCTCACGCTGAGTCAAACCCTAAACTCCTGCACACCAGTTGAATAGATAGGATCTTTATGAAATATTTATACCCAGGATGCAGCAGGTGTCAGATTTTTCTCACCCCAGTAGCAAGCATAGCTGCCTTATTGCCACCAATTAAGCAAATGACAGCATGAAAGGCATGTTCAGAAAAAGAATTGCCTCTAGATCCCAGTAGTTGCAACTGGTTACTTGCTAATGACTAACAGTGATGACTGGTGATATTTATTCATGTGGTAGATTTTGAAAGCAAGGAGTGAAGTTTAGCATCCCTGGCTAATGCTTTCCCAAAAGCAATATGATGGCACATTCAATGTGCTAATAGTTCTGTTAGCATTTTTGACATGCAGATTTTGGAAAGGAAGAGAGGCAACTTACCAGCAAATGTATGTAGTACACAAATACAGTCATGCCATGGAGGAAAGTAGTGAAAATATCTCCTTTTTGACCACGTAATTTTCCCTTCCATTCTTTTGTCTACAAGAAAAAATTATTTTTTGTCTTCTTTTATGTCCACTGCAAGCAGAAAATCTATATGCATACTTTGAAGAAAATGTCTTACTTTTAGCTGTTCTTTTATTTCATAGTGATTGTACACATATATATTGACACAATGTGAGCCCAGAGGAAGGCTGCATATTTACCCCAGCGAAGTAATGTAAGTTCTTCATACAAATAAGAATTATAAGAACACTGCCAACTGCAGCACCATTCCTGGATGCTCCCAGATGGCCAAGGATCCCATGAAATTGAAAAGAGCACCACATGAATGCTAATCAGATGACAGGGAAGGTGAAATTTCTCAGCATTACCACCCACTTAGCTGAAGAGCTAGTGGCATTCACTCCAATCATGGGCACAGTCTCAAAACAGGCCATGAAAGCCTCTCATCTATATGAATAGTCTGCACACAAAGATTACAAAATCCTCAGATCATTAAGCTGTTGACAGAAAGAGCCTCAGAGAACACCTGGAATTTCTTATCCTTCCAGAAATCAGAAATAAGAAGAGAAACAAGAAATAAGATAGAGCTTTACTAGCATTTAAAGTGTGGAGGAAAGACATGAATAATTGACAAATTTTAAGTTTCTGACTGAGATGGAATTCTGAGCCAGAAATAAGGATAGCTCTTGAAAGAAAAATCCCATGAAGAATGCATATGATAGTAAAAGATTCTCTTACCCTTCTGAAGGAAGCAATATTCAATAATAAACACATCTTTGACAGATACTTTAGTGAGGAAGTTGCTGCAGGTTCACAGAGAGGATGTGAGGGTCATTAGCACCAGTTTCAAGTCTCATGGAGGAGGAAAGCCCTTAAGAGATGGAATCAATTTCATCAACCATTTCAGAAATTTGAAGACCAGGAGCCAGAAATCCATCTGCAAGAAACAGAGTATACTGTTCATTTTGTAACCATTACCATAATCACCCCCCTTACCACGGCCTAGAAGATTTAAAAAAAAAAAAAAGTAACTCAATTAATCAATTATGAAAAGGCACTCTAGTCTTCTCAGTAACATCCAGGGTTTGACTTGTTCCTGGAGAAAGATAACAAAACAGCCACAGAAGCAGAACATGCCAAGCTGGTGTCTGAAAGAAGTATGAGTATTCATCCTGACACACTCCACGTATTTCTAGGAATGAATTTTAGGCAGATATTACTAAGGGCCAAGGACTCCTTTTCTTCTGCTCTCTTTTTCTTCTGAAGTCTATCAAAAGACCCAGCAGCAATGCAGAAAGGCATTGTCTCTGCTGAAGAATGAGCTCCAGCTTCCAAGGGACATTCTGCCCACCCATGGTCCTTTGCATTCATTGCCTCTCATAAAATGCACTTTTTATTCAAAGAGGAGAAACAAAGGAACCTCTGCTGGTACTGAAATCTTGGTTTGGATGTCAGGGCTAATGAGGGAAATGTGCTCTTAACACCTCAAGTTCAGACAGCTGGTGCAGGAGATAGATGCCAGAAGGGTTGAGGACACTCACAGTGTCAGTGAAGAAGTGCCTGGGTTTGTGTCATGTCCCAGCAATCGTGACAATGGAGAGGTTGCTTCCAACCACTTGGCACTGTCCATAAAGATTGTTTTACTCAGAGTGGACTTGCTACTGTGACAAGAGTGACACAGTCAACCTGCTAGGACCCAGAGATCTGCTGGAATAAAGGTACAGAATGTGGTAAGTACCTTTCTCCTTGGAATTCTTTTCCTGGAAAATTAAACGCACCTTGATGTTGGGATTAATGGCCTAAAAAACAAGCAAGAGTGCAACAAAATTTTTCAGAGCATGTGAACATCTTCTCAAGCCCTTGCAAATCCTGGTGTATGAAATCATTACTGTTGAAATAGGATGACACAATCTGACCAAGTATATGTGGTTTTTGAAGACCCAAACAAGGTAAAAGCAAGACCACCGGCAGACATATTTCTGAAGATTAGGCTCTCCCATCCTATAAACTTGAGGCTTGAAAGGTGGACCCTTTAGAATAATCTGGAATATGCCTTTCTCCTAAACAATAAAGGCATCTTGCACACCAGTAAGTGGAAGCCAGAAGGAATGCTGTCACTTTCTTGAGAAGGTTCAAATAAAAAATGCAGAACTGAGATAAACATGCAGAAGCTGTACACAGCTCCCCAGAGGAAATGAAGTAAAGAATAGCTCAGGGTTTACCAAAGGAATTCTAACCCATGATCACACACTGAAAGCTGTCAAAAAGCAAAGAACTCCAGCACAATTGTGTCACTGAGAAGGGAAACATTATGAGACATTTCTCATTATACATATGTGCATAAATCACAAAGCTCACACGCCAAAGTGCTGAAGGAATAAAATATGTGGTCTCAAGTGAGTGGGTTTATTTATATGCTCTGTGTGAATGTGTATGTTGATTAACACTCAAAGCCAGGAGATACTTATATATCTCTTCTTATATAGACCATATTTTCTGAAAATATATATATATTTTTAAATCTTTACTAGTGGAACTTGCAATTCTTCTTTACAAAGGTGTAACAAAAAATCAGGTTTGGCCTTAATCCTTAAACTGACAAGACGGATTTTAATATTCATCCTATGAAAAGAGCAAACAATGGCTTTTTAAATTCTAAGAGTCTTAGTTTATATTACTGTGACTTGGAAACCTAATTGTTTAAAATTATGTGATGTTGGAGGTCATGATCTCCCAAATATTGAAGCATTTGTTTATAATTTGGTGTTTAATAACCAAGTGCATTACACACTTTCTTCTATAAATTAACCAGTTCTTGGATCTTCACCAAATTGCAGAATGCTGCTCCAGGAAAACTCTATCCCCAGCTCTGAAAATATTTTAAATTGCTTTATATTTTTAAAACATTATATTTTTGAAATATTAGAAATTAACTGAAAAGAGGTGATTGATTATTAACATGAAGCAAAGCCTCAGACAGGCATTAATTTATTTTTGTCAAGCTAATCCCAGATTTTTGTTTCATATTTACTTCTCTCCTTTGGTATCTGCTTTTATTTTAGATTTATGGAATATACACAACAGAAATGTTTTTGAAGCACTCATTGTTAAGCCATTCCCAGCACGACTGATAAATGCCAGCCCATATAGATGAAGATATGGTACTGGACTATGGTTACCATATTCAACTGTGGATGTACTAAAATAGGCACTTGTATTCCCATTTAGCTACTTGAGTCATTCACATCACTAAAAAGAAGGCCACTTGTTTAGGTGCCTTTAGTTAGGTGACTAAATTGAGACCCCATGTGGCATACATATTACAAAATAACATCAGCTTGTTCCTTAATAGGCTCCCATGAAAGCCAACAGGAATTTAGCCATGGAATTCAAAGGGGACAGACTGCACCCAGCTATTGAATTGTGTAATAGCTTTTATTTTTATTTTAAGTTTTTGGTACTTTTTCTCAGTAAAAAGATTAAAAACACAGGTTAATAAATCTTCTAATTAAACCACTTACCAATATTACAACATTAATGTTGGGATAAGAACAAGCAAAAAGAAAGGCAATTATAAAAGAGGAAAAGAAACAAATGAAGAAAATGTGACAAGTAGGTGGACTCTGGCTGTGTCTGTCACTTTGGCTCCGTAACTCTCTCCAAGGCGTCTTTTGAGGGACCAGGCTAAGCAGCAGATTTCAAAGGTGTTGACAAGCCTGGCAGATCAGCCATTTCAATTTGTCCCTCAGCAACAATGCCAGGCAGCTGTAAATTACTCTAACATTCTCTGTTTCATGATGATTCCAGGATTAGGGATAGGTTTTTGCTTTAAGTCCAGTATTGATTCCCTGCTAACAGGCTCAAACTTCCTTAGACAGTGAACACTTTCAGTCTACAAGCCACAAGCTTAGCCTCTTTTCTAAAGTTAAAAGGGGCAGAAATCTTTTCAAAGTTGGAAAAGCTCTTCAGGAAGTAAACAAGAGAAGTGTGAGAGACACCACCCAACCACTTTTCTTTCAAGGGGATGTATGTTCAGAAATCCCTTCAATAGTTTGGAAGTCTTCCATCATTAATTTGGAGGCATGTTACAAGTTTTGTTCTAGTGCAGATGACAGACAGTTGCACACAATATTACATACAAATAATAATTAATTACATAGATTTTTAACAAAGGGTGGGCACATTTCCCAATATGCCCCTTTGGTCCTTGAACAGCCCTCTTCCCATAAACTAAATGGTGTCTACTTTTGCTACCTGAGCTCAGGATCAGACTACGAATGGAATCCGCAGTGGAATGGTACACCTGCCAATATCATGGACACTGATGGACAGAACCTGTCCTTCCAACCCCTTGAGAGGCTGTGAGGTCTCACATAGCCATGCTGCTCTCTACATCACTTGAGGTGTCACCAGAAACACTTGACACTTCAGACTCCTTTTCCTTACAACCTGATTGCCCTGAGTTACTAAACCTTGGTTTGCAGTGAAAAAAACAGCAAAGAAACTAAAATGACTGAAAAACTACATTTTTTAATATCTTCATGCACTAAAAAAAGGGGGAGGTGGCTCGCCTACATTTTCAGCATTGCAAACCTGAAAAAGGAAAAATGAGACTCTGGCTCAAAACCAAAAACTCTTAATTTGTAGACGTGAATATTGCACAGTTCACTCTAAATCACTGAAATAAATGAAGTTTTGTCATTGGTTTCACTGGAAATTGGCACCAAGCCTTCATTTGGTAATTTCAAGTCAGTTTTACAGCTGTGAGCCAATGCACAAAGCATATGGTTTCTGATGCATTACAAGTTAGAACTGCCTAATGATCATCTTAGAAGATCACTTTCTTTTATGTATAATTTATTATGCCTTCATCAGTGAAACCAATTCAAAGCACAAATGCAAAGGAAATATATTGGAGTTGAAGTTAAAACTACAAGAGAATACACAATAGTAAATGTGCAAAACATTTTATCTTTCTACAGTAGTTCCAAAGGAAACCTACAAAAAATTGAGAAGTCTACTATAAACAAATACTGTGTCCTTTCAGCAGGCTTTGGAAAGCTAAGAAACCTGGAAAAATAAGTCTTTCAACTCATTTTTAGTTAAAAAAGAAAAAAAACCCTAAAGCATCATCCCTTTCAGGACTGAATAAAATCGAAATGGATGCTTATGTCAACAACTCAGGGGGAAAAAAAATATTGCTACTCTGGACAGTATCAAGAGAATTAAAATTTTATACTACTCTTTTTCACTGTCACTTTGCTGTTTTCCCAGCAAGTGCCAATACAAAAAGTGCATCCAAATATTCAAAACCACTAATTTTTCTGAAACACATATGGCTGACTGACAGTAAGAAATCCTTTTTTATCTTGTTATTTCTTTCATTACCTAAATTATTAACTTGCAGTTTGACACATATTCAGTTTGCGAACAAAATTATCTGCGGAAATAATATTTCCAAACTGTTTCAAAACTCGTCACTTGAAGTCATCTCACTGTTTAATCTGAGTAGAATTTAAAATAAACAGAGGGGGTTTTGTGTACATAAATAAGGGTGGGGGAGAGGAATATTAACAGAGTATTTCTTATCTTTCCTAGTTACGCTTCTTGTGTTTGTCTAAGCAGCTTCTTGCCAACCTTGAAATTCATTAATATGGGAAATACTGAGCTCACTGGCTGCAACACCTCCATTTTAGAAATCAGACGACTACTACTATCTGCCACATGTTCTGGCACAAACCCAGGTTCCTCCTCTCCCTGTTCATTCTGCTTGTCCCTCAGCCTCATTAAAACCCCACAAAATTACCTATGGAAACAAGAGCTTTAGAAAAGTCATTTCAAGGATCATGTCAAATGCTGCTGCTTTGTGGCCAGGCCATGGCAGGGGAGCAAAGAACTCCATGGAAGCCATGAGGGCTCTGAGTGGGTGCAGGGATGGTTCCACATGGAAGAGATTAGAGAACTGGAGAATGAAGCCAAGCAATTTGCTCATCCTTCGCATGCTCATGTATTTTGCATATGTTGTGCAGCAATGTACCTTTCAATTATGTTATGCTGAAGTTAATCTTCTGTAATGCTGATCAGTCAGGCCACAGATGCTGATTTAAGTGGGCCTTCAGGAGCTGGCCTTCTTGCCCCTGAGTGATTACAGAACCAAGAGCAAAGTGTACCAGGAGTGGAATAAATCAAAACCTGAAGGACAGCAGTTCATACAGGGCTCTATATGGACACTTCATCTCAAACTTCTTTTGTTTTTCTTTGCCATTTGAGCAGATTTTTGATTACTGCAGCCGATGTCCAGGTTTTCTTAGAGTTCTGCCAGAAACAAGAGCTGGGGCATGTTTATTTCTGAGGGCAGATCCAAGAAAGGGGATAAGTTCAGCCAGCCAGCAGGCGCAAGCATCCAAGGGAATGAAAGAGGACATGGGGAAGGTTTATAAATCCATAGCTTTAAAAACAGAAATGGACTTGTCAGTAATTGTTCCTACAGACATACAGACTTGGAATGGGGACGGAGGTTAATGGAGTGAATGCACAGGTGGAAAATTATTTGAATGTAGACAGAAATAAGGAATTTACAGATGAGTATCCAGGACACAGTGGAGAAGAAAGCTTCAAGACATAATCTCAGAAGACTGGGGTGACCTGGCAAAGAACATACATCAATACTACTGGAGTAGACTGATCATGAGTGGGAAGGCCTTGGTACATAGAGATCAGGGAAGATGAGATTGCTGGCTGGGTGATATTTGGTGGGATACACGTTTGGGGGATTTGAGGATTTGGGGACTAGGGTTGAGGTAGAAGAGGATCCTTGTGTAGTATCCCAGTTTGGCATTAAGGATATAACAATAGCATGATGCTTTCACCACATTAAAAAACGTGCCACCCCACTGATACCCAATATTTCCCCCCTTCCTTCCCCTCCCAGTGAGGAGGTCTGCAAACATGTTTTCTCAAGGCTTTTTTCAATGATGGAAATACAAGAGTTCAAAATCACAGTAATAAGCAGAGTTTAAAACATCCAGAAATATGGAAAACCACTGAATATTTCCGCAGAGCTGCATTGTGCCTGAGGAGGGTTGTGAACCACTAAAAGAAAAATGGTCAGCATTGCAGTCATGCTCTTTACTTTCAGTGGAGCTGAAGCATTTGACATTCTATACTAAGTACAGCACAACCTAGCAGAAAAAAATGGAAGACCTGCAACATCACGAAACTATGTTGAAATGCACCTTTTAACATTAGGAATAGAATGAAAAGTTCAGTGAGGGAAGAGTTAGTCTGGGGAATAATCTCTGTCATTCGGTAGCTAGCCAAATTCCCAATGCCAGACAACACATGGGATAAAAATTTCAGAATACCATTACTGGAAGAGTTACAATTTATCCCGGATAAGTGTTAAATCACGAAGCACCAGGTAGGTGGTAGGAGGAAAGTAGTACCTTACGCAAGAAGAGGGCAGTTTGCTCTACAGAAAAGATTGGGGCAGCTGCTTGACTTGAGGGAGCTGGTCCCAGAGGAAGAGCTTCTTCTTGGGCAGAGGAAGGGAGTGGACAGCTTCTCTGGGGGTGGAAGGTCACATATGGCACAGGTTTGTAAGAGAGTACCAGCAGCTTGAGGGAATGAGGCTGCTGCAGGAGGAACCCAGCACTTGCTTGCGCTGGAAGGATGAAAGGCTGCAAGGCTGCTGGCCCTGTGGTGCAAAGGTACAGGGCCATAGGTTTCTAGGTGGGACAGGACAGGTGAGTTGTGCTGATCTGCAGGAGTTTGGGGACACATCTGTTTGGTTCACACCAAATTCTAGTTCCATTTCTGTCACTGGGCCACCTGACTTTGGATATCAGCCCTGGCCAAACACAACAACCTTTGAGCTCTGGCTGCTAAACACAACAGTGAGTGCTTGGTGCAATCCAAAAAAGTAATGGTGCATGCTTGCTCTAAGCGCCGTGTTCTGCCAACTTCTTGTACATTGTCATTTCAGCATGGTGGGTGGTGGGAACTCAGTGAAACTTTTGGAATTAGAGATGTTTGAATTCAGAAATAAATCTGTTTCTTTTCTTTTTGTTCTCATCATTTTCATCTAGATATAGATCTGTCTAGACAGTATGAAGCTATATTAATAACTCCATTATTATTATTACTATAGCTAGAAAAACATTCTAAGTGCTTTAAAAATAGTTTAGTTCTTATTAGTGGGAAGAAATTTCATGTCCAAGATCTGGGTGAGCTGTCCTTCTCATGCTGCCTAAGTAAAGGAAGGCAATGACTGTCCTCCCACTCCTCTCTGGATGTCCCCTAGGAAAGCCCTTAAGAGTTTGTGATTTACCCCCACACCAGTAAGTACTAACAGCTTCCTCTTACAGCAGCTGGGCTTTTACTGGCAGTGCTCATTTTCAGGACAATTTTGCATTGTTTATTTGTTTTGCTTCAGCTGAAAAAGCAAATGGCTGTCAGATTCCAAAACAAATCTAACCATGGTGAGGGATTCTGCAAATAATACACAGGAATCCGTTTCTATCAAATGCTAGGAAAGCAGCATTTTTGTAGCCTACTTTTAGGATCTTGCAAAAGATGGTCAACTCACATTCAGAAGGCCTGGACATGGCTACTACTTAAAGTTTAAATTTTGGTGGCGAAAGATTAGCTGTTGCACGTTCCCTTGAAACACCTAAGAATTCAGGTGGAACATCAGATTTTTAAGAAAATTGCATCACTTTTATCAGAGCACAAAAATCAAAGAACAATAATTTTTCTTTGTAATTGCACTAGTTTGTGTTTAAACTAGTTTGTTTTAATCCAAAATCAGAGAATGGAAAACTTGGAAGCAATATGAAGCAAATCATTTTATCCTCAGATACAATTGCAAAATCCACATTTGCCTCCATTCTCCATTCTTTCTCTAGTATAGCCTCATGAAGCTCATCTTGCAATGTAAAAAGCTTGAATGTATCAATCTCTAAGAAGCCGCAGGTGACAGAAATGTCAGGCATATAAACAATTCATGCCATATGAACTGAAATTTTCTGACTTTAGCTATTTTTTCTAGTGGAAAATACTACATTTACTAATTAATACCAGGTAGAAGACTGCAACACCCTTTCATATAATTAAAGAAGATTTGGCCAAAGAATCCAGAATTTAATCTCTGAGTAGTGATATTGTTTGATCCAAGTGAACTACATAGGCTTATTGAAACTTCTTATGCAAAGAGGGCATTCACCACTAGCAGTGCTGTGTGTTCAAGCATTAAGTCAGAGATTTCAAAAGGAGCTTGGTGTAGATTCTTCTGGTAGTATGTCCTGTGAGACAGACAAAAACATCACCATTCAGAATGTCTTTGATACGCTGCTCTGGGTATTTTACACATATTCCCAAGCCGAGTATTGGAGTTAGGTACCAAGACTGGCTACCTGTGACACCTTCTGTAACTGGTTAAGAAAGGCGTGTTCCTCCAGCAGTAGAGAGAGTCAATGTATGTGGGTTAGATTTTTGGATTGAATTCTTCCAGGAGAAGCTTTTCGTCCTTGACTCTTCAGGGAGAGTTATGTACAGACTTTCAGCCTTCCACAGTAAAGGACATCCTTAAGAGGTTTTAAGCTTAAACAAGTGATATAGCTCATCCAAAATATTGTCATTCCAAAGAACTTGAGGTTTTGTGCCTCATGCTGCCACAGTTTCTGTCAGCTGACTCTGCAGGGGCATGTCTCTAATCATACCAAGTCCCCGGCTAGCATTTTAACACTTAACTCAGGCTAATATCATACTGATATTAAAAGCAAGTGTCTAAATTTCAGTTCATGTTCAGTGGTTAGCTATGGAAGTGTACAGAGATTTGTGATGACTATTTGAACACTTAATTAAATCCTGAGTATGAACAAGACAAAGCAGATAGAAAGTGAATTTAGAAAAAGAGCCGGGTATGAAAAGTCATGCTCAGCAATGACACAAGTAGACAAAGAGAAAAATCTATGCTTTTGCAACTGTTCTGGATTCTTGCCCTGAGTTGTTTGTTTCAAAGTTGTATGGTGGGTTACATAAAGTGCTACTGAGCTGAGAAGCACCAAACCCAGGATCTGTTGGATTCTGAACTATTGCTGACACAGTTAACAATCCAACTGCACCTGGGCACTTAGAAGTGTCATTTCCAAAGGCCATACTTTAAGACAGTCTTGTTTTGGCAGTTTTGTTACACTTTTCCTGTTTGTTTTCTAAACACTCCCACAGCACTGAATAATTGATACTGTGATGGAAATAAGGCTTAGGTCATTTTTTTGTATGATACTATTAATATTCTCTACCCTAAGTAAAAATGCATCAAATATCAAGTGTTCAGTTAAGGAAATTAGTATATTTATAATGGCACAGGTTATTTTTAAAACAAAACTTTTATATTTTCTAAATTAAATTTTAAAAAAAGGTAAATACAATTTATCAAAAATACACTTTTATTTGATGTCTCAGCTAGTTAAAATATTTATGGTTTGTTTATTTTTCAGTTACCGGAAGTTCATTAATGATCTCTAATTCATCAGAAATTATACCCAATGCAGGCTAGACCCTTCCCCAGAAAAGATTCTGTCCAGATGCTTTTTTCTTTGGGAAAGGGTGTTTAGCCACTGTGGGAACAATAACGTGCAGCCGTTTTCAATATATAGAAGTAAATTACAAATAAACAACTTAGTTTTCAAAATTAAAAGTAAAAGCACAGGAAAGCTGCTCTAAAGGACACCTGTCACTTTAGAAAACCTGTAATAAAAATGCAGTTTTTGTACCATAGCAACATTCAAGAAAACTACCAGGAGAGTGTTTTCAATCAAGGCATTCATTTCTGTCCACAGCTGTTCTGCATTTAGTTTTTTAGTTCACATTACTCCTATCTGTTTGTCCAGGGCTAATTCAAACTGAGAAAGAGCTATATGTCACTCACTAAGCAATACTATAATTAAAAGTCCTACTACTACAGCTGGTTTGAAACATTTGAGAGCTTGGGAATTGCAGGGAACTCATATTAAAAATAAAAAGGATGTAATCACAGCCTCCTGTACAGTTTAATGGGAAAAAGTAATTTCATGATTGCAGTTGGTTTGAATGAAGCACATTTCTCTAATTATGTATATCATATGTATACACGCAAAGACTATAATCTATCTATATAATCAGGGTGATTTAAAATATTCCTGAATTTCAGGATTATAATTAATCTGAGAAAACTATTTACAAACCATGAGATCATTTCATACCATGCTGTAAGACAGAGTTTTCTTAAAGATGTATCCCAGTCACATATTTAAATTATCCATTTTTGCATCATGTCAAGCCTTCTGGGTGTAGGTAGGGAAACACACTCATATTGTAGCAGTTTCTTTTTTAAATACTGAACAAGTAAACCACATGGTTCATTGTTTGGCATGCCACTGCTGAGGATGCCTACACATTACTCTGTTTTTCACCATACTACTCTTTCTGGGAAAGTCATTCCAGACTGATGTCAGTTTGGATAGATGAAGGCTGCAGACTTGTGCTACTTGTAGCACTAAAACAAGCCCTGCTAGTGCCAATACTTTACAAATTTCATTCCAATTCACAGCAATTTTTGCTTACTTTTGAGCAAAATCAGTTCTGTCAGTTTTTTTCTTATTAGAATAACTGTACTTTTCCCCTATAATTCTTACACCAAAATGCTTCAGATAAAGCTGAAACAGGAAACATCAAATGGTAGCTATTTTGTAGATCAAAGCAATGACTCAAGAAGCAATTTCAGGCTGAACCTCATCAGCTTTATATTCCTAAACTAGAACTATTCTATATTAGCTTGTTTAGACTACTAGCTCTTAGAGAGTGGCTTTTTATACCAGGACTTTTGCAGATAAGACCAAGTTTGGTGTTTCTTCAAAAAAGATTCAATTAAGAAAGTTTCTATTATGCAAATATGCTTTAAAAATGTATTTGTTAAAAAATCATCAAGTTTT
This sequence comes from Platysteira castanea, assembly GCA_013397175.1. Lineage (NCBI taxonomy): Eukaryota > Metazoa > Chordata > Aves > Passeriformes > Platysteira > Platysteira castanea. The sequence goes on from VYXC01008169.1 coordinate 991,012, forward strand.
CTGCCTCCTTCTGTCTCTCTTCATCTCTCAATTAGAAGAACTCCGAAAACTGAAAAAAAAAAAAAAAAAAAAAAAAAAAAAAAAAAAAAAAAAAAAAAGAAGCTCTGATTCTACAAAGTCCTGATTGCCTCCTGCAAAAGAAAACCAACAGAAGGTAATCATGGTCAGTGCCTGTATAAACAGACTAACCTGCCAAATCAAGAGAAATACTGAGAAATATTGAGAAATCAAAAACATAAAAGAGCTAGTGGAAAACCTAGTTTATATTTAGTGGAAACACTTTAAACACTTTGAGTTAAGCTTTGGAACTGAGAGGGTAAATGAAAATGTCTCTTTTATGCCAGCATGTAGGGTATACTGTTGAAATTATTTCTGCTGTCCAGAAGAAGGGACATAGAGTTCCTAACAGAAGCCAGGAGTATTCATTTTGTATTAATTTGAATAATGGAAGTTATTCTGAATGACACATTAACAACATGAATGTTACATACCTCAGCATTTTGGTTTAGTTCAGATAAGGGTACAAAGGACATTGATTCAGGCCTGTCTTTACAATATACTTGATCAGAACTTTTGAATATTCCTCTGATCACAAGGTTTCCAATTCGATGCCTTATTCAGTGTTGCTTCAAAGTGCACAATGTCATTTTAATCAGTTGGGAACTGCTTAATTCACCGTCTAGTAATATCATTTAAATTTATTTCATTATTCATATTGGAATTATATGGTTGATTCACAGAATATGTTTTGCACTCATTTTGCTTTCTATATATTTGGAAATGAAGTCGTAGATGTTTTCCTATTCTTAAGATTTAATTTCAGTTCACACTAGCATTTCACATTTCAGTGAGGAAAATATTTCTTAGCACAAGTGAAAGCACACAATATTAATTTTGAGTATATTTCATCTGCTGTCTCCGCATCAGTTCAGGTAGCTGCTTAGCCAAATGCTTTATAAATGTAGTGTGCCTAATTTACAAAGAACTCTATTCAATGAAACAGCAGAATACCCTTTTGGCTTGCCCAACTGGATACATAACAAAGACATCTGGAAAAATGGCCTAATTTCACATTGTAAAATAATGCAAAGAAGTAAGCTTTTACCCTGTTTTCCTTTATTTACTGAGAATTATATTGTGTAGACAACTACAGCCCAAAAGAATATCATTCCACACACTGCTGGTGTTATTTCAAATACTTTTCTGAACAGTATTTAAGAATTCAGTTCTTTTTTCACCTACATCTGACATATGCTTATTGTTATTCTGACATTTCCAGTGAATTATCTCCTCCAAAATCAAGGAGACCCTCTCAGGCCAATTTTCAGTGTTTCATTTTGTATTTATTTACAGATACAGAAAATAGACTCGCTATCTGTTTGTTTCCTCTCAAGCTGTTTTAGGCTAACTCTTTTCCCACCATGGGGCCACTCTGTCTTTATTTAACTTGGTTATATTTAAATTTTGTCCTGTAACTTTGCTATTATTTTTTTCTTAATAGAAAAGAGATGATGCACAATTAATGTGGCTAAATTTTCCATTTAAACAATTCTAACTTGGTGTGCTTCACTACTTAATATATTTGAGACTGCTTAAGTTTTTCCCCCCATGAAGACCAAAGAGAAACATATTGGTAAAATGAGCAACCTAAAGATGACAAGCTTACTGTCAGTATCCTGTTCAGCATGTAAAGTTGGCAGCTGCTTAACACGTATTCCAATTTCATAATGATGGACACTGGAAAATGCAGTATTTTTCTCTCTCAGCCTTTCCTAATTCACTCCATATGTAAGGAGAACTTACCTCATGCACCCAGATTTCTAGCATTCCCTCCCCAAGTAGGGTCAGGGTCTCTAAAGCAAATAAATAAATAAAAATGACCTTGGTGGTTTGTGGTTTTTATACACACTTTCAGTCACACATACTCAGAACCACTAAAGATCACCAACTCCCCAGAGAGCCAAGATTTAATTTGGATCACATGTTACAGGCGAGAATAGAGAGTATCTTTACAATAACAATATTTACTTATATTCATCAACAGATGGTAAAACAGCATAGGGAGAAATGCTTGAAGAAAACTGGGCAGTTTTTCACAGAAATAATGGCCACACCAGCTTTAGATCATCAATAAAAAGCAAATAAGATATGGATAGAATATTTAATTCTTGTCTAAGTTGGGTTTTCAAATTACATTATAGATGAGAAATTTCTTCCTTATGTGTCTAACTCAAAACTGAAAGTCAAGATTACACTATTACTCTCTGGATTTTTGCCAATGCCCATTTACTATGCAAGACAGAAATCAGAAACAGCACTAGTATGAGATTTGACATATGCAGCCGAAACCAGAAAATTTTAGAGCTGTTTCCAAAAAACTGGCTTCACCTGCCATAGTTACATGTAGCCACGTGTAGAATTAAGAGAGAAGAACACAAATGCTGAAGCAGAGCATAACTCCCATGATTATTTAGCTGTCTTTTTATCTACATCGCTCTTTGGAATACCTGCAAGACTAATGTAACGTCTACTTTGGCTCATTTCCTACTCCCTAAAATAAGTATTATCACACATTAATGTATTTTTTAATCCCTTTTCGAGAAGGTTGGTTCACACCAGGTTTTCCTCCTATGTTACACTAATGCGCCCTTGTTTCTTCAAATCCTAGTGTATAATCTGCAGTTCAACTTGGGCTTCCACTCAACTTTCACTTTATACACTATATGCCTCGAGTTAAAAAAATATGTCTCCTGCCACACACACCTACTTTGCAAAATAGTGCCATGAAGAAAAGCATTCTTTTGTAACGTAGATTGTCTTGATTTCTAACACTGTAACACAGCTCTCCCTCATTACCATTAAGACAGATGAAATCTAATACTCCCCAAAAAAGGCAAAGGAATAACTTAGAAAGGACAATTATTTATGCTGCTTGAAGCAAAAGCCTGCAAGAACTGGTGCTACAGGATCCATTGTTCAGATAAAGGGCAATTTGCTCATTAAACTACATCAGACACCATTCAAGTTAAATCCAGTCTGCAAAAGTCACCTGGAGCTATTATGCATGATGCAGAAACCTTAACCATCAATCACATGCTGGAAAATTCTCAAGTGGCAGTATATACTGGAACATAAACTTCTACCATTTTTTTTATTTTCTAGCATTTCATCCATTCATATCCCACATATAGAAGGCAGACTGCTCAAAGGGTGGCAGAAGACTTAGTGAAACCAGATGATCTTGCTAAAGAAACCAAATTTTTATGCATTATACTTGTGGAAATATAATACATAAAACTGGGGATTTTTTCCTGACATCAACTATAACAGTAATCTTCTTCATGACTCATCTGCCTATCCTAACCAGGCTACTAAAAGACAATCTGGTTCTTTTGAATCAATGTTCCTTAGGACAATTTACTGCAGATGTGGAAGGAAACCTCAGCCCAGCATGAAAACAAAACTTGTTTAATAATTATTTTAAGCATTCATGTGAAACTAAAGAGTGAATTTCTGTTTGTACAACATGCAAAACTTTACTTGCAAGATATGCAAATGTTTCAATACGTGTTCTGTTTAATGAAATTATCATCATTCAAATTATCAAGTATTGAAAAATACATTTTAAAAAGATTTAGCAAATGGAGACTCCTGTGGTCACTTCTGGAAGTTAAGGTGGGTACTTGACAGTTTACTGCAGTGAAGAGGAAACGCTGCTGCTAGCTGTAAACTAAGAGTCCAGTTGCACAGTTTGGCTGCAGCAGCATGAAGTTCTGGGTAGGTTAACTTAAATAATTTTTGTAACCATGCTGTAGACAGACCATATCTAAAAGTGAATTGCAAAAAGAGATGGAGAGTAAGAACCTTGTCTGATGTAATCTCTGAACCACTATATGCAAAACATCCAGTGATGCATAGAGGAAAAGACACACTTGTCTGTCTTGTCTCCCAAGGCTTTGAGCAAGACTATCTTGTTATGCACACTGGGTCTTCTAGGCAGAACAATGGTTTGGAGGTTTTTCTTTGCTGATTTTTTGGAGTTTTTTTCCCATCACTCTTTTCCTGACATTATATTGGTTAGCTATCACCTGTAGAAGCTTTTAATTATTAAAATACATTTTTTTAAAAGCACTATATCCACAGTATCATAAAATTCATCTCTTTTTTTCTGTAAAATAAGTGTGCATTTGGTTACATCTTTTATCTGGGGCCATCCCAAGAAAGTACTGCTTGTCCTAACAAGTTGAGTTACCCTGGAAACTTAGCAGGTACCAGTCTATAAACAAGCAAAATAAGGCACACTTACAAAAATATGCAATTTTGGAGTGGAAAACTGTGCCCCAGGTGCAGCTGACATGGGTTCAATAGAAAATTAGACAAGTTCATGGAAGAGAAATCCACTGAGGCAAAGACACCTCAAACCCACATCATTATTTCTGGTTCAAGAAGTCCCTGACTTTCAGAGTGTTGCAGAACTGGGAAGCTATTCTCAGGAAGTATCACTGCCTGCTTCCCTGCCCTTCCATGGCTCTGTAAACATCAGCTTTTATGACATTGGCAGGGACAGGATGGAATGTGACCACCAGAGCCACTCCAGTGTAAACACTCAGGAGCACGTGCAGGTCAGTGCTGCCTGAGTTCAGTGCTTTGCTTCAGTGAAAACTCTAATGGATTGTTAACACAAAGCAACCTTTGGAGATTTATTGTGGACAGTAGCTGCTCAAAGAAGCTGTAAATTAGAAAACAAGTTTTTCTGGGCAGGAGATAGCTTTTTTGTTATGTGTTTGTATGGTGCCCACAAAGAGATCATATAATGAGGACAATAGGTTTACTGGGACATTAAGTCCCGAACATTTCCAGTCACAGCTTCACTTAAAGGGCATCATGACCTCTCTTTCTGTAACACTTCTGGGATTATGTCACTATTCCTAGTTCCTGTGCCTTTTATATTTCTGTGACTATAACCCCAACCAGGAATTACAAGCCCATATTTGGGAATGAGTGTCCACGACTGTTACTATAATACAAGAAATACAAAGCCCCCAAAAGACTAGTTTGTTAGCAAACAGAAATAAACTTCTTAAAGACTGAACCATAACTCTCCCGTAAAATGTCTGCCATTGTCTTTTCAAAGAAACTAAAACAATAGACTAAACAAAGACAAGAGTTAACCAGGGTGTTTTTCATTCTTTAAAAGAACAAGAAGTGTAGCCATAGATTCTTGCCAGCTCCTGTTGCCATTTAAATAGTACCAAAGATACAAGTACTCGGAAAAGGAAGGTTGAATATGAACCTGCCAAGCTGCAACAACAGTGCTCTTATCTATGGTACAATAACATGAACAAATTAGTACAATAAAATTCATTTATAAGGGCAAAAATATCAAGTTGCCATAAGAGTTAAGCTTCTTCTCCCTTTAAAAATTTCTAGTAAATAAAATATAAAGATGTTAAGAGTTATTCTTTGCCTATTTTCTTTTATACATCTGTTATCTTCTTGCAGCCAATTTTTTACTGAAAAGTTGATGTTTTGTTGAAGCAAATCCAGTAGCTGTACAGCTGTGCTGGTGTGAAGAACAGCAACCCATTACTCATCATCCTGAGAACCATGCAAAACTTGGGAAGAATAATTTGCTCTGAATTTCAAGGTTCTCCATATTTTCTTCCCTCTTACAGTATTCTAGAGAGCAAGGGGTAAAATACAGTAGTCTTTCATAGTACATCATCTAGTCCTGCCATGAATGCAAGGTAGCTGCTTCCAGCTTTCATCAACGAGAAGTGACTTTTCATTTATTTTGCATTTTCTGCTTGGCAACAGCTTGGATATGAACAACTCCCATGCCATAGCTGACATATTGCTGGTTGACATTTTAGCTTCTCTCTTTCATTTACACTCACCTTCAGGAAAAGAAATAGGAAAGTCACCCATTTTGAACAGCAAAATGGTGCAATTTTGGACTTATTTTTAACCTTACAGACAATTCAGGAAAACAGGGTGACCAGTTCTTTTTGAAGTAATTTGACTAATAATAGTCCATATATCAAGTACCATTTTTTATTATATGGTAGGGTGTTTATGTATCCTCAATATCCAAATTTGAATTTTACCCAGCTTCTACGCAACTAAATCCAAAACAATAACATTTTCTACCATCCCCTCACATGGAAGATAAGAATTGTTGATAATTCACGCTCTAAAACTTGTATTTCAGCTTGTTCATTTTTTCCTTTTCTTGTGTATTTCACAGCTGTACTGGTGCAAGTCATGTTCACTGGTGGAAAAATATGTGGATATTGAAAAGGCTTCACTATTTATGTCAAATGTATTTCTACTCCTCTAGAGAAAGAAGTTCTTCATAAGTGTTTAGATATGCAAAAATCGACAATTTATTGCTACTGCTTAGGGATTCTAGGAATGCAGTATCAATGGGCACATTCGTATCTGCTAGAGTGAGGACTGATTTTCAGTTGGTTAATGGTTTAGTTGGTTAATAGCCAAGGATTTCTACTTTCTTACTCCCCAACAATCTCTGAGCATTGTAAACTTCCCTGACATGAAGTTTCAACATACTTCTGTGCAAAAGCTCTTTGGGTTATCTCATGCTTATGTTTATTAAAGAGGCCCACAGATGGGTTTTAATGATCATCCTTTTGTTCCGTATATGAAACCAATGTTCTTTTCTAAAGAAAATGACACTGTGGAGATGAGGTATGTTCCCGTTAGTCCTAAATTAGAACCAAAGTATTCAAAAATGTCTGAGTGTTCCTGCCCTCAAGTGTTGGCAAACTCCGTAGAATATTTTTATAACTTGCTCATGTTGAGTGTTTCTTTAGGAGGAGATGTATCAACCAGCATTACATCCGGTCTAAAGGGCAGTAAGAAGAAGATATGGTTAATGACAAGTAATGGCACCCAAAACAAGTCTACGAAATCCCATCAGCAAATTTTTCCTTTGTGGAACAAAATATTCTGACATCCAATCATCAGAAAGTTATCAGTTCTGAATTGCAATAAGCAGTGAAACCCATTGGAGAAAATACAAAAATCAGTGTGAAAATCATTTCCCCAGTGACACACCACCCTAACACAACATTTCTTCTATCTGCTGCCTCCTTGGCATTTCCTTCATATTTCCTTTCATGCTATTCAGTTCCATGGTAATGGAATTACATTCAGCCTTCTCATTTCACTCCCTCCATTCTCATATATAATTTCTACAGAAGTATTATTTTCACTTCTGTATCACCACTTCCACCTCTCAATCCACCTCATTAGGTCCTTTTCATCACTTTGCATTTTTTGCACCGACTTCTGCTCTTTTATTTTGTATCTTCCTTTGCTGTCTATTTAAGTTCCTTTAACAATACCAAAGAAAATATGTTGGACCATTTCTCACAACAAAGAAGAGGTATTTAATTCTGCATCTGTGATTACGTCATGTCTTGCACTGCTGCAGATATCTTCCCAAGCACCCACACCCCTGATGTGCATTTGGGTGGTTGGAACTTGTCCTGCTCGGGATCTCTTCATCTCCTTCTCACAGTCATTTTCCAGATAACTCTATGCTCACTTTTCCACCCCAAAGCACAGTCTTTGCCAGCCATTTCATCACATTTGACCTGCCTCTTTTGCTATAAGTCAGAAGTTTCCTACACAGGCTTCTTTCCTTCATGTGATTGTATTAGTACTGTGCTCTTTCTCCATGTTACAAGACATGGCTGCATACTTTGCCTTTAAGCTGACAAGCTAGCATCCCATCAAAAATTTCATAAGGATTCTGAAAAACCGTTATGGATATTTTTCCATGTACCACCATGTGTATGTCAACATCTGAATGGAAAGTCAGTCTTCTCCTGTGGATGCTTCATCAAAGAATATGAGATATGGAGTATTTTAAAGAAACACATTATCTGCAAAGCATGATCTAGAGGTATTCATTAGCATGAATACCTAAATATTTCCTGGGTTTTCTGTATTAAAAGGCATAGGTGTGGCCACATAGGCATAAACATACAGGTTCTGCTCATAGTTATTAAAAAAATAATGGTTAGAGAAGAGAGGAAAGAAATTATGAAGAAACCTACTTTTATACTTATTTTCACAAGTGGATGCTAATTAGGAGTGAGTTTGGTGGAAATAATAATCAGTTGATATGTCTTATATCTTAAATTCTAAGTCTTCAGTGAAGGCAAGCCTTCCCAAGGGCCACCCTAAGGTTTTATTCAGACTTTAACAAAATGAAGCAGCCAAAGACCAATCAGCTTGGAACTGACTGAAAACCCATGACAGCTAATGCAATGGAGATATGTTTGCGAAAAAAACCTGTTTATGTATGTAGGTATGTACAGTATTATACCACATGAAAAAATACACATGAATTTACTTACTTCAGGCCAAGAGGATCTTACGTTGCTGTTTTTAAAGAAAGTGATAATGACAAGATTGCACCAGCAAAGAAACTGTTATTAAACTGGTAGAAGAAATGTTGGGAAAGTCCTAGTTTCCCTTCAAAATATTCATGCTTAGCTTCCAGTATTTTGGACTCAGATGTCTAACTAGAGAAAAGTAGATTTTAATCAACTCTAGCTCAGGACTCTGTCTCTATTCAATATAGATATCTAAATATGTGTATACTTATGTAGGCATGCATGCCCACATAAATGTCACAGCAGTAGAGAAAGCAAAAACATAGGAGATTACTTTTGTTTCTCTCTGCCACTTAACAAGAGTAAGACATTTCAAAGGCATTTCATCCACCTCATCCTTTAGTTCTCCCTCTTCAAAATAAGAACTTGCTTCTATCTCAAATGGAAGAACTTGATGAGAATTGCATTAACAGGAGTGTTTGCTAAAGCTGACCTCCACTAAGAAACTGCCTCCTATTTCCAGTGGAAAGGAAAACTTCCAGAAATACTGTTGAGCTACAAAGAAATACTCTAAGTAGAGCAGTATTATGAATGTTTGTAGGATCTGGAGTGAGGGAGATCCAGGGACAATTTACAGATAATTTATTTCCAGTCACTTTAAAAATATTGATCACAATAAATGTAATACCCTGTACAAAGAATTGCATATAGACTTGTAGTACTGCTAGGTTTGACCCGACTATAATGTAAACACATCATTGCTTCAACAACAGAAGACAAATAAAGCTACTTCAGACTGTATCTGCCTTCCTGAAGTAATTCACTGGAGAAAGACTTTCTTCAAAGCATTTTTAAAAACTTTATCTTTAACCTGTAATATAAGTTGCACACACATGCATCTCCTTTCAATGGATATAATTTACTATTTGTGATGTCACAAGAGTGTTCTTACACTGTTTAGATTTTAAAGTACTATTACTGGGAGAAAAAAACCTGTGTCTCTTTCATGTATGTCTTACCTTACAAAAGTAGAAAGAGCGTATAGTTCCCAATGTGTGATGCTCCATGTTTTTGAAATTACAGCCCTTAGAGATTTTTCTGGCATTAAATTAAAACCACTAACAAGTTGCTAGTGGTAAAACATTGCATGAACATTGTTTCTTGCAAAATATTGGAAATAACTATTGTAGCATTACTCAACAGTTAAGCAACCTCTGTTTACTGTAAGTATTAGCTCCTTGAACAACGTGTCCTGCATACATAAATTCATTCCCTTCAGAACCAAACTCCCAACTCCTAAGACTTGGATCAAAAAAGTAGAACAAAAATATATGAACAAGTCCTCTTGCTAACTGGTCTAGTATCCATAGCTGGATGAAACTGCTTACTTCAAATAAATAACTAAACATGGCTAAACAGAACCATGCTTATTTTCCAAATATTTCCCCACAAACAGTTCTAAAGGATACATCTCATTTACTGAAAAATATGATTTTGTTTTGATTCTTCTACATACACCTGAGAATCAAACTGTGTAGCCAATCGTCTTTGGAAAAGTAACCAGAGCACTGTCCATCACACAACCCAGAGTCTCTTATTGGTCAATGAAATTTCTTTTTCAGCAAAAGAGGATTAACATGTTCCTTGATCTGTCTCTATCCGTGAAGGGAATAGAAAAAGAACTGAAAAATTTGAGGAATTTCCTCAATCGTGAATAAGTTCAGCAATATCATGGGAAAGTATAAAATCATTAATTTTCTCTCCTTTTTCTCCGTATAGAGCTGGACCCAGAAAACTAAACATTGGCTCTTCTCGAAGGGCAGGATCAGAACTGATTGGTTTCATACTCTCTCTAGCATACTTCTATAGTGTTGTACTGTAAATGGAAATAGCCTTGATGTGTAACCTCAAGTCCAATTTCCTAGTTTTCCTTGCTCAGAATTTCTAGACTGTTCTCCTTGGATTTTGTAAATATGGCTTGGAAGAAGTCTTCTGGATTGAAATATTTCCAGTTCAAATCCATCCTTACAATGGCACTAATACTGACTCTCCTCTGAGTTGCAAGAACATTTCTAATTATTCCTTCACATTTTATTCCACATATACATCATAACAAATAAACAAGAAGTGGTGCCTTTTTATACATGTCTTTGAGCTTTATCTTCTTTTTTTTCTCTTTTAAACCATCATTACATATAACTTACTGATTCTAAAAACACAAATCTTAGAGAAGAGCTTGTTATTTAATTACTTCTACTGTGGCTGACAACTAAAATACAGAAAATTAATTTAGATCCCACGTTAATCCCAGAAGCTTAAAAACTGGAATTTGGGAAGGAGCACAACCATCTCCACCGTACACTGAGAGGAAAGAATGTCATAACACATTTAGCACATACTATGCCAGCAGTAGTAAAGCAGAGATGGGAGTTAGCACCTGCTTAAGCAGAGAACAAGCATGCTAACACTGGGAGTCAGGGGAATTTCCCACTAAACTACAACATATAGAAAGTAGGTCACTTTTACTCTTTTGAGAATGATAAAAAGCAACAAAATTCTGAATTATATATGAACCATTACATTTAATTTTTTTCTTCTCCAGCAGCTCCCAGGAGTCTTGACAGAAAAATCTGGATTTTACGACTCTGGCAATTATCTAAGTTAATGCCACAGAATTCTCCACAACCATTTTTATTATAGTTACAGATCTGTCAGCCTTTCTATTTTACTCCCCTTTACACTTATTTCTGTACTGCTTGCCTCTGATTTAGTGTTTGCTATAAAATTTTACTCCAGACATAACTTGGCACACAAACATCTTACAAACAGGCTTTACCTAAAATAAATCTTTAATATATCTGCAGTTTAACTTATCTAGCTCTCTTGCCAGGTGTTATTGGCAGGAAACAGGGTGAAGTTCAAATGTCTGAAAGATCTTCTTAAAGTAATAAATGTGATTGGCTAAAAGGCCCCACCCAGAAACTTGGGAAAACAAAATATCTTTCCTAAGTGACCCTAAAAGTCAATTATTTTCTATTCTGAAACATGGAGTTTATGCAAAACAAGAAAAACATGATGTGGGGGAAAGGAGAACTGCAGTTTGACAGCATACAACAAAACCAGTGACATTTCTAAATAAGAATAGAAAAGCTATCTGATAGTAGAGTTAAATTTAGGAGTCACATTTTATTGAGTATAATGTAGTAGGCTAAATGTAAAATCTGGTTACAACACTTCCATGGAAGAGAAGAAACACTGGAGGTCAGCACCCAAAACAGAGGCCTAGTAAAAGAACCAACAACTGCAATTTTCCTTAGGGACCAAGTTCAAATTCAGGGCAATGAATGTTGTTCAGTTGAGTTCACCAAGGATGAGAAAGGGCAAAAGTACAGGCACAGATAGAGCAGGCAGCAGGAAAGCCCCAGAGACAACTAGAGAGCATGTAGGATGATTCTGATAAAGAAATGAAGCAAGAAAGAGGGGCTCAGGGTAGACAATTATCTGAGGAGACTGTTAAAGCAATGAGCCTCTTATGTTTACTTCTTCTGGCATTCAGGGAAGTGGAAGTTCATAAATATAGACAGAATTGCAACAAAGAATGATTACATTTCATCATCAATTTGTACAAATATTGCCCTCAGATATCAACTAATCAGAATGAGCTAAAAAGAGTGAAAAACCTTCAAAATAGCTCAGTGGCCTTGCACCTGAATCCCATCTCTCGCAGTGCAAACATCTTTGTAACAGCACCCCCTTCCCCTTCACCTGCTGAGCACCACACTACTGCCAGCACAGCACTAGAGGATAAAGGCATATTTTGGCAAGTCTATTCCCACTGGAAATGCTTCCCTGACCTCACGTTGAGACTGCTCCAAAATGAAGCCAGGGAGAAGTCAGGGGCACTGGTGCTGAAAGGGGCACTGGTATAGCACGATTAGCTCAGGCCTCTCCATCCCTGTCAGCCATCAGGCCTCACTCACACTTGATTCATTCTCTGCAGCCTTTAAAAATTAATAGCACCAAAGGCCTTAAATGTAGTCTTTCCCATCTGGGAACACTGGCTTGCCACAAGGCTTCAGTTCTGTTACAGCTCTCTCAATTTAAAGCCTTAAGAAATGTGTTGTTGTCTTATGTTACTACTCAGCATGTGGCATATGGAAGATGACAGCAGAGGTCAATCTTGTGAGTTCCACAATAATAAAGAAAACACAATTTACAAAGAGACAAAATAAGGGTGAGAAACAAAGGAAATCATCAACATGGAGTGATGCCAGGCATGGTGGATTTCCAGACAAAATCCGTGTACAGGCAGTAAAATTAAACACCAGAACTAAGTCTCCCTGCAGAATTTAAAATGGAAGGAGAGAAAAATCACTGGTATAACACTGAGGGGCTACAGTGGGGGGAAGATGATCAGGACAATCTTTTTGGAATAATGCCCCCAAATGCTGGAACAGATCATCAAAATATTCAAGGAGCCCAGAAAGAACAGTAGGTAAAAAAAGTGTTTTATTTTGCCTTTACCTGAAAAGTATTTGCATTGAATACCGAGAAAAAAATGTTTACACTGCAGAGCTCTCATTCTTGGCACCCACAATTAATCTCAGAAGGAATCGAATCAAATCAGTTTTACATTTTTAAAGCAATAGACCCAGTCTTAGAAACATGCCACTCACTGGCATGAAAGAGCAACTGAAGTGATCAGTGAAAGGAATATAATGATAATGTATTGATACAGAAATAAGCAAACAGTATGGAGCATGCAGGTGCCATGTATTGTAGATGCCATCTAACACATATGCTCCAGACTGCAATTTGACAAAAATTAATGGCCAACCTATAAACTGCAGTGACAGAAACAGAGGAAGAAGAAACTATGTATCTCCATACACCACTGATATGCCAGGAAAAACAACCAGAAGCATCTATTCTTGCTGCTTCTGAGACCATTTGGAAAGACTTCCACTGAAGGGAAAGCAGTCTGCAGTGTCATTCAGCAGATGCAGAGATTCTTTATGTACATTTATTACAGAAAAAGGCAGACAGACGCTCATCTGCCATTTTTGCTCATATTATTAAGTCAGCAATAGATCCAAATCAAACTAGATGGCAGAGCCACCTGCACTTAAACTTCAGCCACATCATGAATTAGTAAAACCAGGTGCTGATGAGGTGTAATGAAACTGTTTCAAGACCAACAGGCCAAAATAAGCTGTTGATAAGAAGCCCATGAAACAAGTGATAATAATTCTTGGATTCAGCAGCAGATGACAAGATTGGATTTTATTTAAATGGGACCATAATCCCATTGGATTCAGTAGCTGACACCAGGAAATGGATAAATACTTCACAACTGAGAATAGGCATGCCAAACATAACTCAGGAAGCACAGTTCTTGCCAGAGATAAATTCTGGTTCTGAGTGTATACAATGCAGCATGAGGTGTGCAGAAATTACTCTGATCTTCGTAACAGAAGGAGACTGCAGATCTCCTCAATCCCAGCTTCCACTGGGAACAGATCAGAACAGACCTACCCAGTTTCAGTGATGAAACTCCATGGTCCAACTACACCACTCCAGTTTCTGGAAGAAAGACCATCTAAAGGACACAGAGAAAAAGTTTGATTTGGAAAGCTGAAAGCTTGGCACAACTAGCAGACTGTGCTCAAACTGCTAGTATGTCAAATCTTTTCCTGCTGTAGTCCTTAAACACCACATTTTAAAATTTTATTATGCAACTATTGTAGTCAGAAAGATAACATTAAAAGAAAGGCCTTGTCCCCAAAAGAATGGACTTTCAGACATCAATGTGTACAACACAACTAACGATAAAGATAGCTCTAAAATCTTAAACTTGTTCTGCCTTGTTTAATGCGGTAATCTTTTACCACCTCCTGTGTATTAATATATTGTTTATATATTTTTAATCCTCTTTCTTATACAATCACTTTATTCTTCTTGTCTTCAATCAGTACCTGTGTAAGACAGGAAGCAGAAGCAACATAACTTTACTAAAGGTAGAAGAATACAGGAAAGGATCAGGATATGAAGCTCTGGTTAGTTGTCCTCACATAACTATTTGTGGCTGATGACCACCATATGAAATCATCCCATAATTCACTTACAGCTTAACCTCTGTTCAAATATGACTTAAGTAGAACCCAACTGATTTATTATACCGGTCAAGCTCCACAAGTGATAAATGTTGTATATTACAAACAGACCAGATCGGCCAGATCGCAAGTTGTTAAAGAAACCCCTGTTTTACCCCAGGAAATATAGCCTCAGAGGTTTGGCAAATTAGTAATACATGCATATGAGACAGAATATTTTCTTCTGAAGAATTTCAGCAGGTCTTCAGCATTAACTATAACTCTGAACACCAAATGTGATGTTTGCACCCAAAAGTGATCATTTCTTTTGCTTCTCAATCCAACTTTAGCTAATATGCCAAAAAGAATACATCACCCACGACAGGACAGTGCAAAATGAGGTGCAACACTTCTTTCCAAGCACATTCCACTGTCATTTTGTTTGTGAGTTCTTCAGTTCGAATGAGATTTCCTTTAAAGTAATATGATGTATACTTCTGGTGATAGACTTCCATTAGCTTCATGGATTGAAAAAGCCCAACATATATTAGCGGTTTAAAATTAGTAATAACAGTTCTGCCTTCTTCCAGTCTGTTGAAAACTGTATAAAGGTCACAGCATTGCTGATGCCCACATTTTTTCTGTTTTACACAACAAGTAGATGGAGTGACTCATGACAGCCAAATTCTGAGATCAGGCCCTAAGCAACGATGACATCAGATGCTGCCAAAAGACATTTGATTCCTCTATTGTGAAATGCCAGGTTGGTTCTGGGACATGGTGAGAAGCCAGCTCTAGTTTAGAAAATTCTATAGTGAGCTATTGTTTGATACTAAATACAAGATCATCACTCCTGCTGCCGCTGCAAGTCACAGGGCATCCAAGGACATGTCTAACAATATTGCCACTTTCTACTGTGTTTGCAAAATACTGCAACAGAGCTTCATGCACCCAGACTATAGAGAGTGTCTGTGAGAGAATGGAGACACAGGATTTGATGGCAGGAGTACAAACTAAGAAGCTGAAGCTAATAAAGCTAATGGAAATCTATCACCAGCAGTATACAGCCTATTGCTTCAAAGGGGACCTCATGTCCTGAGTATCTACAAGTTTCTCTGCACCTGACATTTTGAAAAATCTTTTGATTTATTTCTGAGCAATGCAGTATTTTTATAAGGTTTTTCATGCAACTAAAAGGACCAAATATTCCTTCATGACTCTCTGATACTAATTTAAAAGTCTAAACAGAACTATTGCTGATTTCAATCAGTGAGCGTCCTGTCCTAAAGTGTGAGCAATGGCACTGTGGAAAATTTACTGTAGTCACAGCAGAAGCAGTAAAAGATAACTGAGAGCAGCTCCTTAAACCTGCGTAGTCTGTGCTTAGTAGACATGGGCTTGCTTGATTGGCAATTGTATAATTTACGCTGCAAGACAACTCATGATGTGTAACACATATTATGCTTTTAATTAACTTATTTTCTATTTTCAGTTTTGACTTTGGAAAATAGGACAGTTATGCAAAAGGAAAAAAATACACAATTTATTTGATTCCAAATGAAGTGATATGAAAAGGTCCTCAGAGTGCAGAGTACCAAATTAATCTTACTAAAGCAATAGTCTTCTCCTTTTAAACACACAGAAATATGACAAGGATAGCAAGTGTTTTGCACTGATAATGGCAGTATTTGGAAAATTCAAATAACACCTATGCATAATCAGATATGCTGAATATTTGGTTCTTTTTTCACAAGATTAATTTATAAAGACCGTCCCTTATTATATTTTATCAGATCAAGCTTCCACTTTACCCAGCAGCCATTCCTGATGGCATCCAAAATGGGTCCCAGAGAAGAGTGTGAGAACAGTGTAATATACAGCACTAATTCCTCAGAATATTTTTCAGCCTCCAGGGATTTGTGGCTGAGCAATTCCCAACCAGATGCAGCAACTCTATCTTTAATAGTCCTCAATGGTTTCTTCTTTTCATCCAAGGACTTTTCACATCTGAGAGTTTTTACTGTTCACAGCATCTTGTGGCAAGAATCTTGACAGCTTAACAATGCAATATGAGGCAAAAGTACCTTTTTTTTTTCCTATTTTGAAATTGCCACTTCCTGGTTTCACTTTACATATCCTACTCCTTCCTATAATTCTTCACAGTAAAATTAAGTTATGTATTCACTTCTGTGCCTACAAAGTTCACGGAACAGATCCTCCTAGAAGCTGTACTAAGGCACATGGAGAACAGGGAAGTGATAGTGTCCTTCTGCAATGGCATGACCACCTCAACGGACAAAGAAAGGCTACAGATGTGCCATCTGTTTGGACTTCTGTAAGGCCTTTGACATGGTCCCCCAAAACATCCTGATCTCTAAATTGGAGAGGAATGGATTTGACAGATGAACTGTTTGGTACATGAGGAATTGGTTGGGTGGTCACATCCAGAGTGTAATGGTCGCCAGCTCAGTGATATGATGGATGTTCAATATCCAAATGGAGATCAGTGATAAACAATGTCCCTCGGGGTTCTGTAATGGGAAAAGTATTGTTTAATATCTTCAGCAAAGACAGAGATAGTGGGACTGAGTCCGCTCAATGAAAATTTACAGACACCACCAAGCTGTGTGGTGCAGTTGACATGCTAGAGGGATGGAATGCCTTCCAGAGGGACCTGGACAAGCTTGAAAAGGAAGCCTGTGTCAAGCTCACAAAGATCAAAAAGGCCAAGTGCTGGTGCTGCACCTGGGTTGGGGCAATCCCAGTATTAACCCAGGTTGGGGATGAACAGATGTAGAGCAGCCCTGCCCAGAAGGACTTGGGGGTGCTGCTGAGGAGAGGCTGGACATCACTCAGCAATGTGCAGTTGCAGCCCAGGAACCACCTGTGTCCTGGGCTGTGTCCAAAGCACCGTGGGCAGCAGGGCAGGGAGGGGATTCTGCCCCTCTGCCCCGCTCTGATGAGACCCCACCCAGAACATTGCATCCAGCTGTGTGGTCCTCAGCACAGGAAGGGTATGGACCTGTTGGAGCAAGTCCAGAGGAGGCCACCAAGATGACCAGAGGGGTAAAGCACCTCTGCCATGAAGACAGGCTGAGAGACTCAGAGCTTTTCAGCCTGTAGAAGAGAAGGCTCTGGGGAGATTTATTTCAGTCCTTCAGTACTTAAAGAGGACTTATAAGAAAGATGGAGACAAACATTTTAGTACAGTTTGTTGACCTAGGACAAAGAGTTTTTAACTTAAAGAAGGTAGATTTACAGTAGATACAAGGAAGAAATTTTTAAAATGAGGGTAGTGAAACACTAGAACATCTTTCCCATTCAAGGTCAGGTTGCATGTCTCTGAGTAACCTGATGTAGTTCATGTCCCTGCCCATTGCAGGGGGTTTGGACTGGATGATCTTTAATGGTCACTTTCTACCAAAATTAATCTATGAGTCTGTCATTCTATTCAGAATAACTTAGTATTGTCAGCCAACTATTATACCTCAAAAATTTCTCCTTCTCACTTCTAGACCATTTATTAACATTGGGAACACTGCAGGCCTCAGCATAAATCCCATGGATACTTCCATGGTAACCTCCTTCCTCTGTGAAAACTGACCATTTATTGCTGACTTCTGTCTTTCTCTTTTATCCTTTGACTTCTTAGATTCTTTAAAAGATAGAACCAAATAGGTTAAATCAACCATAATTCCTTTATCCACAGTCTTACTGATTTCTCTGAAAAATGCTACTACATTTGTGAGGCATCATCCACCCTTAAAAATCCATATTGACTCTCTGCCAACATACAATATTAATTCCTATGTTCACTGGTTCTTCAAAACAATTATTTACAGTTATCCAACTTCCAAGTTTCTCTAGAACCCTTGGGTGAATATCATATATTGCTGTTCGTTGTTAACAGTTTCTTCTGCAAGCACTTCTAAAGAACTATGGAGTTTAATAACTTCTTGGAAACAATGTGCTTTTGAGTTCCCAAGTCCTTACACAATCACAAGGTTATGATTATAGCCAGGTAACAAATAGCTAGGGTGAAACCTAACACGAATTAATGGCATTTGGAGAAACAGATATTCTTATCACCTGTGAACATAAAGAATCCAACAGGACCTTGACTTATTCAAGACTTATCTTCTACATTCAAAAATTAAATTCCTAACCTGAAAAGCAACCATAGAACTAATCCCTGCAGCAATCTCTAAACATGAAACATCAACTGTTGATATCATTTGTCATCCTAAACTTACAGGTCACACCTTTTCCTTCGCAGAGATGAGATAAACACCAACCATATTCCTACTTATTGTATGGGCAGTGAACTAATTCTTGCAGCTAAAATGCATTGAAGACAGTTCCTGCAGAGTCACCAATAGCCTCTTTAAATATCCATCCTTCCCACTCAGATGAAGGCATTCCATAAGGTATGGAATAACATAACTAACATACATAACATACATAACAGCATTCGCCCTTCATGATGCTGACCTGCATTCCTATCACTGAAGCCATTCCAGACTCAGTGAAAAGCTAGGCTCAATGGGCAGTTTCTTCTTAAATCCTGATTTTAAGCAAAAAAACCCTGTAATTAAAATGAGTGAACATTCCATTAAGCAAGGCTCATTGAGATTCATTAGAAAACAACATTCTTTCTCATCTTTGTTGATTCTAAACAATCCAACAGTGAGTTTGGTGGATGAAGATTCCCTCTTTTAGGTCATAATGCCACCTTAAACCCAAGCCTAACTTTTTTTTCTTTAATTCAAAGTGACCAATTTGTATAGTAAATCCAACTATAAGGCATTTGTTCCCAATTATGCAAACTTTCATCCTATCTCTGGCAGTCTTGCAGAATGCAAGAATAAAAAGGCTTTTTACCTTTTTTTCTGAAAACCTGATTCCAGCCCTAGCCCTAAAATTAACATGTACTGTAGAGAGAGGAAGAATCTGTACTGGAATACCTAATATGAAGCATATGCTCCTGCCTACGCCATACTACTCTCTCTGACATGTTTTTCTCCAGTTCCCCAGCCTTATCCCAAGCCTTCCTTAAATGGAAGATGTGTCCAGGAATACTGAAAATAAAATATTTGCTTATGACTACACCACTAGCTTTCTTCTGAACTCTTATAAATCCAGCACAAATCAGACTTGCTGCACTCTTCCTTTCTGATGCCTTATCTTTCCCCCATTCCTACTGAAAAATTAAAGATATTCACCCCCAGTGATATCAACATTATTATTCCTGCCAGTCATGTGAAGTCTTTTCTTCTTCTTTTTTTTTTTTTTTAATTTTTTTTTTAAATTTCAAATCTAATCTAATAGGTTACCTATACACAGGAGCCTTCTGGAATAATTAAACATATTCATTCCCTTTTTCATTCTTGATGGCCATGCAAGTATCTCATTATATAATGGCTTTTTGAAAACTTATTTTAAATTTTGATCCAAACCTACTGTTTGAAAATTATTATTCCAGAATAAAATTCAAGAATTGGTGAATTAAACCATAGTGGTATTAAAAGGACTCCTTCAAAAGATCAAAAAACAGTTACAGAACAATAATAAGGCACTGGGTCAGGTAAAATTCTTATTATAAGTACATTGTCTGAAGTGTATAACTAACCTTAAAACAGTGAAACAGTGTTTAGCACTGAACAAGAAATAAATAAAGATAATGAAACTCAGCATCTAAAAGAGAGCCTTGAAGAGGACAGGATGCTGTAGAAGGCTAAGAAGAGGACACGAACAATGTGATTTCATTGCAGGTCTGCCTTACCCACCTGATTAAATAAATGTTAAGATTAAAGAGATTATTTAACTGATATTGCTAAGTATTAATATGTCTTACAAAGATACAGTTTAAATGAGATAGCAGCATCTGGTATAACAAATTCAGAGGTTGGTTTGCACTTGGAGCACTTGGTAGGCAATCCAAAGATGGGAATGAGAGATAGAGTGGGATGTGAGAACCCCTGTGTATAATCTGTGCTTTTGCTCATTAGATGGAAAAAAGGTACATTATATTCAGCAACATATTTGTGGTTCTGGCACACATTCAACCAGATTCAGCTGTTGCCACATCACTCTGCATTATACAACCCACAGGGATGACAGAAACCACTGACAAGGTGGCTGCAAAAGACTGGACAGTTTTTTACTTTGACTGGCTAATACCAACTAACTATCTCCACTGCTAGCATCTGTCATTCCAGAAATATCTGTTTTTAAAGGGACCTAAAAGAGCATTAAAGACTGCACTACAAATTGTCTGCAGGCAAATCTGCAAGTGAAATTTTGGACATTTTATGTCAAAACCATGGCTTCAAGATGCCATTGCTCCAAGATAACCTAGGTGATAATTTAAAGTGTGGATAAATTACAGAGAAATACATCTACAACTAATCAGCCTCTTTCTCTGTAGAATTAACATTTTTCTCAAGAGGTACATGTGTTTTATTACACATACAATAATTTATAATACTAGAGAGGAAGTAAAGCCAGATTCAACTGGAAAGACAAAAATCCATCCAAACCGCTTTCACTGAATTACTAAGCATTCCCTGCAAGAAAAGCTTCCATGGTCTTGTCAGGAGGGGAAGCAATTTATCACTGAATCCAGCCCTTAGGTATCTGCACAGAACTTCAGATTTCAGAAGTGAGCTCTATGACTTTCTTTTACAGGTTAAAAATACTTGTCAAAGTCGTCTAAACTGTTGCTAAGAGAAATGACATATCTGGCAAGGATATGTGAGTGATAGCTGGAGATTCTTGAAAATAAAGTAGATTTGGCTTACTGATTGTTTTTTTAACTTACTTCAGAATCTTTAGTAATAGTTACAAACAAAATTCAAATCATTATGTAACACAAATTCAGTATACACTCACAGAAGGACTTCTATATCTTCTTCAGAATCTTCCTATGAAGCCACATCAGCTGAGACAAAAATACAGACAAAAATTTAGATGCTAATTTTAAAACCTTCGCAGAAATGTAAAATAAATATCTCCCATGTCAGACATGGATTTAAGTACAGCTTTCCTCTTGCAATAGGGAACACTGAGACAGACTCAGCTCTTCACAGCTCTCTATGCCAGTGTACATTGTGTGTTAGTAGTTCTGATTGCTCCTAATATACACTGGAATAATTATGCTGGGATTTAGATCTTATCAGGCTAAGTTGGTTTAAGAACATGGCTAGGAACCAACTTCACAGGTTACACATTTCTATGAAATCCTTAAGGAAATGAGAAGGTTTATTTTTTTTCTGCACTGTTTGGAAGAGAAATGTGATGTTACTCTGTGTACTGCTAAATGGTACTATAGAAATATGCAGGCAATGGTTTAATAGAAATTAAATTGTTACTTCAAAACTCTAAGCAGAGAAACAGTGAAGTTCTAAACCATTCCTTGACTAGAAGCACTATTCCCACCAGCTTCCCCTGCGTTTCCTCAACGGTTTATGAGCTCCCTGTTGGACTAGATCATGATCACATACAGGACTCTGAAGCTCAACAGCAGTCCTGTAACTGGGTTCCTAGCACTAACATCTCAGACTATCCTTTGCATTCTTAAAGTGCTATATATTCCTTACTAATATATATGGGGGGGGGAAAGCCTTGATCTTATTCTATAAACACTGTTGTCAGTCCAAAAAAGCTCCAAAATTTTTAATGGAGAGAGTGGAGTATTGCTTGGGATTTTCATGCATTCAGACGCCAAACTTCTTTAAGAACCTTTGCATTAGTTGTAGCCATGACCTCAGCTAACCCAAAGAAAGCCACAGACATGTCTCCTTTCCCTATTGGCAGCTACTTTAATTGGCAGGTTCACAATGAGGACTTTTGTTTGTATCCTAAACATGCTCAGCACGATTAAAATGTTTAGTACTTTCATCCTCAAAGTGCAGGAATCAATATGTTGGGTTTTTAACAGGCCAAGCCATAACACATTTAAATAGTATCATTCAAACCCTTAAGGAACTTGTTTTACAAGGATTCAAAAGGTTCCCTACTGAAAATTATATGGATTTAGCTCAGTTTAAAAATAGACATTTTGTTTGTTTTCCATTCAGTTACTCTACTGTTTGATGCTCTTCTCTTGCACATGTAGTCTCTGAGTATTTTACTTCCCCCTGCTGTATGGAAAGAAAACTGTGCAATAGATGTGGACTATGCTACTAACACCCTTTGAGAGCTCCCCATCAGCTGGAACACCAAGGGGATGGATTCAGAGTGGCTGGAGATACAGGTTTCTGTTTGGGTCGTCACATGAAGTTCCTAGTGGCTGTGGTTTGGATAACAGAGAACAAAGTTTTCTTGACAGCTCCAAGACTGTAGACTGCTACAGGCATACCGCAGTTACTGGGTTTGTATAGTGCAGATCATCATGTTTCCCAAGCAACTAAAAGTGCTTTGCGAAGCAATGAGTCAGATGCTGGTTGTGCAGTAACCACACACAGGGATTTATATTTTCAGGAACTATGTGTCCAAGAGCAGGATACTCTTATATAGGTCGCTGGCACTAAACCTGTTGGGCAGCCACTGAATCAGACTGAACACCTCTAAAGCCATGTGGGCAATATTTGGTGTACTACTGTGTACCAGCACAACCCACATAATATTCACTCACTTCAGCTGCTATATTACATGAAGAAACTCTTCACTTTCAGCTCAGCTGAACTGCCTCTCTTGGTAAAGGGCATAACACTAAATTGCCTTCCACACTCGCACATCAAAATACACATTCCACGTGTAGTTTGTAGGTCAAATAAATCGCACTCCCAAATTTTGCTCACACATCATCAGAAGCCAGAGAAGAATATTTCTCCTCCATTTTCTTCATGAAGCAATTTTCCAGAAAATCTCCTGGTTTTCTAATACCGGTTGCCTGTGCTGGAAGAAAAGGGATTTGTGCTCAGTGGCATTTCCTCTCCCACTACAGTTCAAACCTGGTTAGCCTCATGTTCACAGAGGGTAAATTTGTTTCAAACTGAGCATCTCCTGATGTCAAGGCTGGTTGGTGGCTGCTTGGTGGCTGGTTAACCATTACCTTGCCCCACCTACCTTGGTAAGTAGCAAGGTGGTCTGTTCCTGGACTCCCCAGCTATTTCTCCTAGCCATGTTGCCTGGGAGGTAAGCTTGGCTTTTTCAGTGTTTCCAAATTCACTGAGACTTTCCCAGATCAGGTTTAGGGATTTTTAACACATGCCTTAATGAAAACATCACATATTTGTATTCTTTTCTGATTTGGGATGCACAATATCATAATTAGAAACGGCAAAATTGCCTATGAAAGAGGAAGTACACTTCCCACACTACTACTTGCCATTGACTGCAGGGGTGGTTTGCACAGCTTCACTAGTAGCCTTGAGAATAATATATTAGGAATATTTTTCCCACATTAAACTGCAGCACCCTTAAAAAACTGGTTTTTTTAAAGGTAATACAGGTACGACTGTAACCTACTGTCAGGTTGAAATAATAGTAATTTAATATATGTATTCCCCAGCAGCAGAACAAGTCTCAAATTGGAAGTCCCAGAGTTTCAATTCCATGAAACAGGGAGATGACCTGCTCCAAAATTTTTGCTGCACCAGTCATTTCCTGCTCTGTGCCGAAACTGATGCATGTCCAGTGATGGACAAAAAGTCTGCCAGGTCTTCAGTGCTGTTTACAGTCAAACATTGCCTGCACAGGAGACAGAGAGCAGTTTGGCACTGCCTGTTCATCCCCACCACCTTTGACACCAGGCTTAGGCAGAAAAAGAAAGCAGCCCCTTCCAATCACTTGTTCCTTTGGGTGAGCAGGGACTTCAGTTCATAAATAATTTCTAATGCTTTGGCTCAGTGCCTTTGTCTCTGAGAAAGCCACCACTACACCACCCTCCCTTCAGGGCAAGCCATTTGTAAAGGGCACGCAGCAATACAGGCACGTGATTTCCACCACTCTAGCAAAATGAGCTCAGCAGGTAGAGACAGACTCCAGTCCAAATTTCATTCCAGTCCCTAAAACAGAACTGATAATCCTTGTACCTCGGGTCCTCTGATGACATTCAGCACTGAGGGATGCCAGTGGATGATAAAGGTGCAACAGGCAGGGGCTACAAAACATATGCTCTGAAAGAGATGGATTAGCCAGACAGTGTCACACAGCCAACTTTATGTAAATCTAGTCATGTCCAGCACAACTGACTTCTCTAAATTCCTACTAACAATTCTTATAAGAAATAATGCATTTAACTGCATTTTGCTGTGATGTCAAATACTTTATTTGACTTTTTTTTTTTAATTTAATATTTCTCAGACTGTTCAGCTAGCTCAAATAATAAAAATGCCTTATTCTGTCTTCACTTCATTTAATTCACTTCCCATTTCAGGAAAAAAAAAAAATCAAGACTAAACATCTACCAAATGTTATTCCTCTCCAACTGAATGTGACGGATTGTCTGACGATCACATAAAAATTAAACAAAAAGTGCATTGTTCGCTTCCAGATTTTTCAGCTGGTGTAAATCAACATAGCTTCACTAATGCCAAGTTGCAGAGATGTACATCAATTGAGAATCTTGCCCTTCATCTTCAGAGAGAGAGACTTTACCTACAGTTTAGTTTCTCTGTCTTTTCAGGCTCAAGAAAACTTCAACCTACTTTCCTTTCATGCTTTGTGTATCACCATAAATAATCCGTTTTAGTTTAAGTTCATTACTGGTCCTAACCTGAGAAGAGGTCCTGTGGAGAAGGCACAGAACAGATGTGCCTGGTCAGCTACTCTGTCCAAGACTGTCTGGCTAAGATCCAGGCATTGTAATTACTCAGTGTTTCAGTTCTGACTTGTGAAATACATCTTTAGCAAAGATAAATACGCACAGGCTTTGTTCACCCCTGGCTGTCCATTGATCAGGTCCCATGGTGCCATAAAATCTAAAAAAACTTAGTATCAAAATGAAATAATTTTAATTTAATCTAAAAAGCAGTCTTGAAGGTACTACTATTTTCCATTCAGTTTGATCCTTCTAGCTCCTTTATTCCCTCTCCCTGAAAAACAGAGGAGCCCAGGTACAGCAGGGACCGGGTATCCTCTTCTGACCACTGGGAAGTCGCAAGGATGAGAGGAAAGGAGCCTTTAAAAGGTACAGCTCTGGGATTCTCAGGCTTCCAAAGCCTCTTGCTTGGAGTGCCTCATGCACAGGCAGAAAGGTAACTGCAGCCCAGACTCAGAAACAATCTGCATCACCAGTCCACGTCTCCAAAGGAGCTGGAGGGACAGCCCTTAAGCAATCTCTGAAATGCTGCTTCCATCCAGACTTTTTGGATGGACTCACTGGCTGTAGCATCACTGGTTGTTTGTCTTCCTTCAACCTTCCCTGCCTCTCTCCCCATGATCCTTTTCTCTTTCCCGTCTTCAACCACAGTCCCTCCCAAACCAGACTAATGAAAGTTTTGTTTTCATTATATAAGCCCAGTGCGTAATCAAATACGTTTAAAAAACAACAAAACTGTGGAACTGACAAGACATGTGTCTACCATCACCCTATATCCAAACACTGAGGTTTGAACTTGGCTCAGACATCTCTGAAAATGCCAAATGTCGATTTCCACAAGCACAGGGAAATGGATCCACAGCTGACGTAAACAGAATAAAGGTGCATTGCTTAAAGCTGTCTAGCAAACTCACAGAGTAAACCATAGATGAGAAGGAAGTTGCAGACTTCAGCCTGACAAGCTCTTACACATGTGTTTAACATCAAGCTAGACTTCCACCTTCAGATGGGACACCCAAAAGCTTAAGGGTAAGTAGTTGCCCAAGAACTTGAAGAACAGAAGTCTCAGTCCTGTAGGCTTTTTTTTGTACTCAAAACTAACCTACATGTAGACCTTAGATATTTCTGTAATAATTCAAATCAGGCAACACCAGACAAACTTCTTTTTTTGTTTTAATTGGTTTTGAGGGTAACATTAAAAATATATTAGCTCCCCTGTAATAAAATTCAACTGATTTGCTTAGGTCTACCAGTGCAAGTGAAAACAGAACAGAATCCAAGGGATCATTCAGGATAAGTTACAGAAAGAAAAAAATGCAAAATTCAGGATTTCTCACAGAGTTTTTTAAATGGAGGATCAGATTTATATGGCAAGCAATCAGCCCTGCTCCAGGTGTCTGGCCACAGACAAAACAAATGCCAAGTCACCTCTTGTCCCAAGGATCTGACAAATTTGGACAACAAAGTACACCGGCAGCCCCCCTGGAAGCCTTCAGATGTTTTCACACCATTGGGATGCATTCAGTTTAGACATTAGTAGAAGTACAGCAGTTGCATTCCCACCTTCAGGGTGCTCAGCATAAGCTGGGTTCTGGCAGCTGCACTGCACATGCCAAGTGAGTAGGTGAGTTCACAACTAGCCAGATCATGTCTTCATTGCAGCAGAAGACTGAACTATAGACATGTCAGGATGGGAAAATTCAGTACAAAGGAAATGTGGGAATGGAATGGGATGGGGGGTGAAAAATTAATGGAGAAACAAGGGAGCAAATTAATGGAGAATAAGAGATGTTTAAAACATCAGATTTCCCTGATGTTTTTCTCTTTCCCCGGAGAGAGCAATTCTCTTTGTGTTTGGGGTGTTACTCTTCATTTTCTGTTTGGGCTTTTTGGGTTTTTTTGATATTGTTACATCTAGTTTTGCTTCCAGGACACTCTTCTATATGGTAATAAAATGCTTTGGCGTTGTCCATTACTGAAAATGGCTTTGTGGAAGAAGGAGACAGCTAGAAGCACAATTCTCATTGCACAATAAGTAAAACTCTCCCAATGGGTCTCTGTTCATGATAATATACTATGGGGGAAAAAAGACTACAAACAAGCAGTATAATAAATAGCATGTGCAAAATGTACAGTATAGTAAATACACTACGGGGACTACTTACAGAGTCTCTTCCACTCCATAAGCATCACCAACCATCCTCTGTGGTTTGGCACATCAAATATTTGCTATGTACTTTACCATTTCAAAAGCATTGCAAATCCCTGGCTGGACACCAAGTAAATGCTGTACATTACTTTGTCAATTGTTGCCTTGTATATTCAATGTCTGACCTCACCTCCCTCCACAGTTCAATGTAGAAATACCAATAAAATACATGATTTTTATTTCCAGTGACACATATTTTTATTTCCAGTGACATATTATTAAATGGGTCTGTCACACTGACAAAGCACAGGATTTCTCTTTAAGGGGAAGTCTCAAAGGAAATCTACCCCATTTGGAGACAAGGACTTCAAAATTATATTTGAGAAACAATTCTGTTAAAAAACTACTTTGCAACTTGTGTAAGGTTCATTATCTGAAGAACAACACAGGACTTTCTGCACCGCTGTGGAAGGACAGACATACAAGTGATCCTCATGCATTCCTTAAATACAACACTGAGGAAAACCACACTACATGCCTATTAATAAATGTGGCACTAATACACATACATACCGCAGACAGAGCCATCTGCACATGTAAGGCAAAGGAAGAGAGAGAAGAAATTGTAGGCAGGCAAGATGGGGACATTTACCCTTGCAAGAGGCTTGACTGGGCCAGAAGATCAAATTCCAGAGCAGGTCCCAGTACTAAAGATGGATCAGTCCATCCTCTCCTAGCAGGCTGGATAACCTTCAAGCACTTTCTCACTCCTGCCTGCCTTGGGCATGTCAAAGAAATCAGCACAGTAACACAACACAATATCTTATCCAAGAAGGAAAAGAGGAATACTTAAAGAAATTAAAGGAGTCCAGATGAGTGGAAATAGAGAAGTAAATGTTTGAGATTCTGCTTGTACATGGACTATAAATGAGACTGCTAGCAAGGCTGCAAATTGTGGTATCATGCAGATGCTGGCAGATGGAAGAGTGATGGCCAGCTTACTGAGTAAAACCTAGGTATCAGGAGTTATCCATCATGAGTAGGAATCAACTACTAGGACGTAGTCAAATGACCCTGGCTTGGATTGACAACAGGAGATTAGAAAAGATCCTGGAGGGTGATCATGGTTCCATGATCCAATGTGTCCAATTTCTCATCAGCAAATCTGACATTTTCTTACCAGCTCTAAAAGATATTTTCTTACCAACTCTAAAAGATTTTCACTACTGGCCTGGCCTGGAGTCAGGCTGGAACCTGCAGTAAGAAGATTCCTTGTTAGTACAAATTAATCCCAAACTTTTCAGTCTGTACTTTTTTTTAAGTAATTTTTTTGTGAATAATAAGAATAAATTTGCAGAAATTCAAGGAGGTGGTACACACAGTATTTCTTCATTTCTGAAATGAAGAAATACATTACAGATTTTATTCTGAAGAACAGTATCAGGAAATCAAAACATGTACAGCATACATAAGGATAATGCAGGAACTACTATTATTGCTATTATATGTAAGTCATAATGCCACTAAAAACCTTGTGAGTTCACATGGATTTGAGTTTGTATGGAAAATGTTTTTATTATGTACTGCTTTTAAAAAACTGTTGTTTAGCATATTACAGTTCCTCTCAGGTCACTGAGGTTTTTTTCTGAAATACATTAAAATTTAATAATAACAGCCCACACAGTTCAGCAAAGAAGTTTAGGATTTGTACTCTATTATGACAGAGGACACAGCTAAGGATTACATTAGCAAAGTGTTTACCTCAATATGCTGAAATTATGTCAGTGAAGAATACATGCTCTAGGGCATCTAGCTGTCTCCATTTGTACTCCATGACAATCTTTCATCAGAAAATGCATCCATAGCAAGTGCATTTCTGGAGCATTTAAGTTTTCTGTATCCTGTGTGACATAAATTCTTTCCTTAAGGTCAGCTGAAATGTAAATTCTGCCCTTTCCTTCCACTCAGATTCTATTTAGATCTGCAGACAACACAGTATTTGTCAAAATATCTCCTCGTAGAAACATGGCCAACTCTATTTACAGATTGATAGTTATGCACCAAGGACTGATCCCAAATCTTGGTTTGAGCTATTTAACCCAAGGAAAGGAGCCACTCTATCACAGTTTTTCAGAAGACTCATTACCGATGGCCACTTGCCAATGCTAAACTGATCCAGTTTGAGAATGGACTTCAAGTCCAGGCATTTCTTTCAGGAGATTGTTTTCTTCCGTGCCAGCTTTCCGCTCCAAAAAATATGTGCATGTCCAAAGTTCAGTTTTGTAAGGATAAGCTATAAATTGGGAATCAAATATTACCTGACTCTGCAATGCGTGGCTGAAACTGAAAATTAAAAAAATAAAAATAAAAATAAAAATAAAAATGAAAAAAGCTCAAATAATAGCTTTTCAGAAGTAGAAACTGAAAATCACCCCAAACCAAGTCAGCACTGAACCCTAATAACAGTCCATGTCTAATGAACATTGTCTGGTATTTCATATATGTTTTTTATATATATTTCACATCTTAAGCTTTACAGTTACTTACACATTCTTTTGAGAATGACTTCTTATTCCAGTCACTCAATATGTCAATAACTATTCAGACTTACTGTCAGCGGGACAGTAGCCCTCAACCACTTACTAGATTCTCTACAGTCTTTCTGTAGGCAATTTTCCAAGAAGGCTTTTGGCTCCCCAAAAGTCTACAGTCTTAGTTAAAAAGCAGCAAATATAACCAACATGAGACTGCAAAAAGTAAGACAAAGAAAACTTTGAAGATCACTAGATCTGAGATCCAAAAAGACATCTGATTGTGTAACAGAGGCCACAGAGTTTCATCCAGGTACTTTTGCACTGAGCCATATAATTTCTGTTTGAACAAAATATATCTTCCATAGAGGCATTTAGTCTTATTTAGAAATGTCAAGAGAGAAAGAATTCACTTCTCGTCTGGGTAGTTTGTTCCAGTGGTTTACGCCAACAGTATTTCCAGAGCCTACAGAATGAAGAGATATTTTCTGCACTTATATAATTCCAGCTCTCATCTATGCAGACAGAAATTCATTAAAGTCAGATGACCTCAGTCATCACTGATTTAAGGCAAAACCTTTAAGTTTCATTGACTGTCTTTACTTTAAATATCATCAAACTTTTTTTCACACCAAGAACCCCCAAGATATTTACTTGTTTGACAGGGAATAAGAAGAGATGGACGAATTTCTTAAGCTGTACTGATTCTATTGGATAAGGACTGAGGATGCTGGAGTGTGCAGACAGCATGGTAAATACGGATCTTCAAAAAATTACCCAAAAAAGCATGGTCATACGTTGTTGGCAAACAAACTCATGATAGGTTGGGTACAGCTTGGAAACAAAGTCAAGCATTTGCTAAAGAACTGGATGTTCTAGATGATGAGTTTAGCATGGACCAAGGAACACAGAGGGTGCTTGTTCTCAACGCAAGATCATCCTTTTCCTCTGCTTTGGAAATGTCTTCCCACCAACCCACTTAGGTGCACTAATTTTGCATTGTCTTCAGTAATTTCTTGCTACCATTGTCTTCATTCATTACAGGGTAAATATGGTCACAGTTTCCTCAGATGTTTGCAATAAAGCCTTTGCAGTGAGCGGCTGTATGGGGTGGGTTCATCATCATCCTCACGGTCAGCAGTTACTGCAAACACTCCTACCTCCAAAACTGCCACAGACACAGTCAACTTCTGCTTGTCTCTCACAGCTGGCCTTCTAGCAAACAAATGGAAATGGCACTGCTTCCCTGTAAAGAAGCACAGAGCAACAGCCCTTCGCATCAGCCAAAAGCTCCAGTTCAGCTGAGAAGGGAAGGAGTTAAAGTTTGGATGGGACTCGCAGGATATAAAAAAGGGAACACAGGGAAGCAAAGGTTCATGAGCAAGAACAGTTGGAATGAAGAAAAAACCATGAGGGGAATTAATAAAAAATCATGCAACAGGTAATGTCACCTTCATTGAAGTTTTGTGGATACTCTAGAAAAGCACCCTTTTGTAGGCTACAAGGTTGCTCTATTAGATTTTGTATATAACAAGGTAACAGCCCTTCGGGGTCTTTCCAGAGCACAGCACACCACTGCTAGAAGGTGTACCATGTACGGGGTCATGACGAAAGGGAGACCAATATTGCAAACATAGGCCCTACCCTGTCCATCATGGAAGCAATATTATTAATCATTTCTTCTGGCACCTCATAACTCTGTTCTTCTGGGAATACGCTTGGGGAAAGCAACTTTTAACACCTGAGCTGCCACTCTACTAAGTATTTCCCACAAAAAAATTCACAGAATCTCTTGCACATGCTAAATTGCACTTTCCCACTCCTCCTAAGAGCAAATCTTGAAAACTTTCATATTAGGACTAGCTTCTGTCTATGCTTTGGTGTTAAGAGAAATAAGAGGAACAACCTGATGTTGAATGTAAAATCAGTACTTGGAACTCCAGAAATTTCCTTGCCATTTCGCCTTTAGACACAAGATGGCAGCAAGAAATTCATTTCAAGCATTTGCTCCCAGTAGCTCAGCATTACCTGGCAGTAACTGTTAAGGATACGGGTTTGTGGGCTTGGTTATTTTAAGTACTTGGTGGTGTCCACAAACACTCCTGCTCTCACACTGTTCTCCTATCACCCATGGCCCTGAACTCTGCTGATAGCTCTAGTAATAATGGCCGAATGTTCATTGTACTGTGTACACAACCACGCACAAAAATAATTCTATGGCAAACACTGTTGTCTAAGGTGTGTCAAGCACAGCCCTTCTAGTGGACATAAATCAGTGGAAAATTCATTCATTAAGTCATTCATTAAGTCTTAATTTGTTCCTATTCTTTGTTACTGTGATATTTTTCCTTTCTCATAGTTTTAGCTTTTAGGATCTAGAGTCTTTGGTAGTCCCAAAATTTTTTTTCTTTTTGGTTTTTTTTTTTTAGATCTCTCCAACCTGTGATGTTTTAGAACTCATCTGATCGAAAGTATCAGCTTTAGAGCTGTTCAAGAAAGATTTTGCATAGTTCTAAGTATTCTGTGTCAGAAGGAATTTCTGCTCTTTAAATTCAAGTGAAAAGTGGGGTCTGCCACTACACAGGAAAATTATCTAATTTTACCTCACTGAAAAATGAACAGTGAAAAATTCAGATCTTTAGTCTACAACTCAAAAGTTCTTTAGTATTTGTGGAGCATTTGCAACTTTTGCTGATAAGAGAAACTGCTCCAAGGACTCCTACGACCAAAGCAATGCTCTTAAATTAAAGGTTTTGAACCAAACTTGCACCTACAACCTATAACAGATTCAGATACTCTATGGATCAAAGAGACACACGTGTAAGACACACAGAAGATAATACTGTCCATGAACTAAAAAAAATAAAGCAAGTTAAAGAGGACCCAGGGATGGCAATATTCTGGAGAAACATTCCTCATGTTGCAAGTAAACCAGAGCTGCACTGATATTGCTCCACCTAATGCTGAAGCAACATGACTAAGTTAAAAAAAAAAAGTAGGAAACTATAATAAAGGTATCCGTATATACCTCTGGTTTTATCCATCCACCTCCTAAATTGATTAAACTTCCTGGTAGAGAAGCCACTGATTTTAATTACACAGACCATCAGTGATGTATGTCTCTCTACTTCATTACATATTTTCATTGTCATTCTTTAAATCATTTTCTTCATACTGTTAGCAATTGATTTTTTCAAGAGTCTTTTTAAAACAGGACTGTCTGATTTGGCTTAATAATACATATTTAATCCTTTAATACCTCAAAATAAATATTCTGCTTCATAGTAGCCAGACATTGCACTTGACATTACAAGGACACACAGCTATTATATCATCTTGTTTGGGAAACATGGGATATACAAGTATACAGAAAATTTGGCCCTTTGTTTAAACCTTGTGTTTCTTTCCCCTCAGAAATACATATCTGTCTTCCAAAAAAAACATCTCACAAGATTAATGAATATTCCCTTTGTTAAAAACTTTCATATTCTCTGGTCAAGAGTAACAATGTCCAGCTAGTAATTAATCTGCACTCTGGTTCAAGGACAGAATTATTTACTTACAAACTTTGAATGCCGGAGATTGAAAACACATTTTCATCAGGATACTAACAATACTGAGAGCGGAGGTTTGGTCTGAAGAACTCAGGTGAAATTCTTAAAATATTTACCATGAAATATATTTATTTACCCTTATTAGCACTGAATTTTCCACTGGGCATCAGTATGTCTGTCTCAAACTAAACAAACCTAAAATGAGCCACAAAATTACATTAAGTTTTTCGTTGGAAGTAGTCCTGAAGTTCCCACAAATACTAAAAAATTGCTCAGCATCTATTATGTGTTTAGATGGAAATCAATTCTTCTTTTCTTCAGGAATAGTATTTCTAGCATAACATTTTAGAGACCCTGCACTTATTCTTTTCTATCCACAAAGTTCTGAATAGCTTCTCATTTGACCTGCATTTGAATAGCTGAAGACTGAATTGCATTTTTACCTTTTGCAGATAGCAATTCCTATTTTAGGAACATTTGTTTGTATCTGCTGTATACAGAGTTCCCTTCAGGAAACAAGCACTGCAGGAGCAAAAATCTCTCCCAGCAGTCTAATTACAGCAAACAAATTCCCGAGGCCAAAAATTCACACCCCATTGCCTTCCTGGAAGATTTTGTCATGACCTTAAATCTTCACACCTTCTTCTGGTAAACTACAGGCAAAAAATGGAAGCATAGATGTAATTTTTATTTGTTATCCTGGGAGACAAATCCTAGCACTTCCAGTAAATTGCTGCCAAATTTCAAGGAGAGTGAGATTTTTGATTAGTCTCCTTAAGCTGTAGACCATGCAAGGAGAAGCACAGACCTGTTACAGGGATGCCTCACACAGAATAACTCCCAGACATTCAGTTTTCCACTGATGCAGCACAAAGCAGACAGACTCAGGAGAAGAAGCAGAGCAGAAAGATTCAGCTGGAAGAGCAGAAAGCTGTGGCAGATCTTTCCACATTGTCCAGTTCTGCAGTTGCTGCAAAGCCTTCCTCCACTGAAGAGGGCAGATCTGAATTGGAACAGAATGAAGCTACAAATTACATAATTTATAAGCTCGGCCAAAATAATGTAAAATTAATAGTTTGTTTCCTTTCCCATGTATTTATAAACAAATACCCCTTGAATATGCTCGAATATTGTTTATATGTGCTTTTCTCAAATGCTCAAGCAATCAGATGAAAAGCATCTGAATATACAAATACTATATATAAGTGAACCTCTGAACTGATGCACAAGCATTCATAGAAACCATATTTTAAAACTTCATGAGGAACAATGGTGCCAGGCACTCAAAAGTTTATCCAATTTTGTAGCAGAAGCTATCTTTGACATGCACCAGAAATTAACCACTTGGAGTTACATGTGAGTTTCAAGTTTATCTGAATCAGCACTTCCAGGGAAATTATCAATAGCAATCTTTTTTTTTTATTATAAAAATTCGTTAAATCTGAATAATGAATAATTCAAAATATCTGCTTTGTTCTAAAAATGTAGTGAAGTAAAGTGAGAATCTACATTTATCAAATAAATTATTCATTGCAAGATTAGTCATTCTGTTCTGCCAATACATATCACACAAACAGATTCAATTACCAGAATTATGGCTTGAGAAGAATCCTTGTCTGATCTTAGCTTAGTTTCAGCAAAATCACTTAGTCAAACATAGGACCACAACACAGAGGCTATCATTAAGATAATGTCACGTATCAAAGAAAAAAAATGTAGTCTGAAGAAATCACTTAACCTAGCAAATCTTCAAATAAAACCAAATAAAGTAGCTTAAAAAATAAGTTATATGACACCACTGAAATAATAGGCTGCTCTGAAAAGAAAAGGGTATAATAAACCTTTGAAGAAAAAGATATTTATTGGTGAGTATAAATATTATAAGCACAACATTTTTGAATACTGATATGAAATCTTGCAAGAAAGTAGGAGTCTCTAATTTGTATTGCAGTCTGGGACTCAGTTACTTTAGAAACTATGACACAAAGAAACTTTTAATATTAGTTCTTCA
Organism: Platysteira castanea; assembly: GCA_013397175.1. Taxonomy (NCBI): domain Eukaryota; kingdom Metazoa; phylum Chordata; class Aves; order Passeriformes; genus Platysteira; species Platysteira castanea. The sequence goes on from VYXC01008169.1 coordinate 1,026,480, forward strand.
AATTCTTTTTTCCTATTCAAGTTCATCTAGTGAATCAGGTTCATCAGTATAGACAACTTGCAACAGAGCTTACATAAAACTATTTTGCTGGAAAACAGAAATTTCAATCAACTCAATAAATAGTGAATATGGAAACAAGATTAATTTTTCAAACCATGAGACAATATTAAAGATCTACGATATTTAAAACTAGAGTTAGCCCTTACCCCTTACTATTTATACATTATTTGTTATAACTCAAAAATGTGATTCATTTAATTTTGCCTAGATTTTTTTATACTCATATATAATGACTGTTCAGAATCAAATACAAACTAAGTTGCACACACAAAAGTAAAACACAAAGACCAAACAGGTATTAATTTCAGGAAATACAAGTATTTCCTACCAGGAGCTTGAAATAAGACAATAATTGAAGAAAATACTATGACCACTGAATGATTTTAAAAGATTACATTTTTCCTTCAATCTCCAGGTCTTAAGAATCCTAAAGAATAGGAAATTCCGTTTCAAATGAAATAACTAAATCTCAAGTTTTCACAACTGAGAAAGAAGCTTTACAAAATAAAGAAAATGTGTCTTAAAAAATTAGAAAACAGAATGCAATAAAAATTAAACATTAGTATATTGTTGGGATAAACATATTGATACTGAGACTAATCTGATTAATGATTTTTAATGTCTACTACAACAAGTTACTTTCAGCTAACTGACTAATTTTTATTTTATATAATAAAATCATAGAATCATGGAATCATAGAATTCCAGAATGGTTTGGATTAGAAGGGATCTTAAAGATCACCTAATTCCAACCTCCCTGCCATGGGCATGGACACCTTCCACTAGACCAGGTTGCTCAAAGCCCCATCCAGCCTGGGCTTGAACACTTCCAGGGATGGGGCAGCCACAGCTTCTCTGGGCAACCTCTGCCAGTGCCTCATCACCCTCACAGTAAAGAATTTCTTCCTACTACCTAATCTAAACATCGAACATCTACTCTCTTTAGCAGGTTTGACATCATTATTCCCCATTGTCCTACCACTCCATGCCAATGTAAAAAGTCCCTCTTCAGTTCTCTTATAGCCCCTTTAGGTACTGGAAGGTGAAACAAGTTCTCCCTGGAGCCTTCTCTTCTCCAGGCTGAACACCCTCAACTCTCTCAGCCTGTCTTCATGTGACAGATGAAACCTTTCCCTCCAATAGGTCGACTGCACCAAACAGCTTCATGTTATCTTCAAACTTCCTGAGGGTGCCCTAAATCCCACTGTCCATGTCAAACAAAGATGTCAGACAGCACTGGTGCCAGTACTGACCCCCGAGGAAGGCTATTATCATTAATAAAAGACAGCATTTCTTAAGTGCCAGTGTTCAACAAAAAATAGAACACATTCTAGACACTGGCTTTGTTCTCACTGTAGTGCAAAAGTTCTTCTCATTAAATCTTATTTGAAGAAGACATAATATTGAAAAAAACCTACCCAACAGAGAGCATTGTCTAATGTCCAAGTGTATTTGCACTGAGTTAATAATGCAACCACTGTGGAAGTATTTTTCAATGCCTCAGAAAAGCTTCATTAAAATTAGGAGCTGAAAAAAGACTATGAATCACATTATCTGTGCATTACTGTATTTATATTAACAGTCATATCCTGTTATTCAAACCCTTACACAGTAAAGCCTTGCTCTACAAAATCACAAAAATTACTAGATATATCTATCTACATAACTAGAAAATACTCCAGCACTATTGAAGTTAATGATTCTTTATACAGAAGCTTTAGTGGAGCCAGGGAAAGTAATATTTATTAAAATTATCAATAGATACGATCCTTTTTAATAAAAATATTTTAATATTGCACTTTACTTGTGGAACTTTACTAAAATCTGAAACTTTATTGATGCTAGGGGAGAAATAAAACATGGGCTTAATTTTATCCTACGTGACTCAATTAAATAAATAAGTAGATAGACAAATAAAATAGTTAAGAAAAACAAAACTGAAATATTTTAAGCCTGCCCATATTCAAGGAAAATCCAGAGGCTATTTTGATAAATATGAAAATCTCAACATTTCAATCTACAGTGGCCACTTTAAAAAAAAAAAGTTGTTCAAATGCTAGGCTTGAAGGAAAAGAAAGTAAGCATCAAAAAACATCAGATGAAGGAAATGCAATTTTTAAAAAATACTGTAAACCAGACAGAACTGTATAGTCCTAACTGAAAGAGCACAGGAAGGATAATGTGACAGGCAGGCATGTACTTTTAGAAGCAACACACTTCATTTTGTACAAAGTGTTCCCTCAGCTTGTCAATGCGCAAAGAACAAACACCAACCAGGAGTCTTATTCACCAGATAAGGAATTGTGTTATAGTTGAACTCAATTAACCACCAGCTGAAGAATTTGATCCAGGAAGCTTAAGATGCTTAGAAACAGAATAAGTGAAATGCAAAGAACAATTTTTAAAATATTTTAGAATAATTATACTCAAGGGAAAAAAAAGACAAATTTAGGGAAACAAATACAAAAAATACAGATACTCTCTTTAAAACAATTTCTTCACCAAGAGAACTAGTGTAACATTATCTAGATATTATTTCTATAAGTTAAGTATACAATTTTGTGGAAAAAAGTGACTGCAAATGGCTCATTTTCAAACTAGATTATGTTTGAGAAAGTCTCAGAACAGTTGAAGTCACTAATAACTTGGTGGAACAGGAAATAATCCTAAAACTTCGGCAAAGACAGAAGTGGAAGAGACTGAAAGCAACTTGAAATAGAAGATCCAAAGTAAGTGTGATAAATTAGTGGAGAGAAGGAAATGAAATCACTTAGATGAAATTTCATAAAGCTCGAAGTTCTGCATTAAAAGAAAAATTCAAATATACAGTATCAAAAAGGGAAGGATGGAAAAGAAAGAACTGGGTACGTTGGATCACAGACTGAATATGAGTCAACTGTAGATGAATGTTTCAAAACAGAATAATATAATTCTGTGTTTATTAAAAATAAAGCTCTACATAAAACATGGAAGGAAATTATCCACTCTACTAATGAATGGTAAAGTCTCCGCTACATCTATTTTGGTCTCTCAATTTTAAGAAAGATGTGGTAAACTGGAAAGAGTCCTGAGGAGAACAAAGAACAAGGGGAAATTTATAAAATGTGACCTATCAGGAAAAAACAGAAGACTGAATACAGAATTATAAACATCAGCCAATGTTGACTTTAAAAATTTTAAAGTCATCACATATCCTGTTTCCATCAAAGGATGGCAAGAGGTAATTAGCTTCATGTGTGAGAGAAGACTTAGATTAGATGTTAGGAAAAGTCTTCATAGCAGAGAGACAGGCCCTCCTGGTGTGGGTACAAGAAGGCTGGTCAGGAAAGCAACCACAGCATTTACTTTGCTCCAAAGCAAAATTTTCAGCTGAAAATGGAATAAGTAAAATGACTGCAATGAGAATAGGAGGAGGGAGATTCTGGCTCTCCAGCAAAGAGCCTCTTTCACTCACAGTCTCAGTCTGCCATGTCAAATACTCATTACCAACTCCTTTCCTGGTTAAAATTGGTACAGCTGCAACGACTTGAAGTTTTCCTTGGTCTGTATTATCAGGTGGCATCAGACTCTGTCCTTTGTCTATGCAATGAGAAGTAGGAAATGCTTTTATCAAAAGACAGCTATGGACAACTTGGGACAGTAGCCTTGCACCAGTGATCGATTCCCTGCCATCTTAACAGAGTGAGTTTCACTCGAAGCTGTACTTGTACTTCAGGGAGGTACCATAGTAATTTTTTAATTATCTCATCCTCTCTGATACAGCTATGGTTACATCTAGCATCTTCCTCCTGCCCTTCCATTACACAGACCATTCAAGTTTATGGTCAGTCCCTAGCAAGCAAATGCACTGGACAATAAGATAACAGTTACAGCAAAAGAAACTCCAAAACTCACCAAACGAGGCATAAGAATATTAAATCTATAAACCTGCAGTTGCAGGAGAAATATTTATTTGCCTCCATTTTGGTATTCTGGCCAAGCATATTTGTTTGGATTTGTAAATAGTCTGGTTCAAATAAGCTGTTTTTCTAAATAGCTGATTTTAAAGTTTTCTCTTGTGAGGAAATTTTCTTGTTGTTTTGAAGATAAAAATCGAATATATTTTGAAAAGACTGTCTACATCCATGGGGGCAGAATAATATTTTGACAGAAGAAATGCCAATGTTTCTCTGCTTCATTCCTGGCCAAAGTCACCCACCAAGGTATGGGAGGTGCTGGGCAAAGGTCAGGCCTTTGTGTGCATTTTGCTAAGTTTCTTCCTGGCTTAAGAAGGTTGTTTGGGAACTATTGGCTCCAATGAATGCAGATAGTATCTGGGATTCTTTTTTGGGTAATCCATTTGTTTAGTGTCCTTACCAACATGGAAGACCTTGTTTTCAAAGAGATGAGGACTGACAATTTGACTTATGCTCATCTCTTTAATCTGCTGTGGGCTATAGTCACTCCTGAAGTGTATTGCAAGGAGCACACTGCAGTGCAGGATGCTGTTCAGGCGACAGCAGCTGACTGCTCCACTTTAGGATCTCCTTGGAAGTAAAGGTATTATCCAATCTATGCACAGAAAATAGTATCATCGTAAGATGACTGACCTTCTACACAAGAGGTATCAATAACATTAATTTTCATGTTGCTGCTCTATGCTTAGGCTGCAGAGTATGGTACTGGTCAGCTGCTTCTCTGCCTCTAACCTGGGGTGCCCTAGGGTGGCACCTGGCTCCTCCTCTTTCTGCCACAGGGCAGGATCTGAGGGCCCAAACTGCTGGACTGTAACAACCTTACTCAAGAACTCAGCTGCCTTGTGTGCAGTCTTACCCTGACCAACCAAAACCTCCTTCTTCCCACATTTGACCCAGCACATTAGAGGGGATGAGAGGAGTTTTGTCAGATGCCACACCAGATGCTGCCAGATGTTGTGGGATGCCTTGCCAGAATTTGCCCTGCAGCTGTTGGCTGTCACAGCTCCTTCTCTTACCCATTCCCAACATGGTACAGCTACATGCCACCCCTTTCTTGGAGCAGATTCTCTAGTTCCAGTCAAGGCAGAAGCTTTGTGTAACACACAGTAAAACTTCAGGCACTGAAGTGCAACACAGGCACAACAGCAACAGACAGAACAGACTGACAATTTCTTCAAGTATTCCACCTAAGAGCAGGAACTGACTATAAAAAAGCACTGGAGAACTGCATCAGCAAAAGGTTCAGAGATAAAATAAACACTGTAAACAGAATACAGCCTTTCATAGTAGGAGAAAGATTGAGGGAGGAGGAACAGTACAGCCTTTGCTGTTTTGACTGGCATCACTGCTTGTCTCACTCTGACAGGTTGCCAGGTTAAAGTTTTGTTTTGAATCAGTCATTTCCCTTTGAACAGTGGCAACTGTTACCATTGTTACCCTGTTACACTGAATATAAAACAAAATTTCCACCAGCAGCTTTCCTACCATATGTTTATCCTAGGAGGCAGCAGGCAGCTAGGATTTGGTAGCAATCAGAGTGAGGAAACATTTGCAGGACCTGTCTCAACAATATGATTGCCTCAATCACAGCAATATCATACAGAAGGAGACACTGAATTCACAACTGCTGTCCATGAGACCTAACCTAAGAAATCTAATAATGTGAGGATTCTTTCCTCTTTAATTGAAAGGTTACTATTTCAAGAATCATCCCTTTAAAGTGTAAAGCATACACTTGAAGAATTAGTCCTGAAACTGTGTCAATAATGTTTTAACTGCAAAAATTATTTAACGGATTTTTTTGAAACACTTTCATTTTTTCTCCACAATAAATCTAGACACGTCCTGGTAAAAACAGTTTCCCATAGAAAAGTGATATGAGGGGTGTAAAAAAGGATTTCATAAGGTTTTCATATTAGCACATTTCATATTAGCACATTAGCATTAGGAAGATGTCTTTGAATATTTCCAAAAGCTATCATGATTTCCTAGTTACTTATGGAAAATATTATTAAAAATTACTCCCATTTACTTATGATGTAGGTATTTTCTTTCAAATCATTTAGATATGAGGAACTAGATATATTAAAATCAATGTAATCTCTCTTTATAAGAACACCTTCACAGTTAAATGAGATTATCATTACAGCACTTTGTAGTTCAATAAAGCAGTTCAGTAAATAATGAGTGCTCCTTCTTTGCGTGAATTCCTAGAGCGGACACCAAAAAACCAGTGATCTCTCACTCCTAAACAAATTTTCTTAAATATTTGGTAAGATAGCTAGAAGTTCCTAGAAGTGGTTGAGAATAAACTACCCATATGGTCTCCTGGACTTAAAAAAAGCTGAAGTCTGATGTAATGTTAAAGGCATTGGATGATAGTTTATTAATAACAGCTTGTATTTTTGAAAGAACCTAGAAGAGTTAGACTTCCAAATCCAAGTGCCCTTTAAAGGGAAATTGTTGCTAAATCCCATAGGTTCTTTTGAAATCCCAGACATCATTAAAAACTAGGAGAGGAAAAAGATACATTGTTTTGACCTTAAATGGAATCTACTGTCAATAATTTCAGCTGCTTGATAGTGAATGAAAGGTATTTCTTTAATGAATGAGAACGAGTGGTCTTCAGCAATCCTAGAATTTAGCTAACATTCACAAAACCCTTCTTGTAGGTAAAATAAATTTCTTATATCAAAGTAGTGTAGTTTATTCATTATTCTTCAAGTAACTAGATAACCACCTTTGACTTGTTTAACTGCACTTCGTTTTTTGAATGTTAACAGGAACACTTTAAATGTGTGAGATTTATGTCATGCCAAGACAATTTTTACAAGCTTTAGAGGCCAGAATGTGAATAAAGCAGATCTTTTAGAAGGTAAGAGAAACAAGACAAGGATGGGGGTGTTGAGCTTTTAATGAAATATAGATGAAGATATCACTGCAAAAATGCATACACAAGCAAAAAACCAGAAGTCTAATCAGCCAAAATTCATTGTTATGGCAATGGATCTGCCCCAGTAGGGTTTGCCTGTCCTTGTTCTAACAAGTAATTGGTCATTTCTCAGTGCCAAGTGATTTCTCTGAGCATTGAAGTTGTTGCCTTCAGTATTTCAGCTGGAGGGAATGAGCTATTAAGAAAAATTACTATGAAAGCAGACTATAAATAAATTAAAATACTGTATCGGAAAGGGGCCAGTCTTTGCTTTTGCAAGTGGTAAATACAAGACAGGAACTCTTTTTTCCCAGTTTACCTCCTCTCCCCTCTACCTATTTATTTCCAAGGTCCCAGAGTACATCAGGAAAAGCATCACTGAAAAAAATAGGAGTAGGTGAAAGGAACACGTAATAGATGTTAAGATATGCACAGAAAAACATGCAAGTGAAAAATACACAAATTAAATTCAAGGTTTTTGAGTTGCTTTCTTTTATTTACTTGTGCTGAAGACTAACAAGCTTTTCATTACATCACATTTTGATCACATTATGTGTAATTAAAGTGTGTTACATTTCAGATTCTGAAAAACTGATGTGGTGAAGCAAGTTTCTGGAAAATATGTATAAAGATGTTTGGATTGAAGCATTTGTATCCTTTCACTTAATAAAGCTCAGTTAAATAAAATCTGACACCTTCCTTATTAAAACCATGAAATTATGCAAAACGTCCTCCCTCAAGGACTCCTCAAATGTAAAATAAACAGAATGTAAAGAGGGCACACTTTTCTCTCTCCACAAAATGTTCCCATCTTTTGGCTGAAACAAAGAAGCTGCATAAAGTTAGCTGCATGTCCCAGTAATCAAGGGAAGAAATTTGAAAATAACCCTGCCAATTGAAACTGCAGGAGTTTTTTTGGCCAGTGTAGTGTCAACAGTGTTCCTTTGGCCAACCAAGAGGTTACTGAAACAACAGTAAAAAAAATGCATAGAGTTGTCAAAAATGTCCATGAATAGATAGAGTCAAATTTTCCAAAGACAGAAGCCTTTTTCAAGCAGACAAAAGAATCAGCATGAGTTATACACCTGTATTTGCCAAACTGCCACATGAAAATGTCGGAGCATAAGTAGATGGGAACAAAGAAAAAAAAAACGAGTGGAAAATGTCCAGTCCCTACTTTTTTTTCTTTTCTTCCATTTTTTTTTCCTTTTTTTTCTTTTTTTTTTTTTTCCCTACAGAAAGAAGTACAAGCAGAATTTTTTGGTCTCCAGTATTCCAGATATCCCAGATAGTTGTGACTGTAGAATTGTCTGGAGACTTGACTGGATTTAGGGGATGAAACTAAACATGACTGTCATCTTTTTTTTCAAATGTATTCTTACACTGGTGGACCTATACCCTCCCAAGTCCCTTAAATGAAACAGGAAATTGTTGACTAAGTCAGAAGACATCTGGCAGATTTAATGGAATGCACTGATTGTGTTTGATGACATCTGCTCCACAGAGAAGCATTACCTGGCTCTGTTCAGAATAAGCCAGCTGTCCAGTCAGCTGGAATGAGCAGTCAGAGGTGCCTGAAGAAATCAGAAATACAACAAATACATACTGCCTTCAGATTAATCAAGAAATGGCCTTTCCTGGCAAAAAGCCAGGCATCCAAAAAAAAAGGATTTCCAATTGAAGATCATGTGTCTCTCTAGAAGTGCTTCCATAGGGACATTTCTCTGGATTAGGATGATGGGAAGGACAAGATTTGACTGCGTATACTCTACAGCCACAAGCAGCTTTCTGAGAAGGGGCAGCCAAAATGGCTTTGTGGCTTACACAAGATTTACATTGGATAACTCTGCTGCCAGATCAAGATTCTTGACTTTGTACACACTCTACAGGGGCTGTGTTGCTCTGGTTTTTGTAAGCCTTCTGTTTTCAACCTTGGAGTCAGATTCTTTCTCACACAGTTTCATGTAAATAATAGCCAGTGTTTACTTAACGGTATTTTCTGTTTTTCATTCCTTTTGTGATAAGAGAGCTTTGATGAGCACCTTTCTTCTCCAGTGAGATTGAGAAGGAAGTGACATGCTCTCCAATCCCTTGTGGAGTTGGGACGTGTATAAGAATGAGATAATGTAAACAATAAAGGTCTTTTCTTTCCTTTTTGCTGAACCTGGCAGGTGTAAGAGCCTCTTTATTGTGTCTCCGCAGACACAGGGCTGTTTCTTGAACTGGAGAGAACAAGTTGTTTACATCCTTTTATGGCAAATGAAAATATTTCTACAAATATTCCAACCTCTTGACATAGGGAAAAAAAGAACCCAATCATGTTATGATTCAGGTCAAATGTATACTTTAAATAAAGTAATATCATAAATATACAAAGAAGCATTTGGAGAAAATGCCCACATGAAACACCCTCTACCAGAGTTCCTGAGGGACCAATTTTGTAAGATTCAAACTAGCATCACCATTCAGAAGAGCTTTAAACTAAGAGACCCAAGAAAGAAAACCAGAAAAAAAATCATGTTCCACTCTCCAAATCCAACTTAGCTACACAGGCAAAAGAAAAACAGTTTAAAGAGTTCAGTAAAAAGAAAAAAAAGTCAGCAGAAGCAGAAAAGAGAAAAGTATAAGCAGAGAATATAGGAGTAGTCATGGAGACAGTTCAGTTACTGAAAGGATTATAAAGGATGGAGTGGAAATGGGTGAGGTAACAAAGAAACAACTGCTGTTTGGAAATCAATGAAACGTCACAAGGTTACAAACCAGAGGAAGTGAAACCAATAGGGGAGGACATAAAATTAGACAGTAGAGTCATAACTACACTTGGTGGACTAACATTTATTATTGGCTGGATATTGAAATATAGGATAATCTTCTGAAAACTAGAAATAAAATCAGGAGTAGAATACTGCCATAGTTTAATAAAGACCATTTCTGCAAGTAAAAATCTCTAGTAACATGGATAAAACCATAGCTTTTAAGGTCAAAATCAATTTGAATGAAGGGCTTTAAAATGAATTAGGGTCAGAAGTTTGCCACTGCCTCACATGGATCAAATCTGAACCTGGATGAGGACCTCATTAATATTTTGTTGGAAAGAAAATGGCTATCAGAAATTGTATCATTGTGTAGACACACAAATTTCCCAGACATATTGGAAAAAACATGCTACCAAATATGGTAGGACCTACTTATTCCTGAATGTGATAGCCAACATATTTCTTCACTAAGTGTACTGTGACTAATAAGTAGCATTACAAAAAAGGTTCTGGTCAGCTGGAAATGACAGATCCAGCAGAAGACCTGGGCATAGAACTTAATCACAAGATTACGATGACTCACCAGAGTGATGATAAAGCGCGATGTTATACTAGCCCGTGGCAGAAGCAAAGTATTTCCAATAGAAATTGGGATGTATTAATATCAATATAAAAGATAACAGTAAACTGAAGACAGTACTCTGTGTTACATTGTGTGCCGGGATGAACTCAGACCAGAACACGTGGAAGGAAGGTCAAGTCATCCTTGCAGGGAGCTGAGAGCTGACTTTGGGAGGAGAGACAAAAATGGGAGCACAGATGAAATGTGGCTGCTCTCCATGAAATGTGCTAGCATAAGGTAAGAACTGGAGGACTAACTACGGCGGTTATGTTGGCAGGGAAATAAAGTGGCCTGAATTAATCTAGGAAAGAAAAAAAAGAACAAGTTTCCTTATAATCAGCTGCACAAAGCCTTGAACGAGCTTTCTGAAAGAAGTACAGGAGCAAAATGTAATTCATTGGCTAATGATGAAAGATAATGAGGTTAGGAATGGGATAACATGATGCAGTTCATCCCCAGTGCAGAAGACTGCAAATAATGGTCCAGTAAAACTCTTCCCCTGTTCAATGTCCACATAAAATTACTAAGCATATCTGAGATGCAGCTTTTCATCAATAGATACCAAGCTACTCATACACAACAAGTAATACCTGTGTACTATAGCATGTAGAAACAGAGAATCATAGAATGCTTTGGGTTGGAAGGGACCTTAGAGATCATATTCCAATCCCCTAACACATTTAATATTTAGTCCTCTACATGCTGTACAAAGCTGTAGTGATTTATATCAATGTAAGACATGGTTTAATATGTTGGATTTTTTTTTTTTTTTTTTTTTTTTTTTTCTNAATAGGATTCATAGGATCTACACAACAGAAAATGTGGAAATATGAGCCAAATCTATGTAGCATAAACTAGCATCAAATACCACTGGCTTTTCACAATGCAAATTAAATTTTTTCTTTCTTTCTTTCTTCCTCTCATCTTCGGTTTAAAACATGAACAATAAATAAAACAAAAGGGTCACATGTAGAAAGCAGGGATGAAAATGGGTGTTAGCTTTGACATATATAGTTTCGGCTATGTTCAAAAAGTAATAATACACTATATAATGTGCTTTTTTCTCCTCTGTCTCAAAGCCAAGTCCAATACCACACATAATGCTGTGTGGCGGTAAAGGTTTTTTTCCAGATCTTACTGTCCAAAATGTTACTTTTCTGTGTTATCTATGGTGGACCTGAGGAACAAACTGCTCCTAGCTGTCACTGAGTCAGTGGACTTTCAAACTGAATTAATCATTTATGACCACTACTAATTTATGTAGCTATGTAAGATAGAAAAATGAATTCAAGCATCAAAACTGCATTTTTCAGGAAATAAGTTAAGCGTCTGTGAGTATGGGGTCAGAAGACAATTTGTTCTCAGTTTCAGCTATTCATTTCGACAGATACAGGAATATTTCAGCTTCCCTTTACCGTAGGGGTAGTAGCTATTCCTATACAAAGAGATGAGATATGGGTTGAGGCTCCAGTGCACTATAGTTTTCCTCCCTCTCACATAGAGTATGAGTCTTCCTTTATACTCTGTATATGGGGACCAAATTCAGCAAAGAAAACTATGTAAAATTGACATAACCATAAGAAAGTTCAGGGTTGAGCTCATAGAAAAACAGGAAAGATATTCTCTAAAATTCAAGAAACTTTTTGTATAAACTTTTCATTAGTAATATACAAAATTACACAAGCTACTGAAATTTCACAACTAGTGTCAGAATCTCAGTGCTTGAGCCTATGGCATTCTGATCTCAGTCAAACTCAAAATTGTCATCTTGATGTAAACTTCCTCTCTAGCCTACACAAAAAATAGCTTGACCATTCCAGGTAATGGCCAGAGTTACAGAGCTTACATGGCTCATTCAGAAAGAGTTAATATGGAACTTGCACATTACATGTGGATTTCTGCATCTATACCATAGGCACACATGACATACACAGTTGGATAGGAAGGAAGGAGGGAGGAAAAAAAGATTCATAAGTTAATTACACTTTCCACAGCCAGGTATCTACACTTTTAAGGTCCACAAATGAGATTTTAAATACCTGCAAACCACATCTCTCAAACCACATACAGAACAACAACTATATTACTAAACTTTAGATTGCACTTTGAAGTAAGTAAAATCTCAAAGACTACTGGAGGACACATGTAACTTCCTCTGAAAAATAAAGCTTTGGGCATTCAGGCTGCTTCTCAGTGTGCTCATGACAGAAAAGTATCACATGTTTGGAAGATAAGTCACAGGAAGTGTACTCAACAGCATTCTTCTCGATTTTGCCGGAACACGAATATAACAGACCCCCACTGCCAAGGACAGTTTTGGTCTATCTGCCTGTGTTGGGCTCACTGGGGAATACTTTTCCCTCTTTCTTTCAGCAGGGCATCTAAGAAAATGTAGAGAATGACATAAAATCAGATCCACCAAAATCAAAATACATAACCTATTTGAATAGAAACTGAGATTGTTTTCATTATTACAGCAAGTCTTCTATGATACAAGTCCTAATATTTTAAGACATGTGTTTGCATTGCAACAAGTCATTCAAATAATTTTCAAACTTGATTCAAGATTGCTTGCAGTATAGCTGTCCATCTGGAAATTTCAGATTTTGTTTATCTATTTTCACGGGAATTTTGACACATCAAATACTTGGGGTTGCAGAAAATGACAATTTGACAATTCATTTTGACTACACGCTGTCTAGGTAAACACTTGTCAAATCGGGAATGCTGAAATCAAAACAGGGTTTGTATGTGTCACTCCATGAATTGAAATCTTCCTGGCTACTGGTCCAAATTTTAGTTATTGCTTCAATACTGTTCAAGAAGAGAAGCAGCACTCAGATAATTGTCACTTCTGTAGCACTAAGAGTTGAGTGGCACTGTATGTGTCCAACAATAATAATATTTCTACCATGGCCAAAAATATATGGAGCAACTGTTGAGGCCTCTTCACTGGTAGCCATCACACTGGGGCTGAGAGCAGACTAGCCTCACTGGGAAATGATTGAAGCAAAGCCTTTGAAAAGGCTTTGAAAGGAAAATTTAGTAGAACTGAACTAGACCTAACTGGAGGTGAGCTAGGAAGCAAGCTTTTAGGCATTAATGGACACTGACCCACTCTATATTATATGGACTCAACCTGAGAAAAAGTGAATTCTCATTAAATACCCACCCAAACAATTGTAAATCCCTTGTAACCAGCTGTTCCCTCCATCTTAGATTTACACAAGACATAATAAAGAACCAAAGAGGAATTTAAAAGCAACTGAAAGCCAGAGCACTAGGAGAAGGTTTGGATCCCAACCTGCTTGAGCTTGGAAAGGCTTCATACACTCTACTTTTCAGCTTGAACCCATCTGCAGTTTTAACTGTGTTTTTCAATTTAAATTAGACCTTTAGAAGTAAAGAAAAAAAATTATTTTACCACCAATTCTTTGAGTGTTACCTTAAAGCTGGGTAAATCATTTGCACTGAAATTCTTACCCATTCCAATGGGCTCTGCCTTCCAGGCTACAAAAGTTTATGAACCCCAGAGCATTCAAATGAACTCTGCCATTCAGTTGTCCATAAACACAACAAGCTCCAAAATCTCCCTCCACAGTCAACATCCCTTACTCAATACATGCTCTGAATTCCTCCTCTTCTGCTGCCTCTAATCCTCTCAAACACTTCACGCTTTCCAAAATCAACTAAATAGAGACCTAAAATGTAGAAGAGATGAAGAATAAGATAATGCAGTGTTAGTCTGATTCCCTTCCAAGCACAGAAAACAAAGCCTAAAGGTTCACTTACCCTGTGGAAATTAAATATTTTCAAGATTAAAACAAGCCTAACCTGCAGCCTACACCAATCATAGATAAGGAAAGGCCTTCACATGTATTTATCCATATTTATTTTTCAGGTGCACAAACTGTATGCACCACAATTCTCTGAAAACTTTGCGAAACACATCACACCATGGCAAGCAGCCATCAGAAAATGACCAGGACAGCTAAAGGAATAATTTATAAATCAAAATTTAAAAAAAAAACCCACTTAGTAGATTATTTGCTGTAAAATGTAGCTAGGATGAGAGCACAGAGGTACATAAAAAACTTGACAATATTTAACTGTTTGTTTTTAATGGTTTGACTTCTCAAAATAATTGTTTTCTTTTAAAATGTATTTAAAATTATGGAGGATTAAAAATCCCACCATTATATGAAATAAAGTATTTTGGTGCAGAAAATGTTTAATGTAAGCAGAAACAATGTTTTATTTGCATTACATTTGGATTTTTTATTACAGTGAGATGAACAAAAATTTTTCACTATGAGTCAATCAGAAATATATTTTTAGTTTTTTTAGTTCAGAAAGTAAAGTGAAAAAAATTAATTATTCATTAAGACCTAATGGCAAAGTTTTCACTGGAAAGAGGCTGGAACTTTCTACCAAGTACAAATAAAGTCTTATTTGTTTATTTAAATTCAGTTCAGTAAGCGACTAAGTCCAAGTATATATATAGAAGAAAAGAACTGAGGCTAACTTCTCACTTTCCATGATTTAGGAAATGTGCTTCTCCCCAAATGTGACATTCACATATATATTTCTAGCTCACATATATCACACATCATATTGTACGTGGATATCAGGTTGCCAATGTGTCCCTATAACCAGTGCGTCACTTACCCTGCCTGAACCCAACCTGGTCCTATCAGGATGAGGTCACAAAGTAATGAACATGTTAATAAAGTTATGAATTTGACATTAAGTTTTACTCTTGAAAGACCAGCCAGAAATTATGCTGTGCATTTTACCCCGTACAAATGTCTGTCAAAAAGGCTAAAAGTAGCCACTGAAACAGATACTTTAAACTTCATCTTCAAGCACACCATGCAACCTGGCTTAGTGGAAAATGCATATCAGCTACTATGGAAGGGGCCTGATAGACTAAATTTATAGATCATAAAACATGAAGAAGACCTTGGTTTTCTACCTCAAGATATTCAATATCTGTGTTTGTTCTCAGATTTTTTTTACAGATAGAAAATCAGGGACAATGCCTTTTTTCTAACAGAAGTAGGAATTCTTTTTAATTCATTTTCTGAAGGCATTAGTTTCTGTCTTAGCCACTGTCTTAGCACTGTACATGCTTTCATCAAAATGACTCAGTCATAACTGTTTTCACTGGAGTTAGGCACAGGCTTCATAGTTTCCAATCTAGTGCTATTCTTTGTCATCTTTCTTATTCCTAACTCTGAAATTAAGGCCTTATGTTTAAATAAGCTGTCTTAGAACAACTGCTGAAAGAATTTATCTGTAACAATTCTTGGCAAACTCAGTTTTCTGGGTTTAACCCACTGAATCACTTCTAAGCACTTTGGCACCCAGGTACTGCAGCATTCAAAATGCCACCTGCAACACAGGAGTCCAGCATTTCTGACAGTATTTTTCACTGGCCAAAATTACCTTAGTGCAGGTAGAGAGCTGCCCATTCAACATGCTCTGGTTGTTCCACACAGCTCACAAGAGTCCAGCCAGCCATAGATGCATCCTAACAAATCTTCTGAGGACTTCCCACAGGCAGATATTATCAGCAAGTCACATAGCTCCTTTTGTGACTGATGTTCCAAATGACATGATGGCTAAGGGATGGTATTCCTCATGCACTGTAAGAGCCAAGTGTAAATTAGACAGTTTTCATCTTTTTTTTTTTTTATATTATATGGCCACCCACCAACACCAATTTTCAGCCTTCTTTTAGTCTTCAAGATTCTGGGGTTTTTTTGTTTGTTTGTTTGTTTGTTTGTTCACTGCAGCCTGACGGGAGGCAAAATTTACTAAAAAATAACAGAATAACCTCTTTCTTGTCTAATGATTGGCACTGAGAGGAACTTTTAAGTTCTGAAAAGTCTGAAGGTCTTCTTCATAAAGCTGATGAGCTTCTCATCATTCTACAGGCATTTTTGTAAAATTACCTAGGCAAGAGTGATCCTAGCCAAAACCAAGATTTATTAAAAACAGAGAAAATGGAATCCAAAGACACAGTTTCCTGAGTAGCAGAGAACTTAATACTTCAGTGAAACTGGATTTCTATGATGGCACATGGCAGTGATAGGGTCAGACACATAACTACAGGTAGTTCACAAAATAAGGGTACCTGATAGAAAAATTACACTGTTAATATGTTTCATCCTCACCTAAATATACAATGAAGTATGTCTATTCCTAGTAAAATATCACAGTTCCAAATATTTTGCTGCTCAATCTAAATACTTTTTATGACTGATACACAAATTAAAACACAGTATCAGTTTACAGAAGAGTATATCCCTCAGGACTGCTCCACATGCAACATCCACACAATGTAGATAGCTAAATTATTCTGTCTTCTGTCTTTAAACTTAATAAATAACTAATGGTAACAAAAAAAAAATTAGTGATTTTACATTGCTGAAGACGTCACTGGAGCAACTGATGTAAAAGTTAGGGAAAAGTGACGAGCTTTCATCAAGTCAGAGCTGCTGTTTCTCTCCAGTACTATCATTTCACCTAGTAAAAGGCACTATCTCTCTATACAAAATTTTGCCCTACCTTGCTTTACCTCAGTATCTCTGAAATACTGAAAGTTACCAAAATATCTGCTGTTCATCTGCTCAGTAGCTTTTCCCACCGTTCTATAGATAAAAGAGAAGGGAAGTGCAAAGATTAAACTGTTCTACCCTTGCTAACATGCCAATGACTGTACGCAGTGGGAATGCTCAGAGATCCTGGCTTTCCAGCACAGTAAGATTTTCAAGGCCACATTTCATGGGGTCACTGTTGTGCTAAGCCAGAGCTGTGTCACTTCTCTGATATTTCCTGAACTGAATGACATCTGCCCGCAGCAGGAAAGAGAAGGTCAATGTCCACTACCAGCAGATGTGCATGAGAAGGGCTGGATTTTAAAGACATACCATGTTCAGCCTTCAAGCTGTTTCTGGCCTCAACTTTTCAACTTCTTTCACAGACTAGGGGAAAGAGAAAGGAAATCTATACAATAGCACACATTTTCATGGCAAATGAAAAAAATTTTATACACCTTAAAATACTGTTCTCAAGTTTCCTTATGTAATCATAGCCTCCATGTGTTTAAATATACCTATTTATTGAATTCATTGGCTGTACATACTTTCATCAAAATGACTCAGCCATAACTGTTTTCACTGGAGTTAGGCACAGGCTTCATAGTTTCCAATCTAGTGCTATTCTTTGTCATCTTTCTTATTCCTAACTCTGAAATTAAGGCCTTATGTTTTAATAAGTGAAGAAGATACAAGATACACTACTTCCACAATCCAATAAAACTTCTCTTTTTTTAGGCATATTCACACTGGGCTGTCTTTGTTTACAAAATGGTTAAGGTTTCTAGTTATTGAAAGAGATCAAATATATACTGAACTCCACTTTATCCATTACAGAAATCAGCTTCAGTGTTTTGTTATGAAGCTGTAAAACACAGCACCAAGGAGAACCACAGATTCCAAAACTCTGTCAGAGAACCCCTTGGGCACTTCAAGAGTGATTAAATCTACAGATTGTTCAGGACAAAATAACTTGGCACGCTTTTTGGCACTAGAAAAAAAAAAATACCACTATTTCTAAGACCTCAGTTTCAGTTAGCTCCTGATTTCCCAAACAGCTCAAATTCTCACTGCTGGAATTCTTCATGGCCGAATTCCTTCCAGTTTTTGTTGAACAGCTTTCTTTACAGAAATATCACAAAATTATCTGATGGCAAAAATGGGTATTTTCTAAACCCTCATCTTAACTATCTAATCCCTGCATTTAAGCCTTCATCTTCATTTCAGTCACAACTGAAGGCTCCAAGCCTGATTTAGGGAAGTCAGGAGGTACAATCCCTTGGTTTAAAATAAGAAGTAGACAGAACAGCAACAATACTGTACTCCCACATTCTGAAAAGCAGTATCAGACTCTGTAAATGTATCCCCACAGTCTACGGAGAAAAGCATAGGAAAAAAACCACCACCTGAGAACCCCTTCCATGTGTCTAGGAAGGGCAACACAGACCAGCACAGATTCTTTCACTCACACAGGAGTAAGATTCATGATCACGGTTGTTGTTTTTTGCTGACCTGCTGAAACTGCCCATAAAGCACACTACCAAGCAGGTATAGCATCCAACCCTGGTTTTAAACAGAACTGCCCCATAAAACTGAACATCTGTAATTCACTGTGGCACTAACACTGCATAATCTCAAGCACGTAACACGACTGCCCTGCAATTTCAAAGCAATATCAATTCAGACTTCAATCAAATTACATTACCTCAGTTTATGATACTCCCTCCTGTCTGCAATAAGTTTCCTTTTTTTCACATTATTAGCTTTCAGTTGGCAAAGTTTCCTCATCTGACACCTTTTGCACTAATATGAACACTCCAGCAATCACAGCAGAGGGGTATGAAAAGGGCAGCTGATCCCTTTAAGTAACAGTACAGATTGTTTCGGCAACTACTGCCTCTATTCCTCACTGACTGGTGTCAATGGCAATTAGCCATAATGGTATTTGCAATGTTGCAGTGGAAGAAACACTAATCTGTGGTTTTATTTACATCAAATTGTGAGCCTAATATATTGGCACTAACTAGTGCTGCAGCAGGCAAAAACTCAGAGACTGTAAATCTTATTTTCACATTGAAATTTCATGACACAAGAACTGTACTTCCAGGTACTTTTGTACTCTTTTGCTTGTCAGAAATGTGGAAAAAAAAAAAAAGGCAATGCTTAAAAAAACGGGGACTTTTCTATATGGAAAGTATTGCCTTTCCTCCAGAAAAGCCAACTATTCAACCTTTTTGAAATTTGGTAAGAGAAAACCAAATAATTTTGGCCAAAGCCACACAGAAATAGTTTGGGGGTTTCCTGCAAAAAGCCCTGCAAGTTTCTAAGAAATGTAGATACTATCTGGAAGTACATTCAAAAAAGTCTTTCTCCCTTTCAGACACAAAGGTCATTTAGGGTAATCTCCTCCTTCTTATTTCGTCAATTACACTACTGAATCCAATTTCATCAGAAGGAAGTCTCTCATCAACTACTATACTTTAAAAAAAATTAAACAACTTTCATGGCTTGCATGAGAAAAAAAACACACCCATTTTTATCTGTGTCTGTTGTTGTCTGCTGCAGTGGGAATCTCTGAAAAACAAAACAACCCAGCATTACTGGCAAGTGTTATCACACATAAACCCAACTGCTCACTGTAAATTCTGACAATGCTCAACTGTCCAGCTCAATCTCAGATGAAGCTAAAACCAGGCAGTGCTACTGAAGACAAAAATGGTGACAAATTTCAAGTATCAAAATATCTTACACTGACCAAGAAGATTTATGAGCCTGAAAGCATCTGACCTCAATTTGAAGAACTTTGGAAAATTTTACTCTTGATTTGTATTTGAGGAAACAAGAATAAAATTCATAATAAACCATGATCTATGCATGAGAACATATCTAAACAGCTGAATATATAAATAAGAGCTTTTCTATAATCTGAGAAAAACAGCAGCAAAAGAAAATATAAACAAAAAAGAAAAATTTCCAAGAAAAGAGAAAATTTTTCACTTACTTTTTCTCCATATGCACAAAAGGTTTTAAAGTCACATAGAGGTATAAAACTTATATTCAGAGAAATATGGAGAGGAACAAAGAGAAATATGAAGGAAAAAAATAAAACCAGAGAGGAAAAAAACAGACTTCACATACACTGTTAAATAAATTTCCATGCAGGAAAAAAAAGTGAACTAAAATTTCAGGAAAAGAGCACTTAGAATTTATTATTGCACTTCCCAATACCACAGATATAGGCAAAATCAAAGCATGTAAATAAGTTCATTTAAGTCTCATATTCCTGACACTTTTCCAATGAACATTTCAGACTCATTTTGAAAAACACACCCAAGAGAGATTTTCTTCTGGTGTTTGCCTGAATGGCACTCTTGCCTCTGCATAAGAATGCTGCACTGTTTTCAGATCCATTCCAACACTTTTCCTAGTGTTTCACTTTGAACTGAAGAAAATGAGAATTCTCAAGACACACCCTTTTAAAAAACTGAGTCACATCAGGTCACAATGATTTGGCTTCAATGGCTACATAAAACACTGCAGTTGGCACAGATGTATCACAAACAGCTTGGTAGTGACTTTGAAAGAAATATGTATGCTTGGAAGACTGCTGAGAGATGAACACGGAGATGTAGATTTTCACTTCTCAATTCTGTTCTTCATGCTGGCAAAACACCTGCATGTCACAGGCAAATGCCAAACTCTGTTTGGATGCAAGAGTTTACTCCCTCCCTCATTTATACCCACTTTCATGGCATCCTCATGTAGGCTCTCTTCTCTGTTTATTCTCAGCTTAGTGGTGTGACAGCCTCTGGTGTTCCACCCCAACAGTAAATCCCATTTTCAAAAGTGCCTTCTCAAGAACCACACTGTAAGATTCATGTGTCTGTCTTCACCAGAAACCATTTTTAAGGGTTAGCTGCCAAATCTGGGGTTCAGAAATTTCTGCCAGTACCAGGAATATATCCCAACTCCTCTAAGCAATAATGAGAAGCTTCCAGCTCCCACCTTGTCACAGCTGGGCATGAAGAGGACAGAACTGAAAGTATCAATGTGGCTCTGTGGAAGAAATTCATGCAGAAAGCAAAAGAGATGAGGCACTATTTTCCCCCAGCTTTACCCTATGACAAATTCACTGACTTGAATGGAGTCACCCTGGAGTAGAATTAATATAATACAGTGATAAATCAGTGCCATTGATGCACTGACAGTGCCCCTGTAGGACCTTCTCATGCTGCTAGCCTACTGATCATTGCTCACAGCATTGTCTTCCCAAGTACTGTGCCATGCCATTTCCACAGACAAATTGTTTCCTGACACACCAGAGACAGATCTCCATGCTTCCTGCTTAGTTAATGCATTATAACCACTTTGTTTTGCAGTGGGTTCCCTCTAATTTGTGTGCAAAAGGATTTCTGAGTCAAACACATAGCCCTCAGCTGTGGCAAATCCATGTGAAGTTTTGACTCCTAAAGCATCCAAAGATTACAGAAGTTACAAATGCAAAATGTACTTCCCTAACTACTTTTATGATTTGATTATTTGAAAAGCCAGGACAGAAAAGATGGATCAGGATACTGGAGCCAAGAATGCTTTCTAAGGAGGCAGTGATAGCCAAACTCCTGGCCTTGAAGTCCAAGGTAGCAAAGGATGCCCTGAGGAAATATTAATACATCTATTGGTCTTTTTTGGACTCCTCAAAAATTTTCTGGTTTTTGTTTTCTGACAGATATTAAACCCAAGAGGCAGCTTTAGACAGTGAAAAATTATGTCTGGTCATAATTGCTTGGTAATTAGCTGCTCTCAGCAGCAGCAAGCCAAATAATAAACGTTTCTTCCAAATATATCTAGTCATTGTTTTGATGACACCTTTCCAACTCAAGGCTTCTCATTTCTGGCCAATGTCAAAAAAGCCACAGGGGTGGGGCAATGTAAAATGAGACTCAGACTCCTCTTTGGAAATCAGATAGGAGGAAAAATACCTTAAGAAAAGAAAATCCAAAAACCAGGACTGTTCCAGCCTTCTTTCAACAACTCCAAGAGACCTTTGATGGTGGAAACATTCTGGTTTTCTCCTGCAGATCCAAAATGTCAGTAGATTATGTGCTGTTCCAGGCACAGCTACAATGACAAAAATCAAAATTTATATTCAATAGACTTACTTCATGCCTACCCTGAAAAGTTCTGTCAATGTTTAGAGGAGAGAAGGAAGACAACATGAGAAGGAAGATAAAACACAGACCACCATCTCTACAAACTTTTCCACAACTGTAAGGAGAAAACAAAAAATCTGGGGATGTTCTTCTTGCCTCCGGCCCCCTCTAATTAATAGATACAGACACTGTTATGGACAGGGTCCATTTGCAATTCTACAAATCTGCTCTAGGATAAGTAGAGCTGGTACCTACAGTCCCTTAATCACATTGGCTTTATATCCACAGACTATAACAGAATGCTCAAGGACTACCGAAACAGCACGTTTGCACTTCAGATGCCTTTACATTAAATGAGATAAAGTCTGCCCTCTTTCTCTAATCATACAGGCCAACTGCTCTTGTAGGCCTAAATGAAGAAGTCTCCTTCAGAAAAGAATGACTACCATCAAGGAAAAACATGACTGTTTGTCCACAGTCTTCAGGAAACACTCAGGGGTGTTGGAGACAGAGAACTATTGGTCAAAAACTTTCAAGTTGCTCTGTCCCAAAAGGCACAAAAATTGATGCAGGTCTAATGCTAAAGGGGTGTTTCCAACACATTTATAGCTGTTTTCTATCCAGACATCTGTCCCACCTTTTCTAACAGGAGTATATCTTGTGTATGCCCACAGTCCAGAAGGCCAACTGCATCCTGTGCTGCATCCAAAGCAACGTGGCCAGCAGATCAAGGGAGGTGGTTCTGCTCCTCTACTCTGCTCTCTTGAGTCTCATGGAGTTCCGCATCCAGCTCTGGGGTCTCTAGCACAAGAAAGACATGGACCTGTTGAAGCGAGTCCAGAGGAGGGCCACAAAAATGATCAGAGTGTTGGAGCACCTCTCCTGCAAAGGCTGAGATAGTTGAGTTGTTCAGCCTGTAGAAGGGAAAGCTCTGGAAAGACCTCATTGCAGTTTTCCAGTACTTAAAGGGGGCTTTTTTACACACACACACAAAAAAGAGGGAGAATGACATTTTAAATGGGCATGTAGTTATAGAACAAATGGGAACAAGGGGTTTAGATGAAAAGAGGAGAGATTTAGGTTAGCTGTTAGAAAAAAGTTCTTTACTCTGAGGGTGGTGAGACAAAGAACAGGTTTCCCAGAGAAGCTGTGGATGCCCCACAAGTTCAATGCCATGTTGGATGGGGCCCTGAGCCTTTCTATGATTCTATGATTTCCCTTCCCTCTCTACTCTTTCTCTGGAAAGACATTTTGTCTAATTGTGAATTGGCTGACTGTGTCTGGGAAAACACAATAAGATGCTCTCACACCTGCCAGGTTCAGCAGAAAAGAGGGGAAAGACCCTTTCATTGACATATGTCACATTCTTATACACTTCCCAACTCCACAAGGGATTGGAGGACATGTCACTTCCTTCTCAATCCCACTGAAGAAAAAAGATGCTCATCAAAGTTCTCTTATCACAAAAGGAATGAAAAACAGAAAATACCATTAAGTAAACATTGGCTATTATTTACATGAAACTGCGTGAGAAAAAATTTCTGACTCCAAGGTTAAAAACAGAAGGCTTTAGCAAAACCCAGGGCAACAGCTGACAAGTAACCAGGGTTCAGCCCAGATGTCCCTCACTCCTCAGGGCTAGGAAACTCCATCAAGAGGGTGGGGAATATACTTCAGAAATGGGGGGAGGTACCTATTGCGTGGCATTTCCAGACTCCAGAGCCACTCTCCTAGGGCCCTCACACACAACAGGGTGCTTTGAAGGTTCCATCCATCTTCTTGTATACACTTCCATTTGTTTTCAAAACAAAGCAACCTCCACAAACCAAGAAAGACAGAGGGCCAGGAGAAAAAAAACCAGATTAACTAGATATCCCATGTATTTACTTCAGACTTCAGTGCTAGTGACAGTCTCTATGTGAATAAAATAAACTAGCACATTGACAAATTATCCAAGTTTGAAGGAATAACAAGAGTTGAAATTATTGCACTTACACAATGTTCACAGAAATGCCAAACTGAAATTCTCTGAACTGTAAATGAGACTTGAGGGTCAGGTTCTGGCCCAGGAAACACATGAGAAATCTCAACCAAATAAGTGAAGTAGCACTAACAGTAATCCAGTGCAGGACTGTGTGGGCTGCCTCTTCCCTGGGGAAATTTTCCCACCATTTAGGCTCCGAGTCTTTGACTTCAGCATTAAAAGTACTGTCTTCTTGTAAGCTCAGTCATTAAACCTTTCTTGCTCCTCTACTGTGGCTTGGAGGAAAAGCTGACCCTCAGCCATGAGAACACAGCATCCTGGGCAGCCTGACCTGCACTTCATGACTTCTCCACAGACAGGTGCCTAAAACACCAAGGGATGCTGTGCTTGAAATAACCACAGTCCGTCTGAGATGACTTAAAGGGATACCCCTCACAGATAATTCTGCAGCTTCAGGTCCACAGTTTAAACTCGGTTCTACTTCAACAGCAGATAGAGTAGGGAGGAGGAGAAGTAAAGTAGGATCTCCCTAAATCTAAATAACACTATATTTTCTCAGCCTAAATGCCCAACAGATCCCTTTAGACATAATTGTCTATGGTTGCCACAACTCCCAATGCCTTAGGGAGGATTTCTTGGATAGCCTTCAGTCCAGGATAACCAAGAGACACTTCACTTATTCCTCTGACTGCCCAGCGTGCTTGCTACACTTTGACGACTGGACTGTTTTGACTTTGCACACCTTCTGCACATCACCAGCCTGACAGAGACAGAGCTGTTTCATCTACTTCCCATTCCCATCTGATATGAACCTGGTGCAAATTATAACTACTTTCATATGTTGGCAGAGATCTTAGCTTGTGATTTTCCAAAAAGGCTTTTATTACTGAGCTGCACATTAGGTGCTAAATTCTGATTCTTTAACACTTTTCATGTAACTTACCTTCATTAGTTAAATCAATGCTGATGATATCCCATAGATTTGCAGGGGGTTGCACCTACTTATGCATGACCCTGGAAGCCTTTTTAATGGGATGTTGGGGAGTATATTTTGGCAGGACACTGAAAACAAGTTTATTTTACTTGCAAGATCACATAATCAGCTCAGCAGTGCTGAAATGTGGCAATGAAATCCTCTCATCGCGTAGAGATGATGATCAGCAATACTACCAATAGATAGGAAAAACTAACCAAATCGTCCTAGTCACTGGATCTTACTCGCATTTAAGGCTGACACATACATAGCAATTTGCCTCTGTTCTACAGCAGCTGCAAACTATTAACTATGACAATGAAGTTGATTTTTAAACCAACAAATATGACGGCTATTATGAAAGTTTTACCACTGTCACATGGTGTGCAGTCTTTAAATTCATCCCTTGCTGTGTGGCTGAACTTTTATTGAATTTTTTTTTTTAAATTAAAAGAAGGTCATGCAAGGACGGAAAACCTCTTTGTCAATCAGACTGTGCAGTGCACAAAACTCTTCCAGAACTCTCATAAAAGCCAAGACCAGCACACTGCACTTAAAGCACAGTTTTGCAGAGATACCACAACTGTATTTGACAGATAAAAAGATACTCCCCCTCATTCCCCATTGCTTCTTTCCGCCTCCAAAATGCCATCATCTTTCCTGGGTTCCCAGAAAATATAGCACTGAATGATCTATTTGCCAACTGAGGGAGTTTTCAAAATAAGAAACCTTCAGAATTATACCCATGGTCCAAAGCACACACCTATGCTCTAATGCACTGATAGAAACAAATCAAATGAAAACCAGTTTCCAATCCAAGACTTACACAAAGAAGAAAAAGTAGGATTTTAGTTTCTTTTGACAGCATGGGGTGCATTTGAGGAATGCTTACAGTCAGATATTCATACAAAATATCTCTCATCATGTACAAATAAATTGTGGCCAAATAAATCTGTAAAAATCAAGATGTAACCTTTAGATAATGTTCTATTTTTTCCCCTACATGCCCAGTGACACAGGACAAAAACATTTTGAATTCTAGAAGCACTTATAACTATTCAGCTGAAGAAGTGATTCCTCCTGGTTTCTATTTCCATTCATCTTCTTTCTCACCTCATCATATGAGCTACCCTTCTCCTTCAAAAGAACTGTGCAGAAACCCACAGGCAGAGCAGGGGGTGAGCCTCACTATTTTACATAACAAAATCATATGCATCAAAACACACACACACACACAACTTCCCAAATGTCTGAGGTTAGTTATCCTTCATGTCCTGACAAGTTACACCCACCTTTCCCAGAGGAACTAACTCACTCCATAACAAATCCCAGATTTCTGTTAAAACAGCAAATAAATTAGGACCACCTACCACCCAATCCTGCAAGCACTTACTGGTAGGCATCCCTGCATGCCTACTGCCATGCACAACCTCAGAGTTTCAGCTGGCCCGTCCACAACACAAAGTGCCGTATCTCCGGCAAATGTTTCCAGAGTAATGCTCCATTGCTAGGTCAAAGTCAGCTCAATTCTCTAACCCCTGTTTACAGTCAGCCTCCAGCACTGGCTTACATTGGAATAATTCATAAAAATGAAACACAAGTTTGGATTTCAGGATAAGGCCCCCAGTCAACATGTGGGAGCATTTATGACTCTGTGAGACCTACGTTAAAAAATAACGTTAAAAGAGACAGCATTTCCCTATGAGAGTCCAATTTTCCCATGTTCCAGTTTGCTCTTTCAAGAAGACTGGTAGGCTGAGATATTGGTCACTATGTGAAAATGACAACATTCAATTAAAACAATAGCAATTTTCAAGTGACGCTTTTTTTTTCAATAGATGTATGACATTCCTAGACATTCTATTAATTAGCAGGCCCCAGGCAACACATTTGGAAAAACAGAACAATCTGGCCTTTGATTTTTATCCAGGCCTTACCCAAGATCACACAGAGGTAGCCAGACTGCTGATAGATCCCCCACACAGAGCACACACCCCCAGCAAACAGCTGCACTAAGAACTGCGTGTAAATCACTTTGAAGAATTCTCAATCTGCAGAGAAAGAAAGAACGATTTATTCATAAACAAAAAACTGGTGGTATTGGACTGGGCAATCAGAATTTGCTAAACGGACTCTACTAATAAGTCCCAAATTTGTTTCTGCGTCCTTTTTTCCAGTTACCTGTTTTAACTTTACTTCAAAAGCCATCCTGAATGAAAAATGTATCCTGGATGTCTTCTATATTTCAGGACCAGGAATTCAAACAAGCCCATTACTTTCAAAGTATGGAGGTTATTAATATCCTGATGAGCATCTGAAATTAGCAGCATCTCGTGTTCTACACCTAGATGATGGTTATCTAGGAAACTGGCATCCTTGTTACACCTTTTCTGGGCTATAGTTATAATCCATCAGTACACTGGATGAAAAACACCATCTCAACAGATGTTGTAAGATGCCAGCTGAAACACTCTAGCTTTTGATACTCCCACCTGCATTAATAATTTGTGGTTGCACTGGATAAAGATCTGTGAGTTCCTCCACTTGTAGGAATTTATTAAGGTAATCAAAACTTTGGAATCTTTCTTACTGGTTGTATTATTCATTTCATCTGTAGACAATAATGGTTCTCTTACATTAAGGATAATTAGGGCCTTAGATGGGCTTTCCACATTTTTCAGTGATGTAGCTGTAATTAAAACAAAATCCAAAGGGAAAAGGGGAGGAGTATTTGATCTTGAAAGAAGCCAGACTGTCTGGAGGATATGTATTTTGAAGGTTTTATTGGTTGCCCTCAGAGAAAGGCAGCTATAACCTAAGCTTGGAGGCTAGCAAGGGCTATGTGGGTTTGTGTGGGAGGGGGTTAAGTCTAATTTGTAAATGGTGAGTTATTAGCCCTGACATTTGAGAATAGACACTGCATTGTGTTGATGATGAGAGCAACCCTAGTTTTCTTGTTAATGGCAGTGATTCATTCTTTCCCACTCAACTATTGTTCCCATTTACCTGGCAAAGAGAATTACTTGTTATGTGTTTCCAGTTGCTGATTTCTGTAGAGACTGCTCAGATGAGCAAAAGCACAAGAGAAGAAATGCACAAAACAGGCAGAGTTCTGGGAAGAGCACTAGTGGATCTCTGAAAGGTTCTGTGGCATTTTCCCCCTCCTCTACTCCCCTCTGCACCCGAGAAAACCCTGTTTTTCTGCTTTACTCAGAGCTTTCAAGGCTCTCTTCCTTTCAATTCAGGATTATTCCCATAAATTCATGTTTTCAAAATTATTTAAAATATCTGAAGATTTGTAAAATGTTTGAAAGCTTTAAACTACTTTAAACCTATGTGTAGTCATACATTTGGTAACACAGAGCAACCAGCCTTGGATTTTCCACTACAGCCTTACCCAGCTGCACAAAAGCAGCTATGCCAACAACTGGCCTCCTAGACCACATGAAACCACCCAGAAATCCCACAAGGGGTCTCAGCCAATTATGCTTACAGAAGTCCATATATTAGGGGGTTTTTTAATTGTCTGAAAGCCATGGAATATCAGGACAATGACCAGGAGTAAGTAAATCAAGACTGAAGCCTCCAGAGAGAGCTGTCTCTCCAACAGCCTGTTTTGTAACATGCCTGGCTACCACACTCAGATTCTCTGTTTGTCACTTGGCGAACTGCAAACCCAACACTTCTGAGGCTGCCTCCCCTCCTCCCCAGCAGACCGTGACACTGGTAGATGGGCCTGATCCCTTGCTAAAGTGGAAGAGCTGCATTGACGTCAGTGATGATACTTCTCTTTCTTGCAACTACCAATCTGGCCCTCCTACTTTTACAAATGACCCCGAGGGGACGATATGAAACACAAAGCTTGGAAAAATACAGAACTATGACTTGGGAACAGCCCATGGCACAGATTAGGGGACAGTAGTCATAAAGAGCTTGAATCCAGATGTGAAATTCCCCAAAGCCAGGACCATTCAATCCCTGTCTCACATGTGAGGCAAACAAGCAAAATTAACTATTGGGTCAACCTTGCCCAAAAGACACAGATTACTGTGAGCAACTCCACGAGATCTTTGGAACCTGTTTACTTTTGGCACATGCAAGCAGCTCTGTGTCTGTGAAAAGGCTGAAGCATATTCCACCCTTGGTGCAGCCAGCCAGGACCACTGCAGCAGGCAGGGCAGGCCAGCCAACTGACTGGGGTTTGCTCTGTGCAAATACTTCTTGAGCCCAGGGAGCACAGAAACCACAGTTCCAGCTCTGCCAGAGGGGTGGAAGGTGTCACGTCCAGAGGCAGCAGTGGGCACTCAGCTGGCCTCAAGCAAACCAACCCTAAGTGGAATGTGGTATCCTCAATTCCATCTTGAGTTTCAAGTGACTAAGTGAAGAGATGCATGAAATTCATATTGAGTCCCCAAGCTACTACATGCATAGAGCTACAGCCCTCTGTAAGCTGCCTCAGCCAGCCATAAAGGTAGCTGGGCTTTGGCCATGTAGAATTCCCACAGATTTCAATGGGAATTTCAGTGTTCCAGTCTGGACTCCAAGAATGTGGCGCTGGACCCAGAGCTCTGACGGCTGGAGCCGTATTCAATATCAGTGTCTGGCAACACCCATTTGTAAAACAGTGACTCATTCACAGGCACAACTTTACAGGGACAGACAGGATGACTTTAATCATACATTTCCATTTTGTTAACAAAGCTCAGTAAAACCAGATGAGCATTCTGGATGATAATAGTTGATATTAATCTAATGATTGCAGCGATCCACTGCCACAGTTAGGAATAGTTTTATATCCTACAGAATGCATTGTTTTCATTTGCTTCCAGAACATTGCAACTAATGGACTCCTGAGGCTAAGGAAAAAATAATTTTTAAACACTCATGGATTTATTTAGGAACAGGGATTTTTTTCTGAAAATCAGAGGCATGGAAATAAATTACAGAAAGTAATTTGAAAGAGAACATCTTCAAAAGTACCTAAATGACTCAGGAGTCTGGGACATCAGAAAAATCGGCTGTCATTAGCACTTTCCATTCATTGTAAACAAAGGAGCAAGTGTTTTGTGTAATGGACTGTATAGGGAGGGAATTTAATTCAGGCAGCTATTACTGCAAGGTGCTCATTTGTGCGAAGTCCTTTCCATGGACCAGTTGGTTTACATTCAAATATACAGTTTTAAGTCTTTCCCTCTAACACTAGCATACACCAGTCCTCAGACCTGACAGAAAGCATCTGAAAGCAGACTGCAAAAGCTGGAATTTGGCCTTGGATTTTCATTCAAGGTTTCTTTTAAAAGAATGTGCTGCCTTTAGGGCACCGTTTCTCCAGATCACATGTCTGGCTAACCCTTCTAACATATTAAGGATGCAATTCCATGGCAGATTTGCAAAAAGATGCAATTCCATCTGCAAGTGCTCCAAGATGCCCAAATAGAAGCTACCTCTGATCATAGAGTGTTGTAACTGCAACCCTCTAATTCTGATCCCAAGCTAATACACTCTGCTTCCCAGCAGAACTTACCAGTTCAGGCTCAGCCATCTACTAATGATGGCTACACAGCTTTCCATTCCCAGGCAGCTTTCATCCAGCCAGCTTGGAGCATGGACAGAGTGTGTTATCTGCCTGCCAAACCCTGAGGAGACATACCTTCAGTGACTCAAGCAGTTAGGAGTAGAAGTGCAGGATGAATCTTGTGCAATATTCTCACAGTTCAGTAAAGGCTGGCCTTGCTCACTAGTTTGGAAAGCCTGCTAAGGCATGGTAGTTTCCTTCACTTTCTGGACCGATATGACTATTCCTTACTTTGTATATCAAAACTCTGCCTGGTTGACACTTTCCCAACTTCACAGTAAATTCTGCTCCACTAAGAAGACGGAGTGATCTCCTGCTCAGAGGCATGTGTTCCTTCAGGATTTGCCTCCTCAAGAAAACATAAAATGAGTATATGCTCTACCAAACTCCTTTCATTAATTTAATTCCTATATTCTGTAGGGTGACACGTTCCTAGGGAATACCAGCACCTCACAAAGTATTACTGAATGGATGAGATAGACATATGTAAATTCAGCACTGCAGTCAGAAAACCCTCTGGTTAAGACCATGGCAATTGGGCAACATATGAGATTTCCTACAACAGCACCCATCATAGAAATGAGATAAACATCAGATGCTTTGATAGAATTAAACTTTGTACAATGCACACAAATCCTACTGCTTCCTCTTTCTATAGTAAAATCCAGAAATGAGACATAAAAACTGGATTGCTTCCAAATCTTGTGCACTTTCAGCTATAGCCTCAGCCTATGGGGCAGTTCCACCATGTCTGTTTCAGCCCTTTCTAGATCTCCGGCAACTTTTCGCTCACCATTTTAATAGCAAAACATGTAACAGTGAGTTTGTCTGCCACCTCTACCCACTGTATATCTAAGTTAACACAATAAATTAATTGGGAACTAGCTGCTTGAAGATCTGCAACACTTCTGATCTTAGATGGCAGCAGGAGTTAAATGTAAGACAGAGAATTCATACAAGCCACTTCTCCCTACCCTTCCAAACATGTTTTCTGCTTTCTTCTCAGTTTTCTCCTCCGCCGTCATAACAGAATTTCATCACAGTTACATTCTATGACCAAAAAACCTATTTAACTTTTCAACCACAATTCATCTGATTTTGTTCTTCCATGACTCCAGTATGATTCATTTCCCAAGTAATCTTAGTAATCAGACATAGTTTTTTTAGTAGTATATTTGTCCAGACTCATTATTGTCCACACAAGTTTCTGTAGTTCATTTATTATTTATATTTTTAAATCATAGGGATAATTTCTCCAGGATTATACAACACTTCTAGTTGGGCAACTCCAACCTGTCAACACCTTCTTTTCCTTTTCACAGAAATTCTTCCATCATGACTGCAGCATCCATACATATTCCAACTTTTGCATAACCTTGTCCACTGTCTCTAGTATTCACTTAAATTTGACTTTGTAATTTCCAATTTGCTTTAAACAGAGTTTGTAGCAGTCCATCCAGTTCAGCAAACTCTTTCTTTAGGACTACCAATGGTCTTAAGACATTGGGATTGTCATGCTTTGCTTAGTGCATTTTCTCTTGCATCCCTTGATTTCAGTCATTTTCTGCTAATACTTTCCTTCCAGCCCGGGCAGTAAGGTAATGACAGATCTTACTGCAGCAGCATAAAAATATCACTTATTCCGTCTTGCATTGCAACAATAAATAACCAGGTTTGACAATTAAGGTGTGCGAACTCTTTCAATGCATTTTATATCTACTAATTCTTCATATTCTCTGACAAACCCGTCTAGGAACCCTAATCAGAAAATGTCCTAGAAATATATAAATTCAACCCCCCCCCAAACTGTTAATATCCTACAAATATGTGTTTATGTGTTGAAGAAAAAAGAAATACTGCCTTCTTCTTTTACTGTCCTATTTAAGCTCTTTCCTTTCTCTTGCCTCAGTTAATACTAAAAGACTTGAGGTGAAAGCATAATGCCTGTGACACTGTGATGTATGGTCCAGGCGCAAACTGATGTATACACACTGATCTCCTGCGTGTAGGCATGTCTACCTCTACTGCACAGGCTGAGAAACCATCTAGCCTATGGCTACTTTACCAAAGGCACTTTCCTTTTACTCAGCCCCTGGCTTAATAACAAGAATGTCACTTAGCATTTGTGATCACGGTTTGTTGTATGCAGCCCATTGTTTATGTGCAGCACTATAAGGTGGGTAGCACACACTGCCTCTCACTTATTTTCATAAGCTGAAACTAATTAATGTCATTTCGCATGCCAAGGATAAGAGGACAGCTGGAAACCATCAAGGGGAAACGCAAACAGTACATGAGCTGTTTCTTCAGTCAGCTGTTTCACTGCCCAAGGCCCACACAGGCAACTCACAGCTTCATCTCTCAGGTCCAGTCCTGCTTTGCTCTGTCACTCAGAAGTCAATACAAGAATCTCAGCTTTGCAGTGGTATAACAGAGAACAGATTTGAGCCCTAATATCCTACTGGTACTTCAAACATTCCTGTTCTATCAAAACCCGATACTTAAAGCCTCCTGGGGACATGGACAATCAGGATAAATTAGCAATTAATACTACATAATTGTCTTAGACTATGCTCCAAAATCTCTTCCAACTCACAAATAAAAGTTCACATACTCAAGCCACAAGTCTCAAACTACATACTCCATCAATAGACATATCTTTGTCATGTCTCCTGGAGGCCAAACACAGGGTTTTTCCTAATCATGAGGAATAGAAGCAGAGAACTGAGGTTCACTGCAAATGTCATCTTACTGGTCTTCATTACTCAGGCCTGGGAACAGTTATCCAGAACGCTTCTGCTGACCTCAGTTTCTGGTTAGTTCTCCCTCACTTAACCCTGAACCTTTCACATACACATGAAGATAAACACCCAAAGTTCTACATGCTAAGACTTAAGCAAACACATTTTGTGCCAGGTGGCATAGGCCAATAACCTGCAAAGGTCCACACCCACACAGAATTACACAATGGACCACACATAAGTTGGAGTATGCCATTTGCCTATCACTAAGAATTATCAAGCACCAGTCATTTCCAGAAACTGTGCTGGTCTCAACGGATCAGTTACACTGCATTTATTTTTGCTCTAAGCAATACCTTCTATGCCAGTCATTCATACCAATTTGGGAGTTCACCCAGATCCATCACTAACCCTTTTCCAGGTCCTCAAGCTCACTAACATTTAATTCACCAAGTGGAATTTCTCTGTCTCTTCTCTGCAGTCCTAATTTCAACTTTTATCCTGACGAGCTGCCAGAGTCTACTCCACAGGGATCCCAAATGCTACAGCCCACTGCAGCCCAACACTACACGACAGCAAATCTTTTGAAAGAAAGGACTCCATAAAACATCACTGGAGCTCTAACACTTCAAAATGTGAATTCATACATCAGTTGCAACTTGTTCAAGCCTCGACGCTTGGCCAATGCACAGACCTCCCCAATGGCTGAGCGAGAGGTACCTCGCTGGCGTCTTGGGTCTCAGCCTTAATCCACTGGATGGCAAGTGGGTTGAGTCCAGCAAGGCCAGCACTCCGGGCAAGACCGACACAAAAAGTTTCCTCCCTGCACAGTAAACAATACACCATTTAACTGATAGCCTCAGTGATTCTTTCAGAACAAATACAAAGAATAGAAGTGAATTTCCAGGAAGTATCTCCTGATCTCATCCACAATACTAAATTACAAGGTATTTTGTAGATTTTGAACTGACATCGGAAAGGCCCAGCTAGCAATCCAATTAATCTCAAAACAATAACAGCCCTTAATCTAACATATATCAGCAAATTCCTGTTTCTCTCTTTTCTAACAAAAATAACAACACTGTAGTTGCCAGTGCATTAATAAGATCCTATTTCTGCTCCAGAGACTGAATCGAACCTTTGTTCTTCACAGCAAAGGATTAAGAAGGTTGCTATTTTGGTAATGAGATGTGGAGAGGTACTTACTTTGCAGCTGAGATCCAGGCTGGATGCCTGAGAGAGGAATAAACTGTGTTACCTCAGATGAACTTTATTTGTATAACCAGTATATCAAACTCTGTTAGCGTGATGCTTATCATTAGCAATAGAGACTATTCATGAATAATTACAATTTGATAGAGTGTTTAAGCTCATTTACAAAATATGCCTTATGTTGTAGATAAAGTCATGAACGTAGATTTTAAGATAACAACACGCACACCCATAAGAAATTAGAAAAAGTAAAACTTACTTTCTAGATAGCTTATTGGTCAGTTGCTTTTTTTTTTTCACACAGAGTCTAATTTTTTTCCAGATATCTCACCTCTTTTAACAAGCACATCATGGAGAAACACTGTCATAAAATGACACAAGAAGGAAAAAAAAGTGTCAGAAAAACAGCACATAGACAGGGACAAATAGGAGAACACTGAAAAGAAGATCAAATCATATGAAACAGATCCAAGTGCTGAGGCACCAACTCAGTGCCCAAAATGATTGAGAAAACTGTTTGTGAGGCTGGAAAAGGAAGCAGTGACCTGTGAAAATGAAACCAACTTCATGAAAACATTAGTCATATAAAAAATATGTTGTTTACAGTTATCATGATAACAACATTTTCATTAAGCAAACATGTTTGGTATATAACGTTGTTGCAAGTAAAACACTTCCAAAGGACTAGGGTAGGTAAGGTAGTGTGGTTAGAACCTGGCACCACTTCATAATTACACAGGGATCAACTCCTTGCACTTAGAAATGGAAATGTTTGGGGCTTACATCAGAGGAGGTCCGAATTTCTAAATGAAAAGTAATTTTGTTAACAAAATCTAGGAGCATCTTCAGATATAGCAAATATGAACAGAAGTAAAGGCAGAGTCTCAACATTTCACTTGCATCCTGCCTATTGGTTGTTGACATGAAGTACTTTGAAAATATGACAAAAAATTAAACTATTTACTAACTCTCATTTCCAGTCTATCAGGCCAGTGTATTTCAAGCACATTTATCAAAGACTCACCATGATGCAATGCAACCCCAGAAACAGGTAGAATGTCAGAAGGAAATTGCTCCATTGGTCATTGCTGATATCCTCTGGGAATTATATTTTGCATCTGATCAAACTTTCTTATCTCTCCTTCTCTAATGAATAGTACAAATAGAATACCAAAAATCCACAGAAGTTCAGATACGTCTAACAGCATAGGTGCCAGATTTCCTAGGGAAACAAATCTTATGCAGTCAAGCTTTGTCTGCATGAGTGGTCCCATGCATATTATCCCTTCAATAATTTTTTGGACATGATCACCAATTCCAACTAAATCTGATAAAAGCAGACACCTCA
This sequence comes from Platysteira castanea, assembly GCA_013397175.1. Lineage (NCBI taxonomy): Eukaryota > Metazoa > Chordata > Aves > Passeriformes > Platysteira > Platysteira castanea. Next base: position 1,062,391 of record VYXC01008169.1, read on the forward strand.
GAAACAATTAAGTTCTTAACAACATGCAGGAAAATCATTGGATGGGTGAAGAGAATAGTGTTAACAGGGGTACCAGTAAATTAAAGGTTTAGTATGAACATAATCTATTAGGCTTCAGAGAATCTACTAGTATTGATCTGTTGGGAATTTCCTCCACACTGGAGAAGCACCAGTTGGGGCTTGTACCTTGTTAGAAAACCAGGCAATCTAGTGCCACACGAAACGACACTCTATTCATTTCGAGCTAAGAGTAACAGTTTTTCAAAATCAACATCAGTAGAAAAGAAATTGTGCTCACAAGTTTACATTTACAGGTAACACTTTAATCAAACATGGAAGGAACTGGGCTCAATGCAGAGGTAAGAGAAGAGTGGTTTTTGGCCTGTAATATGCAGGCAGTCAGAATGTACAAATAAACAATCCTCACTCTTCGAGTCTACAGAACATGCTGATTTCTTTTTAAATCCTCCAGCAGCTTAACGAAACAAAATATTTATTTACAGCAGAAAAGAGGATTAAGTTCTTCAAGGACTGACATCTGAGTACTGGTGTGAAGTTATGACAGGAGGATCTACCCGTTAAAGTTTTCCACTTTTACTCTGTCCAGAAACACCAGTATTATTGAGAATAATTGCAGCTTATAAAATAACTCCCTCTTTGAATACTTTAAGAATATTCAGCACATTTTCATATCATACTGGAAATGCTTTGTAACTCAAGTGTTAACTTCCACTAAAAAGTCTTAAGGGCCTGGACACTGAAGCTTGATCCACACTGATACAACTCTGATAGGTCTCAAAGACAGCTATTCTTACAGAAAAGAAAAAGACAAGTATCCATGCAAGTCTGGACACTCAAATTTAATTTTGCACAGACATCCCTAACATTTAGGTATTCAGACACCTAATGGAAATTCTTTGGATTCATCCCTAGGAGGAAGAAGCATTGTGGTTGAACAAGATGATTGAACATGAAATTCTGGAAGTGGCAGTTTCATTAAGGGGGAAAAAATATATTTGAAAATTAAATTTGGCTGCCATATGGTGTGGGGAACTCAAACGGAAAAAAGTGTTTTCCATGCTCCAGCTGAGTTCTCTGATAGCTAACTGTGCCTGCCCTTTGCAGCCTATGGACAGGGAATGGGCTGAACGGGCACCCCAGGAGGAGGCAGATACACAGTGGGGTGACAGCTTTAACAGCTGGCTTCCATTTCTAAATGTACAGTCTGAGTTCTGAGTGGATGAATGGATACACAGATGCACGGGTACATGTACACACATTTTTCTTTTACAATGCACAGATCATCCTAAAATCACCTAAAATGTTCTCTCACTCTGGGCATAATATGTCTACAGACTCAGTCATTTCTATGACAATAGCCTTCTTTGTTCAAATTTTGTATTACCTCAGATTTCAAGACATCATAGAAGTGTAAAAAAATAAACCCTCTGCTTTTAAATGAAATGGTTTACTGATCAGCAGTCTCTCCGCAGCAGAGTTAGTAGATCCCTCAAGTCTCTCTTTCTCAAATATACAAGAGAATGCCAAAGTCAAAATTTAAAGATTACGCCTGGTGTGTCATTCTAGGTAGCAGAGAGAGGCCCAGGGTTCCAGATATCAGTTAGAGATTAATAGCAGTTTAAAAGCACAGAAAATGCAAGTTATATGCAAGTTATATTTATATGTATAAATAGAATAACCATGGCCTTTCTCTGGCTTAGTGACCTTTTATAGAAGCTGCAAAGGCAATACATAAGTGCATAAGGGACACAGAGGGAAATGGACAGACTGGGTACACTGCACTTGCAGTAGTTTGGGAATGCTGGCAGGAGGCATCCTAGGCTCACCTTCACTTGAATCAACAGGTGTTTAGAGTGCCCAGACTTGCTGAAAATGAAGCCATGGTTGTCTCCACTTGGGCAACCACACTTAGAAGCACTTTTTGAAAATGTAGCCTGCAGGGAAATGAGGGTTAGCATGAAGCTGTCCTCGCTCCCAGGCCTCACACGGAGGCAGCTCTTTGACTGTAGGACTCCTTTTTCTCTCACATCCCCTACTCCTTTGCAGTGAGGTGGGGCCAGAGGGAGGCATTTTCAGCCTTCAGAGGACCTTTATACTGTATTAAAAATATGGTTTCTGTAATGTTTCCTTTCTCAAAAGTAGTAATATAAACTAACTGAGTGTGCTCTTAGGAGAGCTTTTGGCAAGGGTATGGGACAATCCTGTGCCAAACCTCATCTTTGGCATGAAGAAATAAACAGACTGTGGTTCTGCATAAAGACAAAACTTTTGGAAAGCCTTTAGAATATTTGTTATAATGAAACAGTGGGGGGTGCGGGGGGGGTTTACTTTTCTTGAAATTCTGAATACTCTCCAGGATACAAATCCAACCTTTAAATGTTTTGGTTATCTTCAATTATGAACTTTGTTTCTTCACTAAAAAAAATTGAAACAATTAAATGATGAATGATGGATATGCTCTGATTTTGAACAACCTTCATTAAGTCTATTTCCACACTATTTCATCTGTCTATAGTAAATAGAAATATTGTGTCAGATAAGAATGGAATTATTCTCATCACTCTGTATTACAGAAAGGGAAACTGAGATTGAAAGATCATGTGCTCTCTGTGTAAAGCCACAAATGATCCACTGCCCAGAACAGCAGTGCCAGATTATTTTGCTCCAGACTCTGGCTGTTGAACCCTATGCTTCTTAATGGATGATGTTCCCATTCACAGTACCTGAGCAAGAATATTGTCCAAAAAAAAAAAGGGGGGAAATAAAGTCCTGGTCTTGGATTTTATTTCTGGTTGCTTCCAATAGTTTTCCATAATAAATTGAATGAAAATGCAGATTGTATAGAGGATCCAGAAGACAAGCAATCACAAAGTTTCAGAAATATCTTAGTAAAAGGGTCCTGACAGTGAGATTTCTCTTTACATCACACGCAACTTCTATGCTATAGAATAGATCAACCTCCCATATTTAGCAAATGAGGTTTATCACACAAAGATCTGAAACACACTTAGACGAAGATTGAGTATTCGAAAGGCTACTGTGGTTTGCCAATACACACACAATCATTTTGGACTACCCAGCATATCATGAGTGTTATTAAAAGAAACTAAATACTTTAAGAACAACTTTAAGAACATTTTAATAGTGCTCCTTTCTGATTTTGGGTGGAAAGGGATGCTGTTCTCTTCCTTTTCAGGATTATTTTTTCTAATTACATTTCTAAATCCTTCTTAGTTCTGTTTAACTCCAGCCTTGTAAACCCTTTGTGTGTTTCTTTTGCTCTCAAGCCTCTTTAAGCACTTTTGTATCTCTCATTCCAACAAGGATTTTTCTGTATTTTTCCTTTTTGTTCTCTCAGAAATCAAGTCTCTTTGCTACAATTTGAAGAACTTCTCCCATACACATCCAAGTCCACTGCTGTAGGCAACAGAAAAAGTTTCAGAATTAATAAGCTATGAAAAATGAATGAGGCAATTCTCAACTCATAAAGCTTTAAAGTTCGCTGCTTACTCCAGCAGATATGTCTGTAGTGGATTCATTCATGCCAGACCATCAGCTTTTCTCTGAAATAATGACAGTAACACAAAAAATGTTTAAATATAGATGCCAAAGTTCTAATGTCACCATGGGACTGTTCAAGCTGGAGCAAGGACCCTGCTGGAGGTTAGTCTACACCTTGACAACAGTCTACCACTTCCAGAAAATGGACATACCTCAACTCTACAGCCCTCCATCACAGCTACATAGTTGACATTTTTTCAAGCATATCACTGCAAGAAGCAGTGGTTAAGCCCAAAGCTTCAAGAATTTCACTAAAAAATGTACCAGTATCTGGTTATGCAAAGGCCTTTGGTTAAAGAATACGTAAATTCCAAATACCACTGAGGCTTGTGGGTTGAATTTTTGGGAGTTTTGAGTTCAGGAATTTAAGTTGCATCTGACTGTGAGAAAAGAGAAAGCAAAAACAACTGAGAAATGGTACTGGTCCACTAAAAACCCAGAGTCATAAGCTGCAATGCCACAGTAATAAAGAAAAGGTTCATGTAGGACAGAAAGACAGAAAGTCATTTCCACTAATTAACAAAAAGCTGTTTGCTGCATTTTTATAAATGCTTTCCTATCTTCACACTTAGTACTCTTCGTTGCAGTGTGGCTCCCCCTCATTATTCAGACCCGAGTTTGATAGTTGACGAGTCCAAGCTCTCATGTATGTCGAAGTGCTTCCCATCAGAATTTAGCATTTCTTATGCAAGAAGGTGAGAGTTTTCTTTAAAAATTTCCTCCTTATTTTCACCATAACTCACTGCGGTGTCTGTAGATGTGATGTTAGCATATAGAATAGGTATGGGGATTTCTAAATTTAAGATGTATATGGCAACATTTTAGGCTGTAAGTGATTCAGAGGCATTACTGGAGAGGTACTTCCCGTAAGTAGCACTATAGAGAAGTGGTTATTTAAAAATGATTAAAAACAACAGAGTGGAAGTTGCTGACCTACCGGGAGGTGTAACATGAGGGTGGCATGAAGTCAAGGGCACAAGACAGCTGCGTAGTACATTAAGAAGCAGGATGCTGAGGATCAAGCTGGATTTATACAATAAAACCAGAGAAGAGGTTCAGCTGAGAAGAACTTTTCCTGCATGAGTGAGAAAGCTCAAGGCAATATTTTCAACTGAGTAAGCACTAGCTGATGAAGGGGAATTCCAAGGCCTGATCCAAGTTAATGAAAAAGGCTTTACTGACTAGGGTTGCCATTAGGTGATAAAGAGCCCAAGCCCTCCAGTGAATTCAGATCCCTGCAGAGTCAGATAAACCCTATCAATAGAAGCGCTGCTAGTGTTCAACCAAAACACAAATATAAAAATTTCTTTCACAAGTGCTTTTTAGGCAAAGCTTCATGGCCTATCATGCACATACAGTGAAATACACAGGCAAGTACAGACTTCCACTGCGTAAACATCTTTAAGGCCGTGTGCATGCACAGTAACTCTAAGGAGTACAGCTTGTGTTCACTCCACTGACCTCATTCTCATCCATCTATGTTTAATGTAGTCCACCACAGTAACTGAGTTCTTTACTCGCTAAATACACAGCATGCATAAATTTTGGCTTTTTCTAAATTGCAACAGAAGGTAATTCACAATTTTTTTTTTTTTCAGGATAAAAGGGTAGGTTTTATGCAAACTTATTTTCTTAGGAGACAACTGAAAACACATTTTAAATATATTTGTCTACTATTTAACAACAAAAAAAAAAAAGAGCAGATGTTTTTTGGATGAGCTACATTGTTTATTATTTTCCTAAGATGTCCAAAACATGATACTTATCTAACCCCTAGAGTAGTGACACAGAAATGACATGATGTGCATCATACATCAAATAATGGTCACTCCTGCTGTTCTTTAGACATTTGGAGCTTAATTTGCAATTATTTGCATTTATAGAGCAAAGCTATACAATAGAAATGGGAACACATCTCCTAAGTTGATACAGAATTGATTTTCAAAGCGTGACATGCACCAAAAATCCTATTGCATGATTAGTATAAACATGTAAACAAAAGAATGAGGAACAGCGTTGTCTGCTAATGGATTTTCAGTTATGAATTTCCATTGTTACAACATGTGATTAATTTACATGTTCAAATTAAGTCTCCATTTTTGCATGTTTAATTATGAGGTATTTAAGAGCATGGTTGGGTGTGTTTGATTATAAGCAGCATCTAGGAAAAAGCTTGGCGCTTGCAATTTGCTTGTCCTCGTTTAAAATGTTCTCATTACATCACAGAATGAACAAGTTTAAAAAAGGAATGTCTCTGTTCCCAGCTAACAATGCACACAAGTCAAGAGCTTTCCTCCTAATATTTCCCATAAGGATCAAAGGTATCTTTTTGACAAGCGAGTGACAGAGGGAATCTGTGAAAACAACAGCATGTCTTTGGAGAGTCCAGTAGTGCACATACTGTGGATGCCATCATTTAATCTCACTTCAGAGTTCCCCCAGTTCCAAAAAATTCAGACAACCCTAAATTTTAGTGGGATTTCCATTTCATGCCTCTGTGCCATGCTTGAACAGCTCCAGGGATTAATGCTACAATTTTCCTAGTAAAACACATGGGTCCAACAGCAAAGGAGGGCTTAGCGCTGTCAAATAACTGTTTTTTCAGTTCAGCTGCCAAGCCAAACAGTTGAAAAAGAATGTTGGTTCAAACTGAACCGAATTCACAATTTTTCCAGGTTTCCACACCAAAACCACTACCATCCCCACCCAGGCCACTGTACTTCGTTTAACATGAAATGTTGCATGTGTCTCAAGAGGAAGCATTTTTGGAAAATGCAAACATTTGGCAAATGCAAGCATAAAAGACAGGGAAATACAATACAAGATTTACAAAATCGTTGCAAAAGGAATTGTTCTGAGTTTTTGTATACAGTTCACTCTTTGTTATACTAAGTCTCCTTCCTCTTGTATTGAAGCCACAGCTTCCAAAGTGAGTACCATTAACATCAGGCTGGAGAATCACTCTATTGCTCTTTCACTCTCAACTATCACTGAAGTAGTTTGCATGAAGTGGCTTATTGGACCAGTTCCATTTTGGAATTGTACAAAGAGTAATTGCTGAGATACTCCTATGAGGAGTTAGGAACACAAATTCAAATGCCTGTCTTGATTGGACAGGGCATGGGTTTGACCTATGATCTGATTTTGCTTGTGTGACTACTTACTGGAGGATTGTGAGGCAGGTTCTCACCCCTTGCATTGAAAATGGTTCACTTTGCATGCAGCACTTAAGTGGCCCACCAGCAAACTGAACATCTTTAAAGCCAGCTGATTAGCACAAGCCCCTAGCAGAGAGGGCATCACACCCACAGACAGCTCCTCTGAAGCAAAAAAGTGTAAAGAGGAACAAATGAGAATACATTGCAGCAAACCTCACTGCTGCTAGTTGTTCATGTCCTGTCCTAAGAGACAGGACAGCAGGATCTAAATCTCCAGAGCAGAATGCAGAATTAAACCACAGCATCCATCATTGCAGATGAACAGCTTAACCACCAAGAGAGGAGGTAGAAGGCCTACCTCCTTCCCACTGCTGCAGTATTCTCGGATTAAATTTTCTGGTAGATAAGAATCAAATTACCCTTAATAATTTGCTCAGTGCCAGAAGCGACCTTTTTTGACACTAAATTTTTCTTGTATCTCCCTAGAAGATATATACACATTTTTGAGACAGAACAATCCTTCAAACAGGAATACCCTGCCTCTAGCAAAGCAAAAATTCTAGTAAATGTAACACCAAGCTCTTCTAGATAAGACTTATCATATACTATGAATTGAGTTGATCACACATATACTCATGGTGGTATACATATTTGGAAATGCTTGTATACCTGAAGCATCAAGGCACTGTATCAGCTGCCTGATTTACAGAAAAGTTCTCGAGAAAATCCAGCCTTCACACCATTCCTATTCATTTCTACAATCTGTGCTCTTTTCTGCATCTCGGCACTATTTCCACAAGGCATTGGCTGGACAAGCAGCAAAACGTAGTACCAAGTACCTGAATTCATGAAGGCTTGTGAAGAAACTGCCCCTCTGTTTGGTAAGTTTTGTACATCCATAGAGATGCCATAATCACAGAATCATAGAATGTTACAGGGTTACAATGGGCTTTAGACACCGTCTAGTCCCAGTCAGCCCTGCCACGTGCAGGAACATCTCCCACTGGAACAAGGTGCTCAGAGCTCCCCTGTAGCCCCTCTCAGACACTGGGAGGTTGCTGAGTTCCCCACACAACCTTCTCTTCTCCAGGCTGAACAGCCCCAGCTTTCTCCATCTTTGTAGGGGAGATGCTCCAGTCCTCTTATCAACTTCGAGGCCCCCTCTGGACTTGCTCCAACAGCTCCATGTCCTCCTTGTGTTGGGGACACCAGAACTGTACGCAGCGCTCCAGGTGGGGTCTCACAAGAGCAGAGGGGGAGAATCACTTCCTTCAACCTGCTGGCCACACTCCTTTTGATGCAGCCCAGGATTCTTGGCAGCGATAGCGGTAGAAAAATATATTTTAAATTCATTTATCAGAAGCAATGATTTTTAATATGACAGAGAATCAATATTGAACATTTTCAGGTAATACTAGTCACTCACACTTCCTGAATAATGCGATGAATCACAGCAGTCCCTGTCCCAGAAGACAGATCCTAGCTTAAGAAAAGATACTGTAACTATATACCTGAGCTTGCTGACACTTAATTCCAAGTAAGCTTTTTCCAGGAAGAGACAGTTAAAACCTGTTAAAAGCCAACACCAACCACCATATATTTTGGCAACATAATTTTGTAATGTACCAAATAACTAGGAGGTGACACTTTTCTTTCAGTATCAGAGGTTGAAAATATGACAGAAATTTCATGAAGTAGAAAAGGTTGCTTCACAAAATGCCTTTTAAGAAATCTTGAGCTGGATTAAACCGAGAAATGACATTCTTACTCAACTAGTGGAGATGAGAAGGAAATACATTTAAAAGGAAAAAAAAAAAGAAAAAGTGAAAGTCGTGATATTTTTTTGCTTGACATTATTAACACATGGAAACATTGCTTTTGAAATTGTACGGAATTAAAACTGTTTTGTAAATGTTACTGAATACACTTTAATTTCCTTTGTTCTCTTTTTCATGGAGGCTTAACTTCTAATCTCCAGCAGTTATCATTATAGCTGAAGCCTGCATTTATTGCTCAGGGGCAAGAAGCTATTTACAGAAGGTTATTAGGTTTATTACTAAACAGTAGCTATGTGGAAAAAACACCATGTCTTTGAAAGACCTGGCACACAGATAACATTTATGGCAGTAAATTCCACTAATACTTCTCTAAGCAATTGTTTTTGCTTTCTGTCATGTTTTTGTGACTTTGTGTGCTTTCCACTCTACTTAAGGCATTCAAGGTGTACTGGTTAGCTTCTTGACTAATGAATTTTAATTTCCAAATGTTGCACGTGCAACTGGTATTCTCACCACTGCTTTACCTGCCATGGGAACCCAGCTATGGCTGAGGGCATAGTTGGAGTGCACAGAACTCCAGCCATTGCCCAGGAGACACAAACAGCTTCAGTCATGGAGCTGCATTCAGAACACCCTGCATAAAGACAGACAAGACGTTCAGTAACCAGCAGCAGCAATTACGCGAGCTGAAATACCACACTGGCACAGTCAGAATATTTCTTGTTCTGTGCTACCTTGTTCAGCAACACCTGAAGAAATTGCCTCTCACTGAACTGTGGCACACTGACCTCCCCAAAAACCCAAACAGATTATGAGAATGCCTTAAAACACAGCTGGATCGCTCACAGGCAGGGTAATACATTCAGAAAGCATTGCAAGACCTCTAGCTTACACAGCTTTACTGTGGGAGGGCTTTAGTTGGAACTTTTAAATATTAGCTAAGGAAAAGAGCTGTTTATATCATTTCAGCACAACTCTTTATTCATTCCATTTGGATTTTTAATAGTTTCTTTGCTCTTGTTCAGTTAGGGATTCATCAGAAATTTGCAGTATTCTGGACATTTTCAAACATTTCACATATTTTTGTGTTAGAACTGCAATGAATCACATGATATGCAGCTGTGTTAACATATTTAGGGTTTGGATACTTACAAACTCCCGCACTCAGGAGTATTATTTTTCTACTTGTTTACATTTGAGAATTATTGGATTTTTTGGGGTTTTCTAACCACAAGGTAAGAATTCATAGTGAAAAATTAAGCAATAAATAGGTACAGTGTCTTACCTTCATTTTTCATATCCTGCCTGCCAGCAGAAGGATTAGAGAGATAAAGCTGGTTTTCTTCTGTGAAACTGCAGCTAGTCCAGTCATAAGCTCACAAACACTCCTTTCCGTTTCAGCTATACTTTGACCACACATGTACAGTTTACAGATTATGGGAGTTACAAAAACACATAGCAAAGAGCTCTTGACAGCCTGACTTATGTATCAGCAGGAAGAGCTTCCAAGGGACCTCTCCATCCCTGCAGTGCTGAAAAACTTCCAGGGAAAATCTTCCTGGATACCAATGATCTTGTCTAATGCTGGGAAAACTGTACCTTCAGCCAGCTGCTTCACTGTGGGAAAGTACCAGTTCACAGAAAAATGATTCATAAACACAAACCTTTACGCCTAAAACACAGAGCTTTTACCTGCTCCAATTCTGATAAAAATAAGTCTCAGACATGCCTCATCACTTAGTTTCATAGAGAGAACAGACCCCACAATTCTCTCTAAAGCTGCATGACTGCACCATAAATAAACTAAAAGTACATTATCTTGTTTGAGATTATTTTTTCCTTTCTTAACTCAGCAGATTATTTTTTAAAATGCCAACAGCCTCAATAGTGGAATCTGCATGCCAAATACTGATACTGATACTGGATGCTGGTAACATGATTTTTATTAGAGATAAATTTGCAATTATACATATAAAGGAGAAAGTAATTACACTATATTTGAGGGAAGTATCTGAAATTACATTGACAACACTTCCTAAATGGAAAATTTACAATGGAATTTGTTCATAAGGATTGTTGTAAGTGATCTAATTAAAACATGATGGGTCAGCCAGTTGACTGCAGATTATTTAATGGACAATTCTCCAAAATCAGCGCTGTGAAGTTTGGAGAAACAATAGCAAATTTCATGTTTGATAATTAGGAAGAGCATGTCACCTGCAGTCTCCCAGCAAGAGTGCCCCAAGAGAGATTCAGTAAAGAAATGGATTCCACCTGTCCTTTAGCTGCTGCTACAGGTGTCTCAGGTGTTAGTTTATACCTGCCACTCTCAACCTCAGACACACCTCAGCATAAAAAGTTGGTATTCAATCCAATTTCAAAGAATAAAAACCAAGATTTTTTTTAGTTCCCAACCCAAAATTTCTTATTACTACCTCAAGTTGAGAGTAAGGAGAATGATACAAATTATTATTCTTAAAATTGTCTTCTCTGTAAGCAAGAAGCATACTTCTGTTATAGAATGGATGACTCCCATTAGTTAATCTATTGCTCAACACTTAGCTCTAAATTAGAGAACACAATTTAGGGCATAATTCTAACTTCACCTACTTGCAGATATTTCAAATACTTTGTTTCAGCTTGAGATACCAAGGCAAGATAATCATTGTATGCTCATTAACTTGCCTTAGGAAAGGAAAAAATACCAAAGTTTTTTTTAAAATGCAGTCATTTGTCAAGGAAGAGCAAGACTACAGGAGAAGCTGTGAGATGGTCTGCTTAAGTGACTTGAAGATGCTTCTCTCTTGCCCTTGAGGCACTGATCTGGCATAAGGCCTCCATTTCCAGAAAGCACCACTGTTCTGCAACAGCTGATAAAGACCTGGACATTCTGCTCTGCAGGGACAAACTTCCCACATTTCCAAACAAGTCTTTGCTCTAAACAGAAGTCAAAATGTGGCACCTCCAAGTTTCCTGCAAGAAGGAAATGTCAACACATTCTGTCTTAGAAGAATAAGTGCATTTCATTGTTTAGCAACAAGCTGCTCCAGGTGAATCCTAAGATTGCCCCAAGACCTAGAATTGCTTGAGGAACACCCCTAGGGAGTAGGCTGTGCTCAGTCAGGGCAGATTTTCGACATCCTCAGAAGGAGGACTGTTTCAGCTACAAACCCATCTGGTTTCACACACAGCCAGCTTTCATGTACTACACATTCCCGATAGTCTTTCAGTTTTGCTCATATATGTGAAAGAGAATCTGCATTTGGGTTCTATTTTCACCCAATACACAGCCTTGCTCGCCCTTTTGTTTCTCCACCACAGCACTGTCTGCCTGCACAAAGAACTGAATGTTAGCATGCATGATCAATAGAACTACTTTTTTCTGAGACAATGCAAAGGTTTATCTAGTCTTCCCTCCAGTCTCAGTGACAAATGATGACTTCATTAAAAAAAAAAAAAACAAAACAGTCTGGTATGTTCACATAAACCTAGACAGAATGGGTTTCTTGCCAAATACAATGTCACTGTCACGGTCAAAGCTTTGCCATCAGACACCATCTGTCTCCTTCTACTCCAGGTCAAACCTCTATTTAAACGTTAACAAAATAAAAAATAAAAATAATAATAACTTTTTTTTAAATAGTTTTTTAGAAAAAGCCTATCCAAGCTATAATGCCTTAAAACCATTTAACAGAAACTTGTAGAGCCACACACAATGCAACCTTCTGATCCCAATCCCAGAAGATGACAAGCAAGGCAACACCAAGATAAACCCCTTCATTTCATATTTTCTGATCCTCTACCTAGTAGTATATCTTTACTATTACTACAACTACCCATCAAGGATCAGTTCTGACAAAATTCCCATTACACCTCAACTACCCAGTTACACTGATTTTGCTTCTGCTTTGCACTTCTGCTTAATTGCCTGATAAAGGTCCAGATGCCTCCTCTGATTCTGGACAGACAAGAAAAAAACACCTTATCCTAATACCAGGACCATAATGAAAACAGAAAAAGAGACAAGAGCTGCCACAGGAGCTCAAATCATGAGCAAATGCAAGGAGCCAAGACACACAGGAAGAAAAAAGCATATCAGAGTGAGCAGGAAGAGCATGATGAACTTTCTAAGTTCATCAGTTTGGCCAAATTAGTTGTAGCACTATCCAGAATGACTAGCCTCTGTTTAGAAAGAATAAAGCACTTGTCACAGTAAAGACTCTTGGAAGACACATTAAATATTTCTGCTTCCCTAGTAGTCCTATCCTGCATTCTCTATTGAACAGGGAAACAATGTGATTGCAAATGGACAACAGGATCACAGATGGGAAGCAATGATGTAAACAGCTGTGAACAGAATGGATGTGTCCAACAGGAAGCTTTTCTGTTCAGAAATGGGTCATTCTCTGAAAGTATTTGAAAACCTTGCAGCACACTGAAATGATTTAACCCATCTCAGAAATGTTTAATGGTCTGTACAAAACAGTGTCACATAATATCAGTCCTAACCACTTTGAATGAGGCAAGTTACAGAGAAAAAAAGAAACCTGGACATTGCAGATGCCAGAAATATACCATCTGGGTTTCAAGCACCAAAAGAAGTTACAGGTTGAATGTCCAAACTCATCCTTTTCTATCCTCTATCAAATCTGTATTCCACACTCTTGTCTATACTACCGGAAGTAACCCAGTGTCAACATAGGTGAAAAGGTTTCTAACAAGCATTTGTATAGAGATTGCAAGAATAGCCATGGCTTGCATAGTTAGTGTACTATTTGTTTTGTTTTCAGCCTACTGGAATCAGTTATCTGAAACAAATTAGTCTGGGTTTTGCAAGCCGTTAACTTGACTGAAGATTAAAAGTGTTTACAATGTAGTCAAGTCTGGCAATCAATGTGCTGCTCTGTGATCGGGACTGCAACAATGGTCCTTCACGGAATTGCACACTCTCACCTAGATTTGCCATCTCCTGGAAAGCAAGGATTCCTTTTTTCACCTGGAAGGCATAGCTATTAGTGTAGCATCCACAGGGAGGGAATAAAGGCAAGCCAGAAACCAGAGAGCACTACCTCATTTTAACAGACACACTACAGTGATTCAGAGGCCAAGAACTGAACATTTCTATTGCATCAAACTAATCAAATATTTGCAAGTCACAACAAGTGCAGAGGAAATCAGCCAACACGCTGGTAAATACACAACTGGCACTGCGAGCAGTCCCAACACATCAGTGAGGGTGCAGCTCCCTGCCTTCCTGCCTAGAGCCAGTGCCTCTAGGAGGCACCATGGAACTGCAGTCCGGGGCACCTACGGCAGTCAGAAAAGCAGCCACAACCATAAATCCTCTTTTCACATGTTGTTGTTCATCTGCTGTCTATGAGGAGATGATTTATTTCTGTGGTAGGGAGCTACTCAAAGGAAAGCCTCAAAACATCCTAACAAGGATAAGTGTGACATATGTGTTATGTCAGGCACTACCCATTAGAAGGTCTGTTTCCTAGAACTGACATAGATGCAAGTATTTTCTGTAGAACAGTCAAAGTGCTGACACCTTCTCTGATATCATGGAGGTCATTGTGAACTAGGAAATGCAGCTTCTACTGATCTTTTTGTTTAGTCTAGTTGTTCAGAACATTCTTCATAAAACACACCGTGTCAGGACACACCATGGTGTGTAGGTGATATACATACCACATGATATACATCCTCCATCTCAGGGTTCTGGGCCAAGCTTTTCTTCACACTCTTGACCCCCATGGATAATAATTCTCTTGCCACAATGAGTGAGCAGTGCTCATTCCCTACAAATCAGCATTCTTGTCAGGGGCAGAGTGAGACCCCTTTGCTTCAGACAGTATGGGTGGTAAAGTTCCATCTTTGTTCAGTTGAACTGATCTGATGCAGAACTGGAGTAACATAGTGATGAGTCAAGCTCACTGTGTTTGCCCATGGAGTATTTTATTGTGTTCTTTTTGTCTGTGGTTCATGTGCATAATCAAAAAGGTCACTCTACACTGAAAGCAGTTGTTTTGCCTTTGCTAATGGAAAAACAATTCCCCATCTCACAATCCATAACAATAAAAATAAGAACAACAAAACTCCACCACCATGAAAGAACCAGCCAGCAAGAACATCCTATTGTGCAACATCTCCCCATCTCATAGAGGCCAACCCATCCCAATTCTCCCTAGATATCTATTCAAGAAGCTGGGCTAATAAGCATGCCCTGAAGGTGAACAGCTCCGAGAGCTTTTGGCCCTTTGCTTGATCCAGGCAATTACTGTAACTCATTGTTCTTATTTCACGACTGACTTAAGGTCAATGGGACAATGAGGTTGTCATGCTCGGATAGTAAATGATACACAGAAAACAGATGTTAACAGGTGTCTGCATATTACTCCCAGTTGCCACTGGACATATATGTTGCTACATTGGATTCTGAGATAATTAATTTGTCTTTAAAACACTTCATAATTGTTTTATTGGAACTCTACTTTTATTGCAACTGATGGTAGTCAATAAAACATTATGGTTCCTTTTGTAAAAAGGTCAAATATGCATAAAACATATCATTTAATTGAAAACTGAAATATCTCAACTAAAGAAAACAACGTTTCTCAGTAGCTTTTAACAGACATTTGGGTTTGACAGTTCTTGTCTGATTTTTCTGCTATTTTTCTTTGGTTTTCAACCGGAAGCTAGTTCACAATCTTTCAACAGGTAAAAGACATTACCTGGAGAGAAGAACATAAATTTAAAAAGTCCATTTTTATATCAACTTGGAAACAAAATTTCAGGATGTTTTCACTTCTGCGCCCAAAACCTTCCATTTTTGAATCTAACAGAGTTGACATACATCCCCAGCAGTAAAAGCTTCAATCTCTTCATTGAAACACTTCAGGTCTTTATGAAAACACTGTTAAAGTCAGCACTATCTCCTGCGAAAGAGAGAGAGCCCAGGGTAAAGTCCAAACACAGCACGGAGATTACTCTGTACCTGATTCACTGCTTGGTCACACAGAATTCTGCAGCCCTCCGTGGCATGTCTCCCCCTCTCCTCCATCAGGAAATGTTTTGCAATGGCACAAATCAAGCTCCTGAAATCTTCACCGCAAATCAAAAATTAAGACAGCTTAAGGCACATCATTTGGGTTATGATTTGCAACATTCTTTAAGAGAACAGCCAATTCAGGCAAAGAAAAAAAAATATCCTGAGCTAAAATAATGAATACAGAGTTTGTTACAGCAACAAGACTGATGGTCTCATCTGTAATGAACTAACAGTGGCTGCCTTTATATGGTACCTTGTTTTGATTTTCATATCAATAATTACATTATGTGCCTCAAAACATCTGGCTGGCTGGCTGGCTTGATTCATGTTGAAACCATCCTGTCTGTGGATATGCATTGGCATAGGAGCTATTGCAGAATCACATAACAGATTTCAGGAGCAGCAGAATGATTCTTCAAAATTTTGTGCTACACCAGGACCAGGCAGTGCTCACTGTGCTCCCTTCTGTCCTTAGAAGTTACGACTTGAATACATGAACAGAGCTTCCCAATGCCAAATGAATGCACTGGCACAAAAATTCCTCTGTGCTCTTCTCCAACAGCTCCCCCAAGGCAAAAAGTCAACACCAGAGTTAGTACACACTGCATGATGTCACCTTGTTATCTAATGAAAAGTAGAACAAGAATTTCTCCTGTACATTACCCTGACAATTCCTGATCAGTATGGCCATGCTGGGTTATATCTTTCAAATAAATTGCACTTTTGGCTGTAAGGGTGCACATGGCTGCCCATTCATAGGGTTTTGCATTTACTACCCTATGTGTGGCCTCAAGCACCTATTAGGTAGCCTTCAGTAGGTCAGCCAGTCTAAAACACTATTATGGATTTGTCTGGGTTCTTCACTTCTGGATATTAAATGGATTCAAACAGTCTGAGGGACTATTGGATATTTCTCTAATTTGTTTTGAAATTACAACATACTCTTTCTTCATATGCAGAGCTACAGAATCTCTTGAGTTAACATGCAAAATAACTTTAAAGCAATCATGAAAAAGTCTGTATTTCCTTCTCCCCTTTCCTGACTTCCTAGACTCCAACCTATACTCTCAAAACAGCTTTTTCTGTTTGAGGTTTCAGTATTTACCATGTGTTTTATCTGCTAGTTCTAGGAGCAAAGCACAGGTTTGTGTAGCACCAGCTTTTAAATATCTCCTGACCTAAGGGCAAAATGTAAATTTGCAAAATGGGGCCACAAGTAAATCATTATGCTATTTGCTTTTCTCTTGCAATAACGTTTTCTTACAACTGTCAAATTTGCCAGACCAACAATTCGAATTCTCTTTACATTGCAGAAGGAAGCCATAAAGTGCATGGGGAAGAAGAAAAGAATGGTCTCTACCTACTTTACAAGTTGTCTTGTAAGACATTTTCAATACTCTCTTTGATATTTACAAAGTACTATGAAGCCACAAGATGCCGTTCTGCCATCTCCATTAAAACAAATACAAGTAATTACACAGCTCAGCATAGTGTATACAGTTATTTGTGTTTGCCCAAGGTTGTTATCAGGAAGACTAATGGGTGTTTGGCACTCTACAGCATCTGAGTTTCCTTGTATAGGTCAACACCTCAGAGCAGGTAGTGGCTGACAGACTTCCAAGAGCTGCTCCACGTGCATGGACCACTTCACAGCACATGGTCCGCAGAGAACACTTAAGCTTACAAATGATTGAGCAGTGGCTGGTTTTATGTTGGAACCACAGAGGCCTGCAGCACTGAGTTGATATACTGGGAGAAGAGATCATTTGACTGGAATTTCCTTCACTCCTCTCTAAAGGAGAAAGAGCAGAAGCCAGGGAGAAAAGTACAACTCAGAATCTCCACTAGATCCCTATTATTCTGGCATCAGTGGTGCCAGATACTTGGGACACAGTGCAAAGACACACATTTAGTTCTAAAGGGAAGATATTTTTTGCAGGACTTGTCTGGATACATCATTCATTCAGTGGACCAACAATCAAGTATCTTTTAATACAAATTCATTGCTTGTCCCAAAGTTAAATCTTTGCCTGAGTTCGCATTTCCACAGCAATTTTACAATGTGAGGTTTGAAGAGTCTGTATTTTCTAAAAGGACAGATTGTAGATCACAGATTAAGAAATGGTTATAGACATCTGAGTCAAGATTCTTTCCACTTAATTTTTGTTAAGACATACAGCTTTGTGCAAATTCACAAGCTTCTGACAGTGTCTCTGATCCAGATCTCTACTACTACTCCAGTAAATTTTCCTCTGCCTATTCCCCACTCCTCCCTGTACCCTAAGGCCAAATTATACAAATGAATGTCTTGGGTTTTATGACACAGACACTCTTGAGAAATATTAACTCAAAGTCACACTAAGATTTTCTTGTTTCAAGTTCCCTGACAAACTTGACAGACAGAATAGTTTTTAAAAAACCTCACTAAGTTACAAGTTATCTTCCAAATAAACTATAATGCCTAATAAGGCAAAGCCAAAACAATTCTATGATTTTGTACAGAGAATTGTGCAAGTCATGCCTTTTAATGATCATTAGGGTTTTTTCATTATGTTTAATTCTAAAAGGGTCTGGTTGAGCATGTAGAGGCAATAAAACTTTTCATTTAAACTCCCTAATATGTGAAAATTGTCAATTACCATGGATGAAGTCTGGGGTGCCTGATTCACTAGACCTTAATGTTCAAAGGAAAAGGAAGGTCCTAAGTCCAGACAGATTAAAAGCAAAGAAAATCCTAAGGCATCCTAATCCAGAAGACCAAAGGACCTGTCAATATTTGCAGGGCTATATATACCCACCTGACTTTGTTGTGCAAATCAGTGATATAAATTCACAACCCCCTATCAGACTTATGCATGAAAAAATATGTTTGCACACACACCTACACATACAGCTACTTGGGGAAAAAATATCAGGCCATCAGAGATACCAGGGATTTAGGTATGCAGTTAGAAAGAAACTAAATGTCATACAAAAATTATAACTGTGACTTTTTCAGAGATACAATGCTGCTGAATCAAGCACTTGTGCTGCCTCCTGTAGCCCTCATATTGCCATGGTTGCAAGAGTGGTTTTCTTTTAAAGGCACTTTAACTTCCTGAAAGGACTTTCCATCCCAGCCCTTACTCATTGAGTATTCCCATTGAATTCAGTTTGATTTGTATTTGCGAAACTTAGAGCAAGGCCATGCTTCAGTACTGAAATTAAGACATACCTGCCCAGAGAACCTGATCCTGCTTGCCTCCAGCATGAAAACAGCTTAGTTAGGAACAATTAAACCACTAACACAGCAGAGGCAAGAAGTTCACACCTGAGAAGGATTAGTAGGAAATCACAGGAAAGAAGTTTTGAAAATCCATTCCTAATGCCCAAGGTATGAAACCATTGTATAATGTAATCAAGACCTTTAAGAGTAGCAACCAAAGGCACTTGATATGCTCTGATTCAATTGCAGATTAGTGGTTGCAATTGGCAATCTATTATGTAAGTCAGGGCAGAATGCCATAAAAGTTACCTCTGACCTTAAATATTGCTGAACCCTAGTGAACTATTACGGGCATTTGTTTTTCTCTCAATTTCTATTAGCAAGAGGAAATACATTTCAGGTTACCTGTATTTCTCCTGAGCAATTTGTTTCAATTCCTACCCGTCTACCTCATCAAAACTGACTCTGCCTTCCACTCATCAGAACACACAAGATATCTTCCAGGACACAGAAGGACTGCCACAGGACTGCAGTGAAAACAATACTGAAGTAAATTCAAGTTGTATGTGTCATTCCTGATGGTCATTATTACTTTAGTATTTCCTTGTGGAGTAAATCAGTTAATATTCTGTCCGATCACTGTCAGCTGGGGATGCACATTTACCATACCAACAGTGTTGTTATGGTAAAGAGAGAAGATTTATCGTTCTTTCAAGATGAAGGTCATGAGGGTTTGGGTTGGGGGATTTTGTTGGGGTTTTTTAATTTTTTGAGATGAACAAATTTGTCTCATCATATAAAAAAATAAGTCAATAATAAGTAATAACAATTCTTTGTCCTCATTAGTTCTTCAGTAACAACATCACTGTGATGTTTTCTCGGATACTCCACTTGCATTAGAGCAATTTTCTTGTTTTTCCAGTTCCAAAGCAGAACAATAATGACAGTAGCATCCAAAAGAGTTTCTTGTAATTGCCTAAATTGTACAACACCTTACCAGGATGTTAATAAAACAGCCAAAAAATTTCACATTATAAAACTGGGCATATCATCTGATATAGCAATTTTGAGCACATTTTCAGACTAGTCAGAGTTTATAAGCTTTCCCAATTCTAGTTTAGCCAAAAGTCTTTCATGGACCATCTGGTTCTAATGAAACAAAACTAGAATATTTGGTGTCTTTTTCACTATGTTACATTAAATTAAAGCTTAAAACATCAGTAAAGCAAAATCCATTCTCTTTATATTATGTTTTTTAAATTAAACATTAAGTATTTTGGCTAAGTAAATGTGTTTATTTTAGTAAAACTGTATAGCATATACTATATGATACAGTCAGCAGAATCCTTAGTTCACTTACTCTTGCATATTCCTGGTCCACAGCCCACTGAGGCAAAGGGAAGTGTTTCCATTGACATCAATGGGCTCTAAATGAGGTTCCTACTGAGTGACACCACATCCTTACTCATCCTAAAACGTGTATGAGGTTTCAATACTTCTCCTGAGAGAAAAGGTTCAAATTATGCTTACAGTAGCTCTTCCTAAATTAAGTTACAGAAGGACCCAACTGTGCATCCCATCCACGCTTGGTAACCCAGCTGAAATTCAGTGAAATCAATAGATTAAGGATGTCATAAGAGGTTTCATAGTGGAAAGGCATTGTGGACTATATAGTCTTTGTATGCACTCTAGCTGGCTACGGATTGGCTCTTTGGGTGCAAATTTCACAAGTGCCTGCAAGACTCTCTGTTGAACAGTAATGAATGGAGTTTTGAATCCCACCCTAAATGTCATTCATCACTTCTGAGCTCAGACACAACAGGTTACAATTCCCTGCATTTCACCATCAGTCTTAGACATGTGTTGTGCAGGTGGAAACACAGACTAAGATTTCTGAAGATGTGTAGGAGAAAAGTCAATTTTTAGTAACAAAAGTGCCTAGCTACTGTAGATTCAAAGAAGCCAAATCAATCTGGCTGGCTAAGCAACCATGAAGGTCAGCTAGCCACTGCCTGAAGAAGCTGCCACCTTCCAAAACTCAGCTAAGGTCAAGCAACAGCAAATACAATTTCTCACTTATGAAACCTGTTTGTTTTACTGTAGCAAGTGGCCATCAGCTTCTTTCTGTGTATTTTTCTTTGCAGTTCCCATCACTATAACCCTCATTGCAGACATTTACTCCTCTTGTAGGAAACCCAATAGCAAATATCCCACACATTTCACAGAGGCTAACAAAGATGCAGGTACTATACAAAGGGGATATCACAACCTGTTCTGTTCCATTCATTCCCTCAAATCCAAATGTGCTGGTGAGACAGACTTCATTTTGTTTCTTCTTTCTACTTCTTTCTCCTTTCTCTTTGGTAGTTTCCACGTTATTATTAAAAAATAGTTAGAAGAGATAGTTCCAGCCCTGAATTCCTTACAAAGTCCCCTAAACAGGAGTTTTTCTGCAGGAAGAAAGGGCTGAGAGAGGACTGCATGAATTGGCCCATACGGAGTTACATGCTAACTGTTGTTATTGTTCTCAGAGAGTGCATTTAAGGTTTTGGGAACAAACAATAAAACGAACAGCTGAACAATTTTAATCATGGCCCAGTTCCTAGTTACAATTATTTTTAAGCTGTCTCACCATTAGCTAGACTCTGATTTTTTTTCCCAATGAAAAAATACATTATGTAAAACTTAAAGAAATACTAGCTTTAAATGACAGGAAAAGTAAAAAATAGATTCTGAAATGAGGCATGCTATGACTTGTGCTATTAGCCCAACATTTGTGCATGAGTTACACAAAATTTTTAAAATTTTCCATTCTCTGTATACCTCATGTATAAGCCAGTTCTCTAGGAAAATATGCTTTCCTAGATAAGTTGAAAGAGTGGCCTCTGAACTATAAGACTAGACAGAGAATATCAGATTTTGACCACAGACATGTCTGAACAAAACTAAAATTCATGCTCATATGAAAGGCATATTTCATGCATTCTGTATTTCAAAATACTGCTACAGCAGGGACACATCAAATCAGGGTAAGATGACAGCTCACACAAGCAAATGGGAATGGGAGAATATGATGGCACAAGGCCGTGAAGACATTTGGAGAGACTACTGACCAAGAATATCCTTTTAAGATCCCCTCTTCATTCATTCAAGGCCTGATTCAATTACTTCCACTGGAGTCAACAGGAAGACTTGTGGTCTTCAGTGTCTGTTATTGTGGCTCATTACTTGAGTTACAGTAGCACACTGAATATTCAATTAACCT
This sequence comes from Platysteira castanea, assembly GCA_013397175.1. Taxonomy (NCBI): domain Eukaryota; kingdom Metazoa; phylum Chordata; class Aves; order Passeriformes; genus Platysteira; species Platysteira castanea. The sequence goes on from VYXC01008169.1 coordinate 1,084,430, forward strand.
GAAGCACTGTGATACCAGGTGATACACAAACACCCACAGTGTCATAATCCCTTCTTACCAGCTTGCATCAAGCAAGACCTTGAATCATGTAGGGGGGAAAAAAATTTAAAAATTCAGCAAACAAAACATGGGAAAGTATCCAAAGGCAGCCCAAGGGATTTAAACTGGATTATGAAAAGAGTCAGTGGCAAAGCAAGGAAGACTGGTTGCCTGCCCTTTCTATTAACCCATTCTGCCTGTTGATGAACTTTGGGCCAAACCCACACTACACAATATGAATGAAAATTGAGTGAATGAAGTAAAAAGCTTACCGCGTAAATACAGTGAACAACTGCCACTGTGTTTCTACTCATGGAGATTCCATACACTGTAGTAAAAATACTTAGTGTGCTGAAGGCAGGAATCAAGTGCTCCACTTGCAACTCTTGTTTTTAATAAGAGTTCTGCTGGAAAATGTCATAAACAGAAACACAGAATCACTCCAGAGGTTACCCATTTCCCCCCGTCCCACAGTACAGCAGGCTCAGTTATAACCATGTCATTCCTAACAGATGTTTGTCTCATCTGTCGATGGATGCTCCAAGCTAACATTAGGCAATCTGTTCCAGCACTTCACCTCCCTTGTCATTAGAACTGTTTTCCTTACTTCTAATTAGAACTTTTCTTGTTATAGTTTATGTTATTAGTTCTTCTCCCATTATGTCCTCCCTTCGGTCTTCTCATCTTTAGGTTAATAAGATCTGTTCTGATCTCTTCTCAAAAATCATCTTTCGACATTCAGTTTCAGACCCACTGTTACCTTAGCGCTTTTCTACAGTTTCTACTTGGGTTGTCCGTTCTGCATTTACACAGTTGATTTTTCCTGGCTAAGTGTAGTAACTTCCACTTGTCTGTCAAACAATCCTTTAACTTCATTTCTAAATGTATTTTTGAATTCTAATTATTTCCTTTAGTGCATATAGAGTTAGTGTCAACTGCAAATTTTATAAGCCTATTCAATACCATCATAAAGGACACTACTTAAAACCTTGAATACTGGGAGGCCTCAACAGATACTCATCCAGTACCTCAAAGAACTACTGAAAAATACTATTTAGACTCACTTAGCAAGCCCCTTTTGCACTCACTTCACAGTAAGTTAATTGAGAATATTTGCCTTGATTCTCATTAGTATTACATATTAAGCAATACCAAAGATCTTACTAAAATCTACATAGACTTGCTAACTCTTCTGTATCCAGAGTCTGCTGCTCTGTTGGCGATTGGCTTGACACAGTTTGACAACTGACACAATTTTTTTCTGACTGTTATTCATACATTGAGTGCTGTTCTCTTTATATTCTATGTGTTTAAAATTAGGTTGTTAGCAATTCCTCCAGAATTTGGAGGGAAATTTTATTTATATTAATCAATCTATTCTTTCTAACATTTCTTTCCCCACCTTTCTAAAGCTAGTCACTACCTTTTTTCTTTTTCTCACCTATCTTCAGTCAGTTATCAATTACTAATTATTCTGAGCCTCATTTTTATTAAATATCTCTAAAGTTACATAAATTCCAGACAATCTGAAGCCATTAACTTAGTTAAATACCATGCAGTTAAAACCTGTAACTTAATGAAAGTACATAGAGAAGCACAAAGATTCATTTTGCAATTTCCTGAGTTTTTTAAGTGTTTTATTTTGCAATTTTAATTGCCCCTTCAATAAAACCTTTCTCCCCTTTTTAAACAATTGGGGGAAATGGCTGGTTATTTTTAGCAGCATGTGTTATTTATTGCCTAGGAACAAAGCTGGATCATTCACATACAGATTTAGTCTTATGGCTATGTGGAATAAATATCCTGTCTGGATTCTCTCATGACTAAAAAAGGATGAGTTCACATCTTCCCTTTCCAAAAACTATAGCACTATTCAGAAATACCAGTGAAATGCTGCATCTGAACTAATTAAACCTATTCCACAGAGTTATTTATCCCAGACACAAAACAATGTTACAGAATCACAGAATCGACTACGTTGGAAAAGACCTTGGCGATCATCAAGTCCACCCTATGACCTATCACCACCCTATCAGCTAAACCATGGCACTAAGTGCCACATCCAGTCTTTAAGCATCAGTGCATTCAGATGGCAAATAAAAATCTTCAGAGACAGTTCAGAGGGTTTTTTAGCACAGTGAGGCATCACCGACTTCAGGCTGAGCCAGGTCAGATTCAAAAATAGCAATGCCTTCCGTCTACTTCCTTTCCTCCACAAGATAAGCAAATATAAAGCCAAAGTTTATCTAATTATACTCTTCAGCAAATGAAAATGTTACTTACACCCTTGTATACAGTCTTGACATCAGCTTACTACTAAATTCCATGACTCTGCAATTATGAGAGTCCAAAAATTCCTACCTACCTTGGCAACAGAATCCACACATTGAAAGTGGAAAAAGAATCAGCAGAAATAGTCACAGTCATCATCAACCTCATGTCATACTCAGCTAGTTCCCTTTCCATCCTACATTCAATGCAGAGAGAGTAATTAACAAGTAACTTATTTCTCAGTGAATCTGTATTTCCAAGAATTTTAAAAAACAAAAAAGAGTTCATTGTGAAAACTTAAATCATTGTCATACTGCATAATGAGAATACTACATGGGAATCTTTAGGTGGAATTGCCTCATTTATTTTATTCTTTTTCAGCTGTTGATAAACACGTGTCTAATGATTCTAAATTCTATGAATCTCCTGACCACTAACCACAACCTTTCAATCTAAGGCCCAAACTACTTAATAGCATCCCTGCAAGTACAGCTGTTTCCAAAATAAAAGATTATGGAATAAACGCTGGGCAGGAGGACAAACCTATAAACAATTCAGACAATTTTTTATACAAAGATTGGTTGGAATATCAAACAAACTGCCAAAAGTTTTGCAGCCAGCACTTAAAGTGACTTGCGTACATTAATTCAAGAAAAAGTTGGATTATGCTTTGGAAAAGAAGGAAATACTACAGTGCAGCAGCCACTAAGGGTTTTTTTCTCTCTTTTTTTTTTGAAGTTGGGATTATGGTTAGACTGTTCCACACAGTTAACAAACATACTACAATTAGCAAGCTTTCTTCTTTCATTTTCTGTAATCTGCAAGAAAGTTTCCCATGCTTTTACAAGGCTGACCAGTTGGTTCCTTATGCAGGACTACATTTATATCTCTACTTGCTGAAGTAAACATGTCTCCTTTTTTTGGCTTAAGAATGCCTAGCAGCACTTTAAAAAGAAATTTGAGCCTGAAGAAACAGATGAGAAAGACAAGATAAAGTAGAACATCTTAACGAGTAGATATTTCAATAGATACCTGGAGAACAGAAAAATTGAAACAAAGAGCATCTTCATTTGTTACGTGTTCTGTCATGTTCCACCCTTTTGTGGTCATCAGGACTTACAACACAGCAGGAAAAACAATTAGAACAGGATAAATAGTCCAGGGAAAAGAAAAGCAACACGAAAAGTCAAATGCAAATTCATTTTTCACTGAACTTGTGTGTCATAATAAAACTGATAAAAATTGTTTTTGTTGGAGAAGTGATCGCTAAGTTTGCCAGAAAATTAAAACACTAAGATAATCAACAACATGAGAAAGAAGAAAAAGAAAAAGAGAAAAAAAAATAGATTTCATGAAGCTTCAAACTTCATTGGGAAAGAGAACAATAAAAAGGCTCAAAGATTCCTGGCATCAGTAAAGTCCTGTCATTCACTCAAGCTGTCCTCCTGCTGCCACAAACAGAAGTAGTAAATACAGAAGAAATGGTCAGAGTCCTGAAGGTTGGGTGACTTGATTGCAGTGAACATGAGATGGTGGCATTCAGGATCCTGAGGAGAGAGAATCAGGCAAGAAGCAGAATCACAACATTAGACTTCAGAAGAGCAGATTTGGCCTGATTACGAACCTGCTCAGGAAGAATCCTGTAGGAGACAGTCCTGGAGCAAAGAGGAGTCCGGGACAGAGGGTTAATTTTCAAAGATCACCTCATCTATGCTCCAAAACTGTCTATCCCCGCATGCAGGAACCCAAGCAAAGGTGGTGGCAGGAAGCCTGAATGGATGATAAGGGTGCTCCTGACAAAACTCAAACACAAACAGGAAGTAGACAAGACATGGGAACAGAGGTAGGTAGACCTAGGAAGAATACAAAGACACTGTTTGATCACATAGATAGGAGAGCTAAAGCCCACCAGCAGCTGAGGGACGGGAAACAGAAAAAGAAAAGCCTCTACAAGCAAAGCAGCAGCCAGGGGAAAAGTGGGCCAGCTGCTGAAAGATACAGGGTACACCAAAAAGGCCAACTCACTCATCTTGATATAGGAAAGATATTTTTCACAATAAGAACAATCAGTCACTGGAAAAAACTCCTAAGGGATGCAGTGGCATCTCTGTCACTGGAGCTTTTCAAGACACAAGTGAAGAGGGTGCTAGGTAATCTCCTCTAGACTCCCTTTTCTGCAAAACGTTGGACCCTATATGTTCTTTCAATGTATCTCTCAACATGTGCTGTTCTATGGTTTTCTGATTCTGTGATTCTATGATTTTATACTCAATGCCTTCTTTACCTCAGTTTTTACTAGCAAAGAGATTTACCTTGATGAGTCCCAGGCCCCAGACACCAGCCAGAAAGTCTGGACCAAGGATTACTCTTCCTCCAAGGGTAGCTAACATTAGGAAACAATTTATCAAATTGGACACCCACAAGCCCACAGGGCTTAATAAGATGCACACATTTGTATTGGTCAATGTTGTTGTGAGACAACTCTCAATTATTTATGAAAGCTAATGCAGTTCAGAACAGGTTTCTAAGTGGGAAAAGTTCTGATTCCTGTCTTCAAGAAGACCAAGAATGAGATTTTGGAGAACTACAGACCAGTCAGCCCCACCTTGGTCCATGGTAAGGTGTTGAAGCCAATCTTGGAAGTAATTTCCAAACATACTCAGGACAAGAAAGGGACAGACAGTTGTAAGTACGGATTTAGGAAGAGGAAATTGCCCCTTCTACGATGAGATTAGTCTGGTGGACAAGCAGCGGATGTAATTTATTTTTACTTCGGAACGGCTTTTGACACTATCTCCGATACCATTCTTGCAGAAAAACTGATGAATATGAGCTAAATAAGTGGAGAGGAAGGTGGACTGACAGTTGGCTGAATGGCTCAAAGGGCTGCAATCGGTGGTAGGAAGTCCAGAAAACAGAACCCTTGTTACTACACTCACATCAATTAGTAAATAAGCATGAATGAGAATAGAACAATGTCAGGTAGCTGCAGCGTTACATCATCAGATGACATTCTACATGCTGGAGGCAAAATCTATCAGGTTTAAATTAAGATACAGAGTAGATTTACTAGAAAGCTTCTGTTTTCTTGATTCAAACATTTATCATAATTTTAGACTAATAGCTAGAGTTGTAATGATAAATTATGACTGGATGAAACTTGTCTGGGCCTGCCCTTTATTTGTCTTAGTTGGATTCCCTTAGTCTTTGAGGAACAAGTAGTCAAATTAGGAAGTCCTCTTACAAAATGATTTACAAGAAAGCAGGGTTTTTTCTGCAAACAATGGAAAAGTCCAATTGTTGAATATCTATTCACAAGAGAGGAAAATAAAATGAGGTTATTTGGGAAAAAAAAAATCATGCCAAAAGGTCTTTACAGTGATGGAGGTGCCACAGTAATGTTGTGATCTACCTTGGCATTAAGTAAAAAATTATACAACAAAGTTCCAGAGACTAAAAGATGCACAGTTGCATACTCGGGATGTTACTAGAAAAAAAGTTGTAGCAGAAAATAAGGATCAAACACCAAATTGAGGGCAAAGGTCATGGAGAAAGGCAGCATTTCTAAAAGAGAAAGCCTGAGATAGTATCTGCAAGCAATGCTAGTGACAAGGGAGAAAGGGAGGAGAATTGCGCCTGTACATGTTTATTATTGCCAAATAGGCTGAAAAAAAAATCAGCATCACTGCTGTGGTATTTTCTTTCACTGGACCTAAAGGACAGCAGCAGCAGAATCTGCTGTTTGTGTTAAAGTGTCAGGAGGGGAAAGATCAAAGACATGGAAACATCTGCTTTTAGAAGGCACTTGAAAAATAATTATGCAATAGCCTGTGAAAAACATCTGTTAAAAATGCTGCTGTCTACCCATCAAATAGAAGAACAACACTTCAAGAAGATATAAGAGAGACCAGGAGAAGATCAGGGCTCATTTTTCTCCTGAAACAACCATTACCTCAAATCTAAACTGAAACCCAAATGTAAGTTTAGCAAAAGAAATATATGACAGAAGTAAGCAGCACAATAGACCACTGCTGAACAGATGGTACAACTTCTTATTACATAATCAATACAAATAGAGCCAGAAACCATGCTTAGCATGTACTCTTTCTGAAGACAAACAAATTGCTTCCTGGGAATTTTCAGTCCTCCCATTCACAGAATCTAAGGCCTTGCATTTAGTCATGGAGTTCTCTGTTCTACAAGAGCAAGGCTATTTCAGCACAGAGACTCCCTGCTAATCACTCAGTGGAACCTAAGTTCACATCTCCACTGATTATATGTGAATGATTTAACATCCAAATCTTTCAGGAGGACTACTGAGCCCAATACAGCATTGTATTGACATGATTCTACCTGGATTGTAAAAAATGCTCTCTCCTTACCACTTTGATGTGCTGTACACACTCAATAGCTCAGTCAGTACTGGAATACATGTCCTGACGTAGAGGATTTTATCTAAAGCATTTTAATCAGCAATTAAGATAGTGTGTATGTGCTGTTCCCAGGTTCCTGCTGATAAGCAGAAACTGGCTGAAATACGAGGTTTAACACTGTTCTATCCTGTGCCTACAACTTTAGCCAAAGTAAAGGAAGAGTTCACATTTTAGTTCTTAAAAAGCCAAAATAGCAACACCTGACACTTTCCAACTTCTGCATCAAATACTCAGCATAGCTAACTTCATCTACATACCAAATGGCATATTGATGAGATTCTACATTGCATGTGACAGGAGGCTGGGTATGAGACCCCTGCCTCTCTTGTATCCACAAGTTCATGCTCAAATTCAGTTGCGTAAGAAATTCTGCCCTTCCTACCAAAAGAAATTCCCCTTGGGCCTCACGACAGACCCCTCAAATTCACTGCGATGTGTTGCTGCATTTGCCTCACAAGTGGATATTTGTCAACAGGAAGCAAACCACTTGCTATAGATACAGTAGGGTATATAATATGCTTTGAGATCCTCAGGGGTAAGGAACAAGACGTAGTAATATAAAACATTATTTTTATATCAATAAAAGAATGACTTCAAAATATAGTCACCTTGCTGCTTATCTGTCAGAAGAAAATAAAACAAAGGGAGGAGGTGTGGTTTTAAACATGCCCAAAATAAATTTAAAGCAGATTTTTAACCCATAGTAATTCACGGGAATTATATTCTGAAAACAGTGGTTTGTAAGAGGCATCATCGCAATGTTTCCTGTGCTTACTTTTATAAATACAGAATTTTTATGAAAAGTTTTAGCCTCTGTTAGTCCCAGTTCTTTTCTGACCTAACAGTGTTTAATGCAGATGGTTTAATAATTGTTTTGTTTTCTCTAATTTTTTTTTTAAAGGAACATTTAGTGAACCCAAAATACAACCCCAGTCTTCAGGGTTTGGTAAAAAACATCCATGGTTTTCTGCCTAAAAACCTTTACAGATGAGGACTAAAATGCACTGAGTATGACAGATTTAGGTATTTGTCAAGAAGTAGGAGGGCAGGTGGGAGAAGCTATGAGTATGTGCTGCTGTCCTCAAGTGTTTCCTTGAAATCCACAGACTCCCAGCAATGTTCCAAAACAAGATCAATGTCAATCTGAAAAATTCTCTTGCACATAGAAGACCTCTCTTCTAATTCCCATGGAAGAGTACATGTTTTGGAGATCTGGGAAGAAAATTTATGAAAGTACAGCTGTTCTATTCCCTAGGTTAATATGACAGAGGAAGAGCTCTGCATATCTCTTCACTTTAAATTAACTGGAAAAGAGAAAATATATTGAACTATATTGCCCTTTGAATATTTTGCTCAATTAAACAATGCAAAATTTGGCTTAAGTAAACCATCTTCAAATTCCTCTCTCCTGCAGCTGGAATGCAGTGAAGACATCAATTGAAGAGCAACTTAAGTATTTTAACAGAGCACAATACATTCTGGTTTTGTGCTCCAAAGTACATGGAAGTCTATATTATGGAATTAGATTCCCAGATTAGAGCAAGTTTGCACGTGGCATTTGGGAAGTGTAGCAATTGGCTTCAGTACAGAATTTCCACAGCTAACATAGGGCACATGTGTCAGCCCAATTTCCATGTAAGCAGACCAGCATATGCACGTAAATGCTATATGGTTGCTCCCTGACTGTAAACGATCTAGTAACAGTTCATTACAATGCTGCCACTGACTTCTACTGATGGTTAATTGAACAGTCAGTGTCATTTATTCCAAACCTTGGGTACTATGTTATCTGAATTAAAAACAGAAATTGCCATCTAGGGACAGTTTCAAGTTGCCTAGGATGGGGGGGAAGCAAATAGTGATGCTTACTAATAAATTTTTGGAGTTTTTTAAGACAAATTAGAAAAGGAAATTCCAACATCTTGACAGATGTGAAGACTGACCTACACAGAGAAGCTAATTTAGATTACAGTAGAGCATGAATTTAAATGTAAATCTTCCTGATTAACCCCTGAGACAGCAACTTCTGGTATGATTTGTCTTGCACAGACTTGCCTGAGAACTTGCGCGGAAAATTAACCTGAGCCAATTTATCAGATCATCCTCTCTGGAATAATTTCCTAAGACAAAATCCCTGAGACTTCTTGTTCAAATGATGTTAGTCTGTATATTCAAGTCCTTTTCTACACCTGGCCTGTAGGTGACTGGGCTGTCACCTACACCAGTTGCTCAGCTCCACTGGACTCTGCTCCCCAGCTCTACTAGTGAAGCAAAAGAGTGATGGAGGCTCCCCTGTGCAGAGGGTCACACATTTTCACCCAGCAGTGCTCTCTTTACAGTTCACAGCCAAACTTCATGCACATGGGTTAACACAATTCCTAGAAGACACTCAAGTAAAAGAATTAACCACTTTCTCACATATGAATGAGATGAAATCGACACATCAGTAAGACAAATTGCGTAATTCCTAACATACTGAGCAGAGATTGCTCCTGTTCAGCAAATGGACTTTGGCCCATGCTATAAATCACTGCAAGCAGTGAAAACCCTGGAAAATCTATAGCCTCTCTGGAAGAAACAGATTTAAACTAGTCTTCAGACATTTGGATGAGGAAAATACAATGCATAAAGCTGCTCACAGAAGGCCATAAACGACTTCTACTGTGTCATCTTCTGAAAGCATCACCTGATAGTCAGTTAAATGTACTTAGAATACATGAAATAAGACAGGTTTGATTTTTGTCAGCTGCCTTATGAATCCTCTACTCTCACCACTTGCTCATCTTATGGGTCTCAAAATATTATTTTACGATAATCAGCCTTTAGTTAATATTATGCCCATTTCCTTTCAGAAGTCTTGTAGGATTTTCCACCTTGTTCAGGTATGCTCCAAACTATCCACTTTACAGCAGAAGAAAATAACTTACCAGCTAAAGAACAATGTTGTCACCAATTTTTCTTACATTTTTGCAACCAGCCAACATATAAATTAATTTAGTTTGGGGGTTTTCTTACTATAAATCAATCTACAGTAAACAAAAATATGCAGTTCCTTGTCTGGGACACTAAAGAGGTGAACATAAAGTTCCACAGCACTTAGAATTTTGTGGAAACTATTATAGGGTGGAATGAAACTCTATATTTGAGTGGAGCCTTGCCAAGACACTTTAGTTCCCCAAATGAACAGGTAAAATTTAAACTGTTTAACAGCATTTAGGATTCAAAGACAACTCTTGAATCTCAGTGTAGTTTCTGAAACACTTGTGCTATTATCTCTTAGCTCCATGTACCATTTTTAAGCATCTTCCTATTGCTAATGTATAAAAACAGTACATCTCTAGATATTGCAAGTAACCTGACTAATGAATTTTAATCTATTTGTACCTCGTGAGTGGACTCTTGACAGTGGGAAGGTAGAAAAATGAAGAATTTACTGTTTTCTTCCTTCAGAATCCTCCTTCTATCACTTTTTTATTTTCATTAAGGCTGAAATAGATCTTGCATCAACGAAAGCACATTTGAAATAAAGCAGCACCGGCATTCAGGTGTAGCAGCACCAAATTCTTGTTCTCTGTGGACTGCACATGTTGTCTAGCATCCCAGATCTGTAAGCTGGTTGTATCAGATCTTCTACACCTCATTAGCTACAGCAGATCATTTCCTAATACCTATTGTACTGCCACACCTGCGTGGCACTGCCTCCTCTGTGCTACAGAGACAGCTCTGTGGAGCACGGGCATCAGCAGAACTCTGGGGTCTTCGCGACATAAGAAGCCTCAGCAGTGCAGTCTCTGGGTCTCTGCACAGAGCATTTTAATCACTCCCTGGGATTTGGGTATCTAGATTCTGCCTAAGTTTTTCTTTATGCACCTAAGTGCTTTTTTGGATCTCACCCTAAATTCTTACATATCATAAAATCTTTTCCAAAAACCCTATTAATTTCTCCAGCAATTACCGAAAGAACATGAGATTATTTCACTAAACAACAAAACAAAGAACATATTAAATTGTTTTTCTGGTTTTAAATGAACTATGAAAGAAAACACATCTGCAAAGTAAACCTAAAACATTGGTTTGAGTGCTTAAACCACTTTCTAATAAAATATACATGTAGTGACTTCTGAGACCCTACTGTTGCTAGATCATAAAATCTATTTCTTAACTGCTATCAACAAATGTATATAGACACCTAATTAACCAGTTTTATGCACACACTGCTTGTCCACACCAAGAAACACAAACACTGCACAAAACTCTTTGCAATGTCCTCCACACTACTGAGAGATTACTCAGCATCTACATGAAAACACACCCGTTCTGCGAGAGAGCACAGGACTAAATAAATACAGCATCATCTAGAAACAGCAGGACATCTAGTCCAGGCAAGTGTAATGACTTTGCTGTGTTTGCTTGGGAAACAAAAACACCCTCTTTCGTCCTTTCAGAACCCCAAGATGGAGATAACCAGCATCATTTCTCAGGGCTGGTGTCATGAAATGAATTAAAATAGTAAGGACAGCTTGCTAATACTAAATAAACCTGCTGGAATGAGAAAGCGTCCATATACATAGGGCTTAATAAGGCCATTCTCCCCTTCTTTTTACCATGTAAAATAAGAAAACTCCAAAGGTTTTCAACTCAGCACCCTTACAGGAAGTATCTTTTATTCCCCCTGGCAGACTTTTAGTATTCAAGCGGAAGATGTGGGTTCTACTTTCATCTTCTTTTGATTTATATAATGATCCTGTTTGTTTTCATGAGCTCAGTATACTGTCAACAACAACGGGACTCTCAGCTGGGCTTTGTGGATGCCGATGCTGAGCTGCAATTGAATTTAAACAGCTCTGAAGTTTGTCTGAACCACAACCTTCAGATTCATGACCAAACGTAGGATGGAATGAAACCCATGTTCTGTCTCAGGGCCGTTCTCCTTCTACAGGGTTGTTTCATTCCCTTGACACTCCAAGGATAACATCCCCCAGGAGGGATGGAGGTTTTGCTTCTCTCAACAGCAGAAAAGATGTAACACTAATAGAGACATGCCCCTTGGAGCTGAAAAAGGATGGCTATATAAACATTATCAGCCCCTGTTTCTGACCTTTTCAAGAAAGCAACAGAAGTAGGTGAGCATGTCAAATCTCTAACCACAAAACTAAATTTCAATGTTTGTATTTTGGAACAGTGTTTTAACTAAAAGGATACATAAAAGGTAAACTTGAAAGAGAAAAAAAATCAAGGTAACATACAAGATCTGTAAAAAATGTCCTCTTAGTGGAAAATATCCATTAAGTCTTCATCTGTCATGGCTCAGCCTCACTTTCCATGAAAATTCCTGTAAATGAAAAAAACATCTGAAGAAAACCCCCATAAAACAGGAAAGCAGCTCTTGAAAACACAGAGTATTTGGTACAGACCTCCAGCACTAACTGCTAACATAGCTAAACTGCTGCTTGTACTAAATATAACAAAAGACTTTCAAAGACCCTGCAGAACATCTATAGACCCCTGGAGAGACTATACCAACATTCTAAATAAAACTACCATTGTAATTTAACCTTTCGGTAAAGTCATTGCAAACTTCACTAATGTGATGTTAATTGCTGTGGCTACATTTGTTAAAGGAGGAACCAAAAATAACTTTCAATAGCAGGAGCAATATCTAAAGAGCATTTTATGCTCTTCCAGGTTGTGACACGTGAATACAAAAAAGTTCTTGTTTTGCTCTTCTGCTAAAGAACGTTTCAAGCACCAGTTCAAACTATTTATGTCTTTCTCTAAGTCAGGGGTTACCTCCCACTAAATTCAATAGCACCAAGAGATGGACCTTCAAAAAGCCTCAATTATCCTAGGATGTTAATGTCCATATGAAACCAAAGGTTTTATCTCTATTCCACATTCAGTTCTGTCATACCTCTAACATGCTGTCCTTACTTTGAGCTTCTAAAACATATTACTTTTTAAGATGAAAGGTGTGGGGGAAGCAGAGAAAAAGGGAAGGCCAGACTAAATTAAGATCACAAAACCATATTTTCAGCAACTAACTGATCTCCTACGAAACAGGATTCCAAACTTTTTTTGGATTCCCTACTAACAAATTCCCAAGAGCTTTCTCTGTATGATGATAGCAAATTTTCCTTTTTTATTTTTTTAATGATTCTTCAGAAAGGGCACAAACTGATCCTTTGGAGAGATAGTGCTTTTTATCTACAGGGACTTTGTAAACAAATTGATCCAGATGTTTGCTTCAGAACTCTCCAGACATAGTAGATTATTCCTTACTACATCAACAGTTCATTTCCTCTACTTGCAACTAACATCTCAAAACAGAACCCTGTTCAAAAGACAAATAATTGAAATGTTATATCAACATTAACAAGATCATTCAGACACTTTTTTTTTAAAAAAAAATCTGCCTTCTATATAGGGATGGATTATGTTATGTATAATCGTTTCCAGAAAGGATCAAGATCAAATATATTAAGAATGTATTTGGATCCTTTTCCTAAGCCACTGAAAATTTATCAAAGAAATCCTAAGAATTTTATTTTTCCCTCCCTTTGTTACATGATTTGTCACATTTATCTTTTAAAAACCCCTAGACATGTGAAATCGTAATGGACTCCATAGCCTGAGTAAAAATTCAAACAACTAGTCTAGGCAATTAGAATGAAACTAAACTGGGAAAAAGTAGAAAGAGACAGAATAGGTATATGGACTAGGTAAAAGACATTTAAGAGTATTTGATAATATAGGCACATATACATTCAGAACTTAATGGAGAAGAAAGAAACCTGCTCCCTGTGTTTTTTGGCAACATGCCAAATAGACCATTTCTCAGAAATGCATATATAGACTTTTTAAAAACTATTTTTTCTAAAACCAGAAATGAAAAGAGTTAATTTACTTTAAAGATATAAGGGGCTTTTAGAAATAAGAAGACAAATATATTACCTGTAAAAAGAGCCTTATTAAATATATCCCAGCTGTATATACTGTACCAAAACACATTTTGCTGACTTCCTTAACTATCTTTGGATGTTTCTCTTTCATTTCAAAATGTAAAAGCTTCTCCATAGCATTGAAACAATCTCTCCTATTTACTTGTATGCTTTCTGAAGATCTCACGTTGTCAAATGCAACCAGGTTTCCATCCTATGCCTCCTGAATTAGAATATTTGCTTTAAAATGAAATCATTGGTAGCTTTCCAGTTACTGAAAGGACACTGGGATCAACTGAGTGCATAGCAACAGATTACAAAGCAGGTGGCTTGAGGCTAAATCTAAACAGTTTCCTCACATGGCTTTGTAAAGTGGGGTGCAGATAACTCCTAATGAGTGTTAAGGGCTGTCTAGTCACTTAGTTGTATACAAGGTCTAGACAGGTCAAGGTCTGAGGATCAGAGCTTCTAATTACATTCTATTAAATACTCGTTAGTTGTAAAAGATGTCACTAGAAGACTCATCAGAGATATAGCGTCTAATTATTAAATATTAGTGCCCCCATAAGATCCTCAGGACTTGAAAAACTATGATAAGATACTGAAAAAGAGACAGCCAAAAAGGAGGTGAATCTGAGGACACAGCTGAAAATTGAGGTCATTGTTCTATATCACATTCCTCATGTAAAAGAGGAATTTGAAACTCTTCATCTATTGAATCAGTCTATTTGGCAGCATCATTTCTAATGTTGAGTTAAACCATTTAGGAGGCAGATTCGGAGAGTCTTTCATTGCAAAATGAGCAAATAATGAAATACATTTACTTCATAACCTGTATTTGTTACAAACACAACTCACTGAACTGTTGCTCATTCCCTAAAAGCTAATAAAAAAGAGAAATTAATATGACTAAAACCAGCATGGTTTTTTTATTTTCTTTAAATAAAAGCTTCATATAAAAGCCCTTGTGGTTTGGTGATACTGTGCTGTTGCTGACTGGAAGGGCAAGATTTGGTGATGCAGCCCCCCAAAGGCTGTTGTGCTGTTTTTCTCCCAGCACTCACACTAAGAGAATACATCAAGTGGGACAGCTAAAAGAGGAGAGCACCTGTTAGGCATGAATTTTGCAATGACATATTTTAAAACAGCAATAACCCATGTGGGTAGTAAGTAAATAACAGGCCCAAGCTTCGGCTAGTGGGGAAAGGTACCCACAGCCAGGAACACCAGCACTTGACTGGGTCATAAGCTAAGGTAACGCTCGTGTCTCAGGTCAGGGAGTACAGTATGCAGTGCTAAGGACTGATCTTGTCCAGCTGGAAAAATGATCTCAGGAGACAGAAATATGGTCCCCAAGGTCAGGAGACAATTTCCTGAGGTTCCCTTTAAGGACAGCACAGCAGTGCTGGAATAACTCCAAAGTACTCTGACATTTCCCTTCTTTGCTTTTTTTCTTTCTTTCTTTTTAAGCACTCAAAAACATGACACTGTTCAGACCTCTTGGACCTATGAAACATTTTGGAAAATGAAAGACTCCAGGTTTTATTGTGACCTCTGGTGCTTCTCAGTCTCCTGACAGCCCTCGAATTACCTGGACTGCAGCCTTCCTTGCAATATCTTGGCTCTGCTGTTCCTTGTCTGCCTGGAACCAATTAATGCATTAGCACAGGCAAAAAAGAAAAAAAAAAANAAAAAAAAGAGAGAGAAAAAAAAAAGAATTAATCATCCTTTCCTGAACCTCAAAAGGTTCAAGTTTTGGACAGACCTTTATGGAGATGGGGCAATATCTGAACTGAGTTACCCTTCCCAGCTGGCAAAAAGTTTTGATATTTATTTCCCTTCTTACCAACGGCCATCTAAGTTGTGGAACTGCATTTATCAGGCTTGCTTCCCTTCTGTCTGTCCTTTATAGCACCCTGGTAAAAGCTAAAAAAGGACACCACCTTCTACTCACACTCTCCCCTTTTCCCTTCCAGGATTCAAACTGTCCAGTACGAGGTGGCAAGAACCTCCACTTTGGCATCTCCTCTTTTGGAGTGAATCTTTTTAGCCTCAAACTGCAATATATCAATGCCAACAGGAACACACAACCTTTTTTACCTCACTCATAAATGGAATAACTTCCTCCTTCCTCCTTCTGAGGTGGATCTCAGAACTTCATAAACCTCTTAAGTTCCCTATAATCCTATCTATTCAGAAAAGCACCTTTTAGTACCATTCCCTTCTCCCTTCTCCTGACACAGTGCTTCATCCTCCCTGAGACTCACAACCAGTCCTCCTGCCCTGACAACCCTCCACCAACCCCTCCCACAGGCTCAGGGCATCCCTAAGCACATACAAAGGCTGAAAGAGTCCTTAGGCTCAAAATCTGAGGATACCCTCACTCCTGACAAGCCTCCGCCTTCTCCTCCTACTCTGTTCTTTTTCTGGTCCTTGATAAGAAAAGGAGGCTGCAAGGAAAGTCTGTAAGAGCAACTCACATCAGCAGTGCACCAAACACTGCCTTTGCTCTACAGAATCAGTCTCTAGATGCTTCTCAGGGCCAGCACCATTTAATAAAATCACTCTATGCCCATGGCAAGCACAGAGCAGCACAGGCATGGCAGGATGGGCTTCAGTCACCCTGGTGCCAGGAAGACGTAGCTGAACCTCAAGCAGCTTAGCCACTCTGCAGGTCTCCATGCCCTGCAATCCCAGAGCTACCAGAAGGCCCTGATCCCAGCTACACGTTCTTTTAATTTTTTGTCCCTTTACCAGATTTTCATTTCTGTCCCAAAATACTCCTGTATTTCTTTTTTTACCCTTAAAAACACAAGAGCTGGCTTTTTAAAATGCCAATTAACCAAGAACAGAGGGGAAATGACACATGAGGAGTAAAATGGAGCACTCAATTCTCTGGCTTGCTAATTAGGATTTATGTACTGGAAAAATCCAATTCCTGGCACCGGTGAGTTAATAAAGAAATGAAAAAATGTCTGGAAAATTGGAAAAACTGGTATAATTGTCTAAAAAAACTAGCACATCTGGTCATTTCCCCACACATTGTTATTAGCACCACAATTATTTCAGCAGGAGGCAAGCTGGGAAGAAGTAATACATGACCAATGAAGAAAAGCAGTAGCAAGAAAACCTATCATTCAGGTACTAACTCCTGAGAGAAAGCAGACTTGGCCCTAAACAGAAAAGTCTGCTTTAACATGTACCTCTTTAAACGCTGATTTATAGTGTTTAAACTGGAGATAATTATTTCCACTAAGGGTATCACAACTGCAAAATTATTCTGTTCTTTATGTAAAGTCATTTACATTGGTACATGAATTACTAATATTCGTTACTTACCTCCTTTTTCTAGAGGTAGGGAGGGAAAAAGGAAGTGCAAAACAAGATAACACTGATCTCTAGATAGCAATTCATACAGCATGTATGTGTGTATGAAGAGGATTCACTTACATGCTCCTGAGACTATAATTCTTAGCATAAAGATTCCCCAGACCATACCAGTGAATCTGGTAAGTTACTTGTCCTTCTTTCATGATTTTTTTAAGAGTAAGGCAAGAAAAAAATCCCAGGAATAATGCCAATAACAGTTGCGCTTTGTTGATTTCCTTTGAGTTTTTTGCTTTTATATATTTGCATGGTAATGTTTCATGATATGATCACTTTGACAGTTTAATGGGGTCCTCTTGCTTATTCTGCAGCATAATTCTACAGCAATCTTATATAGAATAAGCCTCTTGGTAACATATGGATTACTACGACCTCTTTCTTTTTAAAAATGTGCATAAAAGTATCAGCCATGCTTCAAAAGTAAAGTATGTTAATTTACATTGTAGTTAAATTGGGCAAGATCCAGTAAGGGACTTAGCCAATTCAGTGCTAGGCACTATAACACTTATCTTTCAGTACCTCAGATGCCACAGGAAAATTCAAAAAGGAGATGGACTCTCAGGCTCTCTATTCAATTCAGACGATAAGTTCATGCCTCAGAATTTAATCCAAAGCAGCCAACATACCATGCAAGCAGCTGATGGCAACATATCCAGGAGGCAACCACCTAGAAGTGGCCTAGATGAGGGCTATGTGTTAAATCCTGATCATTCAGGGCAGCAGTTTCATTTACAGAGTCTCGACTCATGTTACATATCTATCTTTGGGGAAAAAAAAAATCCATGGTTAATGTTTTTCTATTAAAATCAGGTTAGGAAAGCAGATGGGTTCTTGTCCTCATATAGTCATGCAGTAATTGCCCAGGCAGTAAAGGATCTCATTTCTTCTCATAGCTCAAGCAAGCTCAAAATCACATCTCCAAAGAAAGGTTCCTACTTACATTTATGCTCAGCCCCTGAAGGACTGTCAAGAATCTCTGGGCCCAAAGCAGACATCAAGAACTGAAGAGCAACAGATCAGTAGCCTTACTTGTAAGGAGGCATCCCTTTTCCTTTTCTACCAGGAATTTTTCTTTACTCTGTCAAGCAGCAACTTCATGGAAAAGGCACAATATATCCTGGGAGCAGGGATAAAAACATCCCATCTCTGTGTAATCTGAGCCCTTTTTCACTTACATGCTCAAGTGAACAGTGAAACAATGCAAAGTGGTAGTCGACTACTGCCCACCCAGTGGCAAAGCTTCATGGAGTAAGATGGAGAATGCTCTGCCACACAAACCAGGACTAAATGACAGCCTAGAGGCCAGGTATAACTCATTCAGTGGAAGATGTAGGACTTCACCTCATTCGATATAAGGGAACCAAAGCATCTTCACTCAACTCATTCTGCTCAAGTATCTCAATCTTCAGGCTGGGTGAAACCCCTTGAGCTGACCTTTAGAAATAAGTCAGCAGCTGCCACTCTTTTTTGTTTTCTTTGTGAAAAGATTGAATGTCTCAGCATGTGAATATCCCTTATAGATTAAGTCCATCCTGAAATTCACACACCTGCCAGCTTTGCCCTTTCCCACACTGATATATCATCTACCTCTTTAATTTAAACTTCTTACATGTCTTCTGACATTACTCAAACACCAACTAATTTATTTCAAAATATGTTGCTTCAACATGTTTTGTTTTAACTCTTGAAACTAGCAAAACATTCCTCCTTATCCCCCAAAAAAGTGGTCAACAAAACCCAACCATGTTAATCTCAGCCATGTCAAGATTTCACTGTTAAGCATACCAGAGAGACATGGGGAAAGGAGAGAAAAATATAAGCTTGGACTAATGAACTTGCTGTGCTTCAACTTGAAATGTAAAAGAGAATCTCAGCAAGTCCATACAAAACACATTTATTTGCTGTTTACAGTTACCAGATATTAAGTTCCCATCCACATACAGAACTGATCTACTTTTTTATATTCTATTCTAATATGTGAAGACATAAGCAGAGGGATACTGTATTGCTAGATCCCTTTCAGGTGAGTATGTGCTTTAGATATTGAGATGCTTTGTCTTGTCCATATGAAGGTGCGTGTACAAAAGACAACACTCGGGCTCCCGGGGAGTATGTAGACAAGACAGTCAGTGACTGTTGATCCCTGGATGACGGTGAGTCATAGCTGGATGGTAGAAATCCCCTGTTATGACTGCTCCTTTCTACCCACCTTGTTTTTAAATCAATGGCTGCCCATAGTGGCAGAGATGCTCATATTTTCCATGAAGCAGCTCCTCAACTGTAGTTATATCGACCTGGAAATTTCTGAGCCCTTGCTTCATCAGTGACCTTTGGCTCCTCAGAAGAGCTACCTACACACTTTAGCCATTTCTAATGTCCAGATGGACAATAAATTCCATGAGTAAAGTAGAGCACAGGGGTCAGTGGAATGTCTATCATTTCACCATTCAGTTTAATCCATCTGCGTTCATAAATCAGCACCCATTCCAGTTTCAGATTGAGGCAGAAGGGAAGAAAGAATTCAAGATCTCTTTTGACATTTTTAATTGAAATTGATTTGATTTTTTAATCTTAATAAGGATCATAAAACCATATAGCAGCAGTTGCCTTAATGTCTGCTGTGCTTATAATTAACCTTTGGTCTTAGACATTAGACAAGGAGTTTTGGATTCCTGAGGCATTAATTACATGGTAGTTGTCCTGTAATTAGTTTGAAATTCGTCTCTTTGAGACACTTTTTCTAAAGACCCATGTCATTAGAGAGTATCCGTGCAGTTGAATCATCACATTTTATGAGGGATCATTTTGTTGTTTGGCCTCCGGTGGTGACTGTTTCCATTCAATGCTTGCAGATTCTCATCAGCTCACACTGAAAAACCAGTATCATCAATAGTCAGACATACACTTTTCCCTGCATTACCCCTCCTACCATGCCCACTCTCATCCACAACTGAGCATCGGCCAAGATTTCTAAAACTGTTCACTGATGTCCTCTTCCCCAGAGGTGCAACTGAAAACGTCGATTTTTAAATTTCCACCCCTTAGATAACCTGCAAGAACAAGATGCTTCAAAAGGACAAGATACAAGGAATCTAATTTTTTTTTCTTTTATTCACTACAATCAAACCAAATTATCTAATGAACACCATTTAAAATAATCAGATTTGCTTTTTCCCATTAATATAACTTGTTTACTATGTATACTTCAAGTGCCAACAAGGGCTAATAGGGCTGTGTCACACAAAATCAGAATCAAATACCACTTCTCCAACAGAAAGGAAGAATAACTTGTGAAGAATTTCACATCTTTGTATTTCAGTGCACTTTGACAAAAATAGCATAAGTGTTCTCAGCCGTACTTCACCTAACAAGGAACTGAAGTGCAAAAGGGTTACCAGGTGTGTTCCATGTAGAGCTGGAAGCACAAAGAACAGCTCCTCTAAATATTAGCCCTCTGCATATGTTTTTCTTTCCCCTTTCTTTTCTCCCTTTGTACTAGAAATTCTGCTGTCAATGACTCTCGTGATTGACCACATCATATTACAAAGTCAAGAGAGTGAAAACTAAACAACTGCCGAAAAAATTACTCGTTTCTTTCAAAAGTGAGACTATTCTAAAGTCTTTGTTTCTTCTTTTTGTTTTAAATTACTCTTTATTTTTTCAGCAACTAACACAGGCTTAGATTAAGATTTTCTTTGTTAAAGAATCCACATTTTTCACTCCTGCTGTTCTTTTGACAAAGAAATGAATACCTATCCTCTGAGATATCCAGGGAATCACCGGGAAAACCATAACAGAGCAGACTTGGCATTTCTTAAATTTCTAAGTAAAAATCAAAGAGAAAAAAAAATCAACATGCTCTATAGAACATAAAGCAGCAAAGAATACTTATGCCAAAGCTTAAAATAAATTCTTTCAAATCTTCCTTTAAGAAAAAAGGAGGAGAAGAGGGAGCATCATTAAGCTAGATTCCATGGAAAGAGAGTTTTTGTACTTTGGGTGGTTTTTTTGTTTGGATTAATTTTTTTAAGAGCTAAAAGAAATTCCAAGGGTTACACTTGCCTTGGAGCCTCAATGCCAATTTTTGCGGTTTTACAACCACAGTTCTTTTCTCTTTTTTTTTTTTTTTTTTTTTTTTTTTTTTGAGAGAGAGAAAGAGGGAGGAGTTGTTTGTTTGTTTTTGTAAAGTATTTCTCTCTTTCCCATTGTCATGTATGATACCCACACACTAAACAAGGGAAACTAACACCAAAGGGCATACAGAGAAACTGCCTATTTAAACCAAATGGCATTTTCCCTTCTTCATCACTAAGTCTAAAGGCTCTAACCAGCAGGACTGTTAAAGTGAGAATGACATTTCACCTCTCTTCCCAAAATGATACTGAAGGCCTGCAGGACCTCAACTCCTCCACCAGTTTGTTTTCTAGCCTATTAGAGAGGCATCATTTCCAAGATGGAATTCTACCCAAAATGCATATGAACGACAAAGAGGATGAGGGTACAAGACACAGTACTTTTTCCTTCCTTCTTTCCTTACAATTACAATTCCTTCCTTTGCAATTAGGTTACTGTTACAGGTACTATGTCTACTATGAAGGAGAATGTGCAAATTATCATTGTCATATTAAAAGTATTTTGCCCACTATTGGCTGGAACCAAATAAAATGAAAGAATCTTCTGCATGCACAAGTCTTCTCTGCATCCAACTTGAAAAGACTTATGGGGGTAGTCAAGGGAAAGCCATATTCAGATAGTGACACTGTGAACTCCTTCATCCACTGCCCTGAGTAGCTTCAATATTTATGAGTTCTATCTTAAAAACCTCTTTGAAGAAAGAGCAAAGGTTTGGGTTTTCTGATTGCTGCAGGCTTCTGCTAATTTGCCATACTGTGGTTTATGTTATGGTAGGAGAAAGAGAACATCCTTTGCTGATTATGATGCTCATGATTTTGCAATCTTGTTTGAAGTTTTAAATAAATAACAGCTTCTTAACAGTAGCTTGAAATAAACAGTGACATTGTCCCTGGCCTATGTACAGTATTTCTTGGTTTTGGTGGTGGGTTTGGGGAAGGAGATGAGAGCAAGATGTTTCCCTCTGCCATTTTTCTTCTTGCATACTGCTAGAAAATCTAGTTTTACCTGTCAACATCCCCAAGGTTATAGAAATTGCTCCCTTCTATTTCCTGATTATCTCAATGAACCCAAAGCTCTCCCCAAATAAAAGGGAGACAAAAATACAAAGCTTCAGAGATACCCCTGCTTCATTAACGGGACCTACCCGGACTCATTGCCTGCAATGCATTTGGAGACAAACAACCTTTAAGACATCCATCCTTCCCAAAGGCCAATATAAGGACAGTCAATTCCCTATCATGTTGTGCGGATTGCCTGTGATTCAGACTTGCTTGAGACAGTCTGCACTGTTCTGAGAAGCAACATACCACAAGGGAAAAGCTGAGTTGTTGATGGTTCCTGGTGACTAAGTTTTGACATTAATAAAGCATTTTACAGTTTCTTGGGGTTTCTTTCCGAAGTATTTGACCATTTTCTATTTAAATTATAACATCACCATAGAAGTCATTCAGGCCAATTCAACTGATGTTCACTACATCACAAACTGACAATCAGCAGGGATGTTAGTTTCCCTCTGCATTCTGAGGACTGCTCATGCTTTTCATAGCTAAGTCAAGAAGAAGTTTAGAAAGAATTAGTTTGTTTAAGACTTTTTGTTTACTTCTTAAGCCCATGAAGAATTTATTGCTCTAATAAAAACTGAGTAAAAATAAATAAAAGGAGCATTAAATTAAAGGAACTTAAGCTGGCAAGCTTGACCAACCTGATCTCTTCTATGACCAGGTGATCCACTTGTAGATGAGGGAAGGCTCTGGATGTTGTCTACCTAGAATTTAGTAAAGCCTCTGACATCATTTCCCGCAGGATTGTCCTGGAGAAACTGCCGGCCCATGGCTTGGACTGGCACACTCTTTACTGGGTAATAACTGACTGGATGGCTGGTCCCAGAGAGTGGTGGTGACTGGATTTATATCCAGTGCAGCCAGTCACCCATGGTGTTCCCCAGGGCTTGGCGCTGGTGCCAGTCCTGTTTAATAACGTTATCAGTGAGGGGACCAAGGGCACCCTCGGTCTGCAGATGACACCCAGCTGGGCAGAAGTGTGATCTGATGGAGGGCAGAAGGACTCCACAGAGGGATCTGGACAAGCTGGATTGATGGCCCAAGGCCAAGGGTGTGAGGGTCAACAAGACCAAGTTCTGGGTCCTACCCTTAGGTCACAACAACCCCTGCAGTGCTACAGGTTGGGGACAGAGTGGCTGGAAAGCTGCCCAGGGAATAGGACCTGGGGGTGCTGGTTGAGAGCAGCTGAACATGAGCCAGTGTGAGTGAGCCCAGGTGGCCAAGGCCAAAGGCATCTAGGCCTGGAGGAGCAATAGTGTGGCCCGCAGGACCTGTGCAGTGACCATCCCCCCCATACTCATCACTGGTGAGGCCACACCTCAAATTCCATGCTTAGTTTTGGATCCCTCATTGTAAGAAAGGCATTGACAAGCTGGAACTTGTCCAGAGAAGGGCAATGGAGTTGAAGAAGGGTCTGTAGCACAAGTCTGGTGAGGAGAAACTGAGGGTTGCGGGGGCATTTAGTGTGGAGGAAAGAAGGTTCAGGAAGGACCTTATTTCTGCCTACAACTACCTGAAAGGAGGCTGCAGCCAGGTGTGGGATCGGTCTCTTCTCCCAGGTAGAAGAGACAGGACAAGAGGAAATACCCTCCAGTTGTACCAGTGGGGGATTGGATTGGATATTAGGAAAAATCATTTCACAGAATGGGTTGTCAAGCACTGAAACAGGCTGCTCGGGAAAGTGGTGGAGTCACCACCCTTGGAAGTTTATCAGACATGTAGGTGTGGTACTTAGGGACAACCAGCCTAGCAGTGCTGGGTTAACATTTGGGCTCAATAATCTTCAATTTTTTTTCCAACCTAAACAATGTTACGCCTCTATTATAAACCAGAACAAATGCAAAGGCTTTGCAAGTCCTGAGGAAAGGGTGTTTTTTGTTTCTATTTTACAGTATTTTTAAAGTTTCTTGAATATAAGCAATGTGTTTTACTCTGCAACATCATATCCTTTGTTCCACAGTTTGAAAAAACAAATTCTCCTTTTAGCCATTGCTTTTCCAGACCACAGGAAAATACCAGCAGTGAATTTAAGATTCATGTTCCTGAAGAAGTATACATGTTGTTATGATCTCAAGTGTGCTACTGCTTGAGAGCTTGATTACACCCTTAATGACTGTTTGTGGAAAGACTGACATTTTCCTCTAAAGATGAGGATTTACTACAAGTAAAAGGAGTTGACTTGCAGCAGCTTACCCAAAACAGAAGTTCATTATCATGGCACTGAAAGGCCAGAAATAGACATTTTAGAAAAGAAAAATAAGAACCATACTCTTCCCATTTCTCTCTCCCATTTTCTGTAATCACTCATTCCCATTTTCTGGTAATATCTTGCCATCTGTATTCAAGTTCCTGTTTACCTCCCTTTCTTCAGAAAACCAACTTCTCAACTCATCAGTGTTTCTAATTTATGTCTTCTATCTTTTCTTTCTTCCTCTCAGCATCCTCTGCCCATTGCTTCTCTTCTCAGTATCGCACCTCTACATTTCTTATGGTTCTGCCTTTGGATTTCAGGCTCTTGAATCAGTTTGGTCTTAGCATTAGAGAAGTTGTATCTCGAGGTGAGCATTTGTCAGGGTAGCAAAAACCCACTAAACTTGGGCATAAAAGCATCTATTATTTACAAAAAACACAAAGTTCACCTGCAGGTAACATTCCTGCAGTTAACAAAGACCTGGAGTTTGGTTCTATAGCAAGGCATGAGGAAACATGGAGTGAAATCGTCATCTCATATGTTTAAAACAGGGACATTTTTCTGGGTTCCCTGCAGCACAGCCTGATTTTGAGCTTCTCTTTGCTATTTTTAGAGCACACATTTTTCATCAGATGAACAGGAGTGATCCCCAGTCATGCTAAGGATTATCTAATCCTAATTGTACTCCGTTTTCCTTATATTTTGAATACTTACCTACATTTTTGACTGATTTCTCCAGCAGCTCTTGCTGAAGTTGCAAGTAATCCCACTACCATTCTTTCCCAGATGTTCAGATGACTGTCTCTCAGAAAACCCACAACTCTGTTTTGAGAGATTTTGTCAGTGTGCTTCCACAGTCCTTTTTAATTTCCTTTTGTATATGACCTAAAACCCCAGTGCTGAAGATAGCCAACACAATGCAAGTGTTCAGTGACATACCTATTTATCATCCCTCCAACAGAAGCTGATGCAGCATATGTTCACTGGAGTTTTCTCTAGGCTGATGATTCCTGCAGGACCCATGCCCAGAATCAGTGAGGATTGGCACTTTGAAAGTTCCTAACATGCTGTGGCTTATCTAACCTTGCTTTGCGATTAGTAACACTATTTAGGGATGAAGATTCCTTTGTGCTGGGTGCTGTGGTAACATAAGCTAAACATACATACCCTGTCCCAATGAAATTACATTATGGGCATAGAAAGGGTAAGAAACAAACACCAAAGGCAACAACACAGCACCAGGTAGTCCAATCTGTAAGGAACAATCACTACGGACCTAGTTTTTGCTAAGATTTTCTTTAGCCACCCCAAAAACTAAAAAGAAAGGTTTAGGGTCTAGAGTAAGACTACATATTTGTTTAGTAGCTGGTTATAGGAAATTCTTTTCAAGCATTAGGAGCAGCAGAAAGAAAAACACAAAGGTAATTGCTTGAAATAAAAAACTAGAAACAAAGGTTGGCTTCAGTTGCAAACTGGAAAGCCAGCTTGGAGATAACATCTGAAGGTGAAGCTGAAAATACAAAAGACCACAAAACCAAAGCAAAAGAGTTTACATTTGTTAGGAGACATCTGGATGATCGTGGATAAAGGAAAATGGCTGATCTTAGATAATTCTACAAAGAAAAGCATGAAGATCTGAAAGTGATGACTTAGAAGAAAGCTCGTGTTGGATATGACTTTCCAGGTCAAAGGCCAGAACAGTAGGAAAGCCAGTGATCAAGCAAGAACGTATTAGAAAAGACTTGGGTGAAAAATTAAAAAGCCCAGGTTTGGCCATGCACTTGTGCTGGTGGCTGATACATTCAGGGATTTCTACATGCAGGCTAACATATTTGTTATCAGCTCTGGTAGAGGAAAATAAGTATGTCAATTGTCTGGAAAAAAATATTAGAAATTAAATTCAACCCTGCATAAGGAATAGGTCCTTCTAATTTTAGTCTGTCAGTTTATAAGATTCTTTTGCTTTCATTGTAAAATATATAACTTCTATTCTATGACTCTCACTATTGCTACATTCGTGTCATGACAATATCAAAAAGAAATAAAAAACATGAAGTCTGCTGAAAAGAATACTCAGTGGACTCAGGAAGAGGGATTTTGCAAATGAGAAGCAAGGCATATACTGGCAGAGATCCATTGATTCTAAGGGAAACCTGCCAATCTGTGTCCAAGCATCAACTTCTTTCTGTTTACAAATAAATGAAGTATTTCTGATCCACAGGTTAACTCTGATATTTGCAGTATTCATAAAAATGTTTGATACCCTGGTTTTTTCTACATCTAGATATGTATGGCAAGCCACAGAAATGTCTTACAGATGATAAATGGACAGATGGAGGGTATCTGGAAAAACTGAACAGCTCCAGAGGATTTCAGTTGTTCCTGTTCTTGTTCTCTCTTCAAAATACCTGTCAGGATGTGTGGTAGAAAACAGAAGATGCTCCTGGTAAGGGGCAAAGATAGTGAACCATCTGGGGAAAATCTGGTTTGGCTTTTTTTTTTCCTCTTTAACATGTACAGATTTAGAGATCAAAAAGTGCTCCATATAAACAGAAGAGAACCAATTATAGTATAAATGGTTCTGGTGTTGTATCTCTCCAAACAGCTGTAAAGCTAGTTTTCCTGGCAATATTGGCATTTTGAAGATATTGCCTTATGAACGATCAGTAGCACAATGGGGAACAAAACTGAGATATTCTGTTTTACTCATAGTATATTGAACAGAGAATATGTTTCTCTCCATCTTAAATAATCAGAAATTCCTACTAAAATAATCCGACTGAACAATGAGTTAACTGAAGATTGAACTTAATTTGTCTCTCAGAATTAATGGCCTAGTCCCAAGCACACCCAAGCAGTGGCTTGGAAGAAACACAGTTGAACCGTATATTTTGAACCAAACATGAAAACTCTCAAAAGTATCCACCAAATCAAAAGCATCTACTGAACGATAAGTATTATGACAGGGTGCTTTGCAAGAATTTATGAACGACATGAATCCGCTGCTCCACAATCCTGCATGTTTTACAGTTGTCTACATGTGTGCAAAAAGATTGAAAAATGTACAGATAAGATCACTTTCCACTGATGCCAATTACTATACAATATGTAAAGCAGCAAAAAATCAAGCCTTTTGTCTCCCAGTCACCCAACGTGGATAACCAGCAGTGTTTACTCACTGACTGTTCTCCCTAAAACTTTAATATATTTGTAAGAGTGCTATATGAAAAACACATTCCCCAATGGCATATTACTTTAAAAGACTCAGCAAATAAATTAATGTAGCGTGTTATAAAAGAATTAAACAATACAAACATATTTTTACTGTTCCCATGAGAACTACTATTTTCTTATAGTCCTGCTCTTTGCCTCTTGCCAAAAGTCAAGATGGCCCCAGAGAAAGCCAGGATAAACCTGCTAGTCATTTACATGAATGGCAATTGCCATTTCTGAGCTTACATCTGGTAGAGGCTACCTTCCTAAAAAGGACACGACAGGCTGACATTTCTTCTGACACAAAGTCCTCTGGTAGTTAACTACAAACACGTTTCCACCTTGTTTTAATACTGTTTTAACGAGCAGAAGCAAGGTATTAATATTTGTTAAAATATATTTCCTTAATAAGATTAAAATTCTTCTGTGATTGTCCTAGCATTTAAAATAATAATAGCAATTTTTTTTTAAAAAACGGTATTTAGATTGTCCTAGAAATTTTTAAAGGGTTTTGTTCCATGAATCATGCAAGATAATAAAATGTGACTGTACAACTAAACTGATGTTGTGACATGTCACTTAGTTAAAAGAACTGGCATATTTAGGGATAAATTCTTAAATACTTAATCAGAAGTTCTAAGATATACCAGATAACATGATTCATCTTCTTACTGGTATTTTCAGAAATGCTTGTTAGTTTCTGCGGTCCAGAAAGGAAGCTTTCAATGAGCTGCTCTTGCCCCTTTGCAAACTCCCTCATCCTGAGTCCCAGACAACAATGCCACTGGACAAGAGACACATTTACACACATTGCTCTGAGAAAACAGATCTTTGGACATATTTAAATAATTTTTACAAATTCTGAAGCCGTCAGAGTTAACAGCAAAATCACCATCGACTTTAACAGGGCCTAGATTTGTCCCTAAAGTCTCTTCACTACACAGCAACTTTGCTGGTCGACCGGAGCTGACTTCTGTGAGATGGCCACCTTGACTACCATGGTCTGAATGGCCAACACAGAAGGCAGTTCACTCACAGGTAAGTGAAATTCTAACATTTTTAATTGTATGCGCTGCTTGAAACAGGGGTAATTAGACTTAGGCAGAATGTAGCTGGATTTTCATTTCATAACACATAAGGAAAGGGCCCTGAGTCCATGAGTGAAGTATGCTATAATATGATTCCTCCTCCCTTATCTACTCAGCATGTATACATCAACCAAGTGTCACAGTGGCATCCCATAAGTACACAGTGAAATGTGAATTATCTTCTGGAAATGCTGATTGCAAACACATTTGTACTTTGTTCTCTAACTCACTTCAGTTTGCCTGTTGTGTTGTTAAGAAGATAGCCTTGACACAATAGTTAAACTTTTACTCAGTGTGATTCTGGCAAATAAAGGGCCTGATACATTCTTTTTTTTTTTTTTAACTGGAGACAATGCTAGAGCTACATTTGTAATATACTTTATTACAAACTAATCACAGAGCCACAGGAAATGTACTGTTCATTGCTCATGGCATCCTGAAACTATGAATACTACATTTTGTTACTTTGATTAGAGACAACAGTTGTTTTTGTAGCCCAACACACAATTATAGGAGGGAGGTAGGAAATGAAAGCATACTGAAAACATATTACTAATACACTGTGATTTGATACACGTCCTGTAGCTGTTGTGAACAGCCTGGTAATAAATTTTAATGTGATTAATGTCTTTTTAAAGGGATTTTGGCATTCCATTGACTGAATATACAAAAATGATCAGAACTAAGTGCATGAATAGGAAGAATATCATCACAAAAAGATGTGTAAATCTACAATTTCAATTTGAAATATCACTAGAAGACAAAGTCAGTAATAGCAGTATGTGCATTTCCTATGCAAGATGTATATGATGCGGTTAGAAGCAAAACAAGAATATTTACATTTAGAACAAAAATTACATACTTTGAGCTACACAATCACTGAAGGACTTTTCTTTGCAAAAGTAACTCCTACCTTCACCAAAAAAAAAAAAAAAATTTAAAACGGGCTTATTAGCAGCTAAGCTCATCTGAGCTTGCATGTTTTACTTTTTAGATCTTGTCTTTTGAGCTTGCATACATTTAAACCCTCAGGTATTTATAGCACTAGAGAACGCATGGAGAAAAAAAATCAGTAATCCATATATATATTTTCAAATATGAAAGAACACAGAAATGCAGGATATTTACACTAAATGAGCACTGGATAAAAAACTGAATGTATTAAATACATTTGAGTGCCAACCCCTCTCGCAAACATTACTTCATTACAGGAACAATAACAGAAGAATAGAGACAGTGCTCTGAGTGCAATTGGAGAAAAGGCAGAAAATTGATTATGTTTCAAAAGCATGAACATTTTTCACTGGACACAATATAATTAACGTATGCCATGTTCTTGAATGCACTCTTTTGAGGCACTGCACGTTATTTCTTCCACAGAGGAAACAGAAATCATAATCAGTGCAACAGTACGGTAATCCATAAATTAGTAAAATCTGAGTGCAAACAACTTGATAAACACAGCACCATGGTGTCTTACAGAGCCAGGAAAACATCTGCATGTGAAAAAACCATGCAAGACATGATACTGCCCATTAAAAAACCTTGGGAAGGCTTTTCTAAACTATGTGATACACCAAAGCTCTAATAATTTCTTAGAAATGAAGCTTCTGAGTGTTTTGTACTCAGAAGCACTAGCAGCTATAAATGTGGCTAGATGCATAAATGCCTATCTTATGGGTAAGTTCTCTATTGTTGCAAGAAATAGTGCAAAGCATAGCACAGATCTATCTGAAATAATTTTTAATAAATTTTAATAATATGAGCAATTATTTATATCTAAATATTTTGTAAATCAGAATAGCTTTGGCATTTCTGAACCATAAAAAAATAATTTCCTTTGCATCAGCCTGATCAGAGAGCCTTGCAGGCAAAATCTAAAAGTCAAAAATTTAAAATCACAAATTAGAAAAAAAAAAGAGGACATTATGGTGTTGAATTTAGTGACCTGAGCAAGGAAATCCCCGTGGAAAGAAAGTTTGTCACCAGATTTGACAAGATGGTGGTTACTAAGCACAGGATGAAATATTTTAGGCATTCACTGGAAGACTGTTCTTCTCAACAGTGGCTGCATTTTTGTTATTAATTCAACAATCCAACCACAGAAAAAGTAAGCAATTTAAAGTATTCTTTTGAAAAAAGGCACCAGAGAAGAAAGATGTACTAATTACTGAACATTTCTGCCTCATCCATAGATGTGGCTCCATGATTGAATCCAGTCCAGCATAAGGAAAAATAAAGAGCACAAATTAAATACACACAGGAGAGCTGGGCTTGGCTTCACGCCCACCGTCATCATAGTCAAACTTTATTTCCAAGATCCACCATAACACTTTCCTTTTAAGCTTCCTCTGGGTCACAATGACCTTTGTTAACGTTATAACAAGTGATAAAATGAAGACTGGGAGTACATTTGTTGCACAGTTAAAATTGAAAGGAACCAAGGGATCTGAACCAGATTGCAGATAAATATAATACATTGCTCAGCTACATTCCACTTTGTTCCAGATGTGTGATTTGTTACTAGTTATAACAGAACACAAGCTGTATTTTGTAAAGACTAAAACCAAAACATTACAGAATGCGGAAGCACCATCTATCAATTTTCTGAAAGGAAATTGCACCTGCCTGTAATCCTGTCCTCATTTGACTGAGCCCTCTGAGAAGCACAATGATTTAATGCAACAGCTCTTCACATTTGAAGGGTGTGGTTCAGCTCTGGCTTCACAGAAACTAGTCTAGGAGTCTAAATTTAGCAGGTAGTAAAAGTTTATCCATGAAACAAAATACAGAAAATCTCTCTTTACATAACTGCATACATCAGTGTAATTCACAGATCGCCCTGCCACTTCCCTGGGACTGACCTACGTCAGTTTTATCTTCAGTCTTGCAGCTCTCTCAGGCAAAGTATGCAGCATACCCACTGCTTTGCATCAATGCCATCCTTCTCACACTCTCAAAAACATTGACCCCTAAATTCCTATTTAAAAGTATGGGAGTTTAGCCATGTAGCTGTAGCTCTGAGTACTGGCCCTGATCAATGCAAACGTAAAGTTATTTAAAGTTACTCTGTTAAAATGTTCCAGCTTATCTTCAAGCAAAAATGTGAAGCAAACCTTTGTTTTTATTTGCTCTTTCCAAAAGACAAAGATAAAGGATTTAGTAAAAATAATTGTACTGCAAAAGGAAACAAGATTCACATCATTCACAACATCCCAATTTCAGAAAAAGGGAGACAGGTGACAGGCAAAAACTTGTTTCATTTGTTATTACTGTGGACGCTCTTACAACTTTCATTCTTATCTGGTCTCAGGTCCTGACATTTTTTTATGATTTAACACAGTCCTTACCCACGCAAAATTTATGTGGGTTCAGTAACATCTTTGTGAGAGCAAAATTAAACAAAACAAAGAAGAGCTGCGCATGCAGATGACGATGGTCCAGCAGCTGGGTTACACTCAGAGCCATCTGCTGCGATGAAAGGGGCTATTTGTGCCCCAAGGAACTGTTCAAAAACCTGTGTTGGCACATCACCCCACGCCCCCAAGTAAACCTCAAATGTACACATGCTGTCTCCAAAACACACCAGGAACTACCCACAACACCAATACAGCTCAGGTCCTAGCCATCACAATTGCCCTCCCATTCTGTGCAGGGCTCACACCAGGACAGGACCTTCTATTTTGTGTCCCAGCAAGTTGCCACTTAGCAGGGAGAAGTGCTGAACGCAAAATACTTGCAGGAACTCAGCAGGAGTCACTGCCTCATGCAGAGTCAAGAGACTGGCTGACAGTGGGGCTCACTGAGAAGGGGCTTGCCAAGCTCTTTGCAGCAACCCACCTGCCCCTTTCTACAGATGCAGAGGAGTAGACAAGTTCACGAGGAAATTCGGAGCCAGATTTTGAATTCCCATTATTCTTCAGACTGTGTCATTTTCCAAATGATTTACATAGCTGATCACATATTAGGGCAAGCACTGTGCCAGATGTCTTACACAAAGCTACTTACTGGGGAGGCCACAAAGAGGCCTGCCAGAGGAAAGGACATGGCATTGCTTTCATCATACAGGAGCCAGATCCTTGAACAGGAACTAGAGAATGAGACAGTAACTCCGAGAGAATGCAGAAGTCAACCTCAAGAGGTCAGGTGACTGGTGGCATCATGTTTTGGTATGAGGCAAAGCCAACTCTCACCAAACAAAAATCTCAGCAGGAACACACAGGCAGGAACCCCTGTGTTGAGAAACAAGACACCATATGCCATTAAGATACCACATGGGCAGAAGTTGCTGCATTATATAACAACAAGCTTGGCTCCTACCTCTCTGCATGGTAGGGATTCTCAGCTCCCAAGGAGCTCACAACTTGGAGGAGCTGTGAGATGTTGCCTCTGGCCATGGGTGTGGCTTTAGCACTACCATAATTTCCTGGCTCTTCTGTCTCTGTTGTCCGTGTTAAGCGTTTTGAAGTGGCACTGTAACTTATTTCTAAGCACAGTTGCCACTGATGCTGAACAGTGATCCATTGTTCCTATTGTTGCTTCCGCACTCAGTGGTTCATAAAAACAATGCTTAAGATGCAACTTCAGCACAGGGAGTCTCAAAACTGCCGAGTGTCAGAAGCTGGAAGAATCCCTTTGATATGCCCTGCTTCTTACGCTTCTCCATGAGCACCTTCTGCTGGCTGCTATCAGGAAAGATGTGCCGAGACCTTTGGTACGAGCACGTATTGCTCCCCTTTTACTCTTACACATTTCCCCCATCAACACTAACAGCTAAGGTTCAGTTATTTTGACTGACAATGCTAATATTCTTCTTCCTGTTGTTTAAAAACTTCTTTCAAAGTGTAAAACCTTGATTTTCCATGTCAGCATCCCTCCCAGATTGGACTGCATTGACTGAAGTAACCACACCATGGGAGTGAAGCAATCTTTGCTTCACAAAGAAAAGCCTGAAATAAATACTGGAAGATATTGATATACTCTGGTTTGGACATAACTACCTAAAAAAACAAATACATCCCTGCCGTGGAAGAAAAAAAAAAAAAAAGAAAAAGAAGAAAATCTGATCTGCATTCTGTCACCTCATGAGGATTTACAAATTCAACAATAACAAGGGGGATTTTTGAAGAAGGGGAAAATTAGCAAAGATAAATTTTACCAGCATTTTCCAGCTTTTGATAAAATGTCAAAAGAGTGTTTATTTAATTTTTTTCCCCATTTTGAAATCCTAATTTCCCCAGCTGTTTTCTCTCTCCCCATGAGAAAATGAGATAAATGTTTCAAAAACATAAGCAAGTGGCATTATTTTCTACCAACAGAATTCCCTATTTCATTAAGAAATTCTGAATCAGAGGGTTTCTGGTTTTTAAAAATAAAAATTAAAAAATCAGAAACTCTATAGTTAAGAAACAAGTAAACAAGCATTTTTCAACATTCTTTGCTCATAAAAAGGTAAGAGTATGATGTACTGTATGTGGAATAGAATAACTACTGATCAGAGCTGCACAGCAACTCTGAATTTTAAACATTTGGCAGAAGAGTATGTTGATTCCAAAGCAAAATTAAGCTTACTAAAATGATCTGATAATTTTGAAGGCAGAGACTTAAGATGAAAGAAATCAATGCCCAAAGGACCCAAATATGCACACCAGAAAATGTGAGGACTCTGGGGAAAAGCCCGTATGGTTTCTGAAGGGAACTCTTCCTTAAGCTACTTAATAAAAGTTGTTCAATAGATGCTTGCCTTTGTCTTGAGTAAGAGCTACTCCCAAAGGAAACAAAGTTCAATATGATTCAAAATATTTGTAAATTTATATATTTTGAACAAACAGAGGCATGTATTTACTAAGGAATGGGTAGCTTATCTATAAAGAACAACTAATGAAATTCACTGTATCATTTGTTATCACAATAAATGGCAATACTTGAATATAAAGCATATTCAAATGCTTTGTCACAGTATTTTTAACAATGTAACTGTAAACTGCAAATGCCACACCAAACTGACTTAAAAAGACACCTATTATTCCTGAACTAGAAAACAAAGTTAGTTTTAAAAAATACATGAAATTAATGACTAATTAAATCTTAAATCTTGAAAAAGGAATTCATAAATATTCCACATCCATTTAAGATTTTTTTAAACAATAAGATTTGTAAGAAAGATACTTGCAAACAAATATTACATTTGAGATTATATTAACCAAAGATATCTCTGCATATTTAAATGCTTGCAGAGGTTTGTTTCTGGCTAACAGCTCAAATCATATGTCATACCACAGTTTTGGATAAACAATGATCAAAACAGACTAGAAGAGCAATCATGAAAGGACTAAACAACAGAGAAAACCTATAATGATGAAATGTTGATTTGCCCCTGTGTGGCAGATTAAGGAACCTGTACAGAGCGGATGTCACATTTTTTTAGCAAAGCATGTACCCAAATTTGCTTTTGGCAAACATTGCTTAACTGCTGCTGTTTTTCATGAAGTCAGTGAAGACTGGGTTAGATAATGAGCTGGCATGCACTTTTGAAATGTTTACTGTGTTCCTTAAAGTAAGCGGAACATGCTGGTTCTTAAACTAATTTGTTTTTTGTTGTTGGTTTCCCCCATCTCTCCCCCAGTATTCTGTTCTCCCTGTCTTTGGAATAAACAGAAAATGACTGAATCTTTTTATACTTTTTTCCCCCCTCTTCCAATTATACAACTGAAGATTTGGTAGTTTCCAAATGGCAAACAACTGAGCCATGTCAAGAGCCATGTTAATCTCATGTGTTCACTCCATTGTTAACAATGAAGGAAGGGGGATGGGGAGGACAAAATAAAAACTGTCTATTCTGGCCTAAATGCAGGACATGAACCAGGAGACATTCCACAAACAAAGCAGTCTTTTTCTTCTGGCAGGGGGGGAGGTGACGGGGAAGATGATGGTAGCAGGACTTTTGTGGAAGGAGAAGCTGTACCCATCTTGACAGTCAATACAGCATTCAGAAAGCTTACATGGTGGGAAGAATTTTCCACCCATTGTTAACTAGGAACTTGATTTGAAAATGCAGTTTTTAATTAAAATTGGCACTTCTAAGCTTCATGCTGGCATCCTCCATCTTGTTAAACACTGAGCTCATTTGTGGTTCCAGCAGTTTGCAAACGCAGTCTCGGAGGTGACAAACCATTTCCCATCCTGCCACCCTTGCTCAATCCTTAGTCCCCATCTTATCATGAGTACATGGGAAATTTACTCCAGTAAGACAAAGCAAGGACTGTAGGATGTGGCCTCATTTGGCTAGAATCCACAGATCCCAGTCTTTATTACTTTTAGGGGATTATTAACGGAACAGAATTCTTCAGAAATGTTTGGAGGAAAACAGGGTCAGTTATTTTTGAGGCTTCTACATGCTTCACTTCACTCAGACATCCACAACCATCATTATGGATAGAGATCCTACTGCTTAGCTCACATTTCGTTCTCTTCCCACCTATGCTTCCAGACAAGAGAATTCAAAGGCAGAAATTCCAGAATATTACCACCAACAACAAAAATCTCTGGGTAGATAAGATATAGAATTTGTCTGTATGTTTCGCATGAATTGATTAAATGGCTTATTTGTTTTGTTGATTTAATGAATAGATTTGCATATGTAATACATTCTGACTTGAGCGATCTCAAATGAAAATTCAATTTACAGGTCTGTTGAAGAAACTAGCAAAATATCTTCATAATATCTTCATTAAGAGATCACATATCATTATTTAGGACCTTTTTCTAAGTAGTCCTCTAGGGGAAAAAAAATTTTTTTAAATGTTTATTTTTTTCTAGCTGTGCATATTCTGAGATGTTGAAGAACAAGCTGGGAGGGTAATTTTTCTGGTTTTTAAATTTTATTTGGATTGATGTCTTTACAATGTCTAACATTGTTAGGTTCACTACAAAGGATTTCACTTCATCATACAGAAAAGAAAAATATTATGCAAATTGCATAAAGGACTTCACAAGACTATCCAGTTCATGTGAATCCTAGCAAGCAAAGCAAGCTGTTGTTGGCTTTTGAAAAATCTGTCAACAATTAAGCTCATCAAAAGGAAATTCATAAGCTGATTTAGCAGAAACGTCTCACAAAGCCTGAGCCCTGTAAGGTACATTCATGTATTTAGTTCAGTTAAAGTTCTATTCAAGACTTAAAGTCATTACCACAGATTTGTATATTTTTACTAAAAGCTTGCCGAATGTACAAATCCAAATATAGAAAGAACCTCAAGATTTCTAAATTACTGCAATTTGGAGTCATTTGCAGAATGATTTTCCAACAGGAATAAATCAGTGTTCCAAGCCTTCTCACATTATTCTGAGAAATATCATCTTTCAAAAGTAGTAAAACAAAAATGAAAGATATCTAACACCTACACTCAGTGTCCATTTACCAACATACATCTTATGTACTTCTGTGAAACAAAACTCAGATCTTCATTACTGTGCTTAGAACATTCTATAGTCCTTATTTAAGTCAGAGGACAAGGTTTTAATAGGGTTCCACAGAACACAAGAGTTCCTCAATCCTGACACCAAAGAAAGTAATCCAACAAAACAATATGTCTGCACTGCAAACTGTGTCTCCATCTCCCAAAATCCTGTTACAGAGCACACAGAGCCTTGCAAAAAAACAGGAGTTCTTTTGTCTTGTGACTTGTCCAAACCATGCTTAGCAAACTAGAGAAGTCTCTTCAGGAAACTACAGGCTTCATTATGGAAATTCTCTCTTCACTGCATGTTAATTTGATTATTTTTATTCAGAATTTTGCACGTATACACCACTTGACCAGATCTGACTCATCACACTTGCCCTGTGTTTAAGATTTTATTCTAGCTTCTTCCAGTAATGAATTTGTGTTGATTTTGTAAGATCCTGTTCATGACCTTAAAGCTAGTTCATAAGGTCAGACCTTTCATTTTTCTGTGTTCAGCTATTACTTTCTGCCACTGCTCTTCCATTATTCAACCTCCAGTCTTACAGGAATAGGACTTGGCTGATACTTATTTTTTGCGAAATTCTTTGCTTTCCGATCTCAGGAATTTTGTAACTCTGTGCTTCAGAGTGTCTGATTAAATCTGCATTAGGACTCTGTCCTTAACCTAGGGTTCAGCAAAGGTTTCAGCTTTGGTCTGAGGCAACTTAAAAGAACACTAAAAACATTTACATTTTACTGAGAGAAATCTACTGGGGACCAACTGCTACACTCACTTTCCACATTTGTAGATGACACTTACTCATTGGCTACTATTTGTTTCCCTTTACATATGAGCACCATGCAGATACTGCCAGAAGAAAAATCAATGTTGAAGCAAATTCAAGGTTGCATGACTGTACTAGAAGTTTCAAAACTCAGTAGTAATTGTGGCACTTCTCCCCAAACAAAAAGTCCAATACATAACTTTATTTGACTGAGTCCAAATATTAAGATAGAAGTCATATAGGTGTGAAACAAGCAATTTCCATCCCATCCTGTAAAAATACTACACATGAGCTGTACAGCTATGATTAATCACAATACTGTTCATCGTTCCAAATCAGATCAGTGATTTTTATAGACATCTGTTTTATTTCACATTTACCACATACATGGATGTAGTGTCACTATTACAGAGATTTGACTCATCGAAAAACATCACAAGTCAACCACTAAATCAGTGAGGAATATGCAGCCCATCAGAATCCATGAATAATATAAGATCCATATGGGCTTGGGTAACATTACCGAATTTGCCAGGCCATCAGGCTTTTTGCACCCTGCCTTGCTGGAGATGAGGTGCTGCTCAGCAAGCAAGCCTTTTGAGCAGCCAGCAGCCACAAAGCTCATGGAAGCTGGTGGACATAACTATCTTCTACTCAGTCTAAGTGAGGGAGCAAGAAAATACTCCTTTTGTTTAGCAATAAATATAACAATAGAAGCTACAGGCTAAAGCTTGAATCAGCATGGCAGGGTTGGAGGAGGAACTGGGCAGTGCAGCCTGAGGGATCTCCCCCAGAGTCAAATGCAGAATCAGGAGTTGGACTTTGCTTGTTATAATAACTAATTCTTGTCAGAAGAAAAAAAAAGTGTGCAGGAGCATAAGGAGACAGTCCAGAGAGGGGTTTGCAGAGGCTACTGAACACAGCAGTACAACCCTCAAAGAAAAGCAGAAGTCTTTTGGGGAAGAGTGGTAACTGCTGGAGGACTGATCGTGGTTGGGACCAGGGACACTATAGCCACTGTGCTCTCCACAACAGGGAAGTGCTAAGTTAGAGCCAGCAGTACTATAGCCAGTGGAGCTGCTGCTCCAGCCCCCAGAGCGCCAGCCATTCTCTTCTGTCATGACAGAGGGCCTGAGCTGCAAAAGTGGGACACCAAACACCCAGGTAATTCACACCTGTTCTTGCCACACTTCTACCATGATACCACCCTGTACTATACAAGAGGATGGAGGCAGGCTCTGCTCAGTGGTACCAAGCAACAGGACAAGAGGCAATGGGCAGAAACTGAAGCACAGGAAGTTCCACAAACATAAGGAAGAACTTCTTTACTGTGTTGGACAGATTGACCAGAGAGGGTGTGGAGTTTCCTTCTCTGGAGACATTCAAAAGCTGTCTGGACACAATCCTGAATAATGTGCTGCAGGTCACCCTGCTTGAGCAGGGAGGTTGGACTGGATAAGCTGCAGTGGTCCTTTCCAACCTTAATGATTGTGTGTTATACTTCTTGGCCCAAAAATGTTCTCACACCAGGACAAGGAGTTGACGCCAAGCATATGCTTCCATTGGAACTGCTTATCTGGGTTCAAATCTGAATTCAAAGTGGGAACTCCACCCTTGGAGTGCTCTCCTCGAGAGAGAAAGCATGGTTATTACCAGCTCCAGGGCAACGAGTTGGCACATAGCAGCAGGAGATACCTGTGTACTAACTTGGGGGCATCATATCCCCCATGTCCCTCTGTGGGTCTAGCTGTTATTTCACAGTTTGTGCTTGAAGCAACTGAAAGACTCTCATTGACTTCACTAGGTTTAGATCAGATACCTAATAGAAATTCATAATGGAGAACGCTCACTAAAGGCTGCAGGATTTAGCAAATATTTTTATGAGGGAATGCAAAATTGCTACTTGCTGCATACAGAAATGTATACCTGAGAAGCACAGAAGTAACAAAAAAACTTCAGGCTCCAAACCCCTATTTTATCTCCGAATTCAGGTATTTTAACCCAAGAGACAGAAAATAAGTTTGAATTTCTTTTCTCTAGCTCTTCCTACTGACTTTTCTCTGAATTTTTTTACTATGCATCCCACGCTACAGTACCTCTCTCTTCCCCCAGTCAGAGTATAGTGTTGGATACCTTATTTTAAATTGTTACATTGTGATTCTTTGCTGTCATAAGTTTCTTTCCAAATTAATTGGGGATTTGTACTTACACTAGTACAACAGTAGTAAACTTTTACAAAACACCTATTTGATATTTAAGCTGTGTGCAACTCTTAGCAGCCCACTGACATAGCAGAGAGACCAGGTTTGCAGAAAACTGTCTCCTCTTGCAGATCTTCTAAGAAGTATCTCATATTAAGCATATTAAAGAAAAGCTTTTAACATCTTCTGAAAGCTAAGCAGTTATGAACGAAGGGAAAAACAGATCGGAGTAACTAAAGAACATAGAGAATGCAAGTAATTTGTGCTAAGGCAGTCAGGAAATCACAAGCCTAGAAAGACCATGCAGAAAACTGTCTGTATTGTGCCAGTGCTACTGAACAATACCAACTGCCTAGCTTTTTAAATAGTTTTTAACATTTAGCCCTTTTTAAATGTGTAATTGTGTTACGGATACTAATTTTCCTCAGAACCAAGTATAATTATTCTTCTAAATATTTGGTCCATCTCTATTGTAAGCTCTTCTTAAGACAGCTACAAAATATTGCTAATATTTTTGAGTTAATAGTGTGTTTAGAAGGTCGTGTCAGGCTATTGCTGGGAGGATTAAAAGATTTTCTTTCCTCTAGAGCCCTTTGTTATAAGAAACCAAGGAAATTTAAAACAGGATTTATTCCTTCGAACCACGACAAACCAACAGAGTACCGTGGCAAGAGCATGAAGTAAGAGCACTCTGGGCCAGGAAATTTACAAAGA
Source organism: Platysteira castanea (assembly GCA_013397175.1). Taxonomy (NCBI): domain Eukaryota; kingdom Metazoa; phylum Chordata; class Aves; order Passeriformes; genus Platysteira; species Platysteira castanea. Next base: position 1,125,329 of record VYXC01008169.1, read on the forward strand.
GAGCTTTCTTCAAACTCAGAAGTTGAGTTGAAATTTTAAAGCTCTTAATGGTTCTACATTAAGGGCAGCAAAAGACAACTGGTTTCACAGTCATTCCTACTTACAAGTTCTCTTTCAAGAGTCTGGTACAATAACTGGTAAGCTAGTGACTGTCACTAACACGGGCAGACATTCCTGGCACATATAAGATTCATTTGGTACTTGTCAAGCCAAGCCCTGCTGGCTGTTCCCACTGCCACTGGCAGGAAGAAAGGATAGTGATGAGCGTAATTTCAGTGAAGAAACAGGATAGATAGGCAGGAAGGAAGAAAAGAAAAAGAAGAACCCAGGAAAGTTTGGTCTCAGATGTCAAAACAAATCCACTGACGGATATAATGGATTTTCCCAATAGATGTTACTTAGAAAAAAACAAATCTCTCAAGCCGTAGGATCATGCCTGTAGGAAGTTTTAAGTCAGGTCTGCATCTTTATAGGAGTGCTGTCATTATATTAGTCAACTGCTAATATAGAGTAATGATGCTATCAGGGTGAATGGTAGGTCAATTGGAGTGGATGTGCCCTCTGACTTAGTTTAAAATTGGAATGCATAGCACTATGAAGTGATTGTGGATGTCCCAAAAGCCATTGCTCAGAAGTAATTTATCTGGAGCATGTCAAAACCCAGCAAATCCTACCATTACCAAGGCATTAGGTACTGTGGTGCCTTCTTCTTAATCTTTTAGAATGATCTTTCAAATAGACAAAGCCTAGACCTTGCTTTCTACATGTACCCTATTCTGAAAAAAATTCTACTTAGATATTTTTTCTCTCTGTCATTTAAGTTAACTTAGCATGAAATTCACTTCTAAATATTGCATCAAACAGGTTTTTTGAGCAACTGAAAGCAAGAGCATTGGTCACATGCTCATGTTCTGCTGGAGCTGGGCCTATAAATGTTCTGACCATTTCCAAATGAGTGTGTCATGCCATAACGGATATCCTGAAAAAGAACTGATGCAACAGCACTAACAGAAATATTTATATATAATTTTTAAAGATTTCATCAACAGGTGGCTTTCATCTACTACACAGTATTGCTAGCTTAGCTACTGCAACACTGTGAACAGATGTTTTTAAGCATCATCAATAGGATTACTCTAGAATTTGCTCATCATAAATCAGCACACTGCAATGTCCTTTATGGTGGGCAGTTAATATATCCTGCTTCCATCGGTTCATCTATATGATAGTTCACGGGAGGATGAATGAGCTCACTTCTATTTGAGATGACAGCTTGATGCAGCATTTCAAGGCTTAGCCTAACATGCCCTCACTCGAGGTCAGCCAGCAACCAGTCCCAGAAAACATGTTTGTTAGATGTAACTGAAAACAGTTTAGCACTTGCATTAAAGTAATAATTAAACATGAAAAGTGTGCCTTGATGTTGTTTAAATGAATGACACATTCCATGCCCAGAGCAGTTTTCAACCCAGTTTTGTGACAGACAAAACACAATAACTGATCCAAGAAAGAATTAATGAAAAGAGTACCAAGAGGTTAAGCAGCTGTCAGTCTGACTGAACCATATATTATGGTGTCACTGTATAATATACCTCAAAAAAGAAGGTGGAGCTCAGCTACACCCAGCATGCCTCCACTAAAACAGCTGGCACAAACTATCAGATGTGCTTGTTAGCAGCTTCCTCTTGAGAGCTGTTACATAAGCATGGGGACTGTAAACAAGAAAAAGAGAAAGAAATGGAAAATAACTAGAAAAAAATTCCAAGGAAAAACATTATTTATAAGTATCTACCTTTGTCATTCTAACCTGGACAGATAAAGGAAACCTAAGTTTTTCCTCAACTGTGTAAACTGTAATTTAAAATAGCTTTTCACAGAGATTTGTTTACACAGTTTGTATCAGCTAAACATTTCCCGGAGACCCAGAGCAACTGATAGTATTGACATCTCTACCCAGAAGTTTCTCTTCTCTCTCTAAATCTGAGAACCCTCAGTCAAGTGACTCTAGATACATACTGCAATAAAGCCACTAGGGAGTAGGTGAGCACTTAGAGAAATTAACTTTTATTTGGGTACCTAAGAGGAACTTTGCCCTTTTCTATACGAGCGGGAGGCAACTGCAAAATTGGGACAGGAATGAACAGATTAGGATGCCCCATTATTTGGCCTATTTGAGTCATTAGAAATGCTCTATGCTGTAAAAGAGTATTCATTTCTCCACTTGAAGTTATGAAAAGAATCTAAACAACAGGTCCAGAAGCAGAGACAAATTTTAGTAACTCAATCCCAGTGTCTGATGTCTTCCTTTCCAAGAGACATTCCTGAGGTGCCCGTTTCCAGGTATACTCTGAATGGGCACTCCTAGTCTTAACAGTGCTTCCCAGTTTAGCATCTGCACATGAGGCTCCTCACTATATACAGAGTTTAGGCACTTTAATTCAGAAGAACTATACTAGAAGGGCTACATTCAGCACTATAAAATTTATTTCTTGTGTATCTAAGCTAAATTCAAAAGGGCACCTGGCCACAGAACTGCTTTGTGTCTGGCCTGTGTCATGTGAGGGGACACTGGCTCACATGAACAAGAAGAGATGGCTCAGCCTCAGACAGCTGGTGAGGTTACTGTGCCCAAGTGTCCCCCTCACTCTCCCTGAGCTGATATTTGAGCTGTTCATAAACCAGCTGCTGAACCACTGGAGTTATTTAGCTCTTTAGGGTGGGGTAAACAGCTAGAGGTGATAACCACATTAGCTGTCTCAAGCTGGCAGCAACACATAAATCAATCAGAGGCCTCTAGGCACGTTGAAATGGGACACATAGACACCAGCAAGCTAAGCAGGAAGCTGCTTAAACCAGCCAGTAGGAAACACAAAGACAAGTGCAGTATAAGATTGCACACACACACACAAAACAGAGATACACACTCACAAATGGCTCAGTCTCAGCCTTGGTTTTCTGTTCTTCCACTGTTGAGAGACTTTTAACCTACATCTTCCAGCAGAAAGTCAGCCACCAAGATGCCACAGTGGGTTCCCACTGTCCTGCCCACCATCCAGACACACACACACCTTTTTATTTTCTTCCTTTTTAAAAAATACTATTCCACTTTCTAGATGCCTGTTAGTCTCAGTGAATAGACCTAGCTCTCCTTCCTCCACAGTAAATATCCCAAGATAGATTTTCTAGAAACTATTCTTTTTCTTACCCCTCCAGATGCTGCATAGGGAAAATTCAGCAGGAACATAAGTAGGAGGGCACCAAGTACAAAAACCCCAACCCTGGATAGTGTTACATCATTCTCCTGGCAAAAAGACGTTTTAATTCACCAAAACAGGCAAAAACCTCAACATCTCCTGACTGAAAGGTAAGAGCCCTAGGGAATGCTTGATTCAACACCACTAAACAGGCTTTTTTCTGATGAAATTATACATCTTCTCTACACACTTTTTTTTTCTGTAACCACAAGCAAGACAGAAGATAGAATGAGAATACATTTCCCTCAGTTTTAAGATGTGGGCTGAACCCCACAGGGATTGATGTGGTCAGGACACAGGCAGGTGGCACAAACTCAGAAACAGACTGCTAGGTTCTATGGGTATTTCACTAGCAGAAACTAGCCCAGAAAGGATTGGCATAGAGGGAGAGAAGGCAGGTGGGAAGGCAGGTGAATGCCAGTGACACCTAGAGACGTTCTAAGCACCAAAGTGGCATTTAAATATAATTCCTCACATTAATCTAGCCCACTAGTTCTGGTGATTCAGTTGCCTGCACAAAGAATTCTGCTATTGTGCCAGAAAGCTGCATATCTATGGAAACATATGGAGGATTTCAGCCATCACCTTATCTGCACTGATCATTTATTTTCTTGGGATAAAAGCAGCAGCTGTAGTGGTAGGAAAGTGAAAATACTGCGCCTGTTCATACACTCTTTTCATACAGTTTGCAGACCAGTTCCCCTCTTCTTTATGCTCAGCACTGGCAGATAATGTGACTTCCCTCTAGAGCCACATGCACTGTGTGCACAGGCTGTGTCCAACACTAACCTGCAGAGCCATTCTAAGTAAAAACACATAAAAGACAAGTGTACTTAAAAATAGAGTCACAATCATGTACTGTACTCAGCGTGCTTAAACAGAGCACGTAATACAGTTCAGTGTAATAACCACTCTACTCAGGTTTCTAACATGAAGGAAGATACAGAATGGAACTACAATTCAGCCTGGAACTAATTCTGGAGTACAGCCAGCCTCATGCAATCCATAAAAATTCCTGTGTCAAAATGATGTGTCCCATTGTCTTGATGCCTTGATCAAGGTTTCTAAGTGCCTCATTTTTCTGACATCCTCCACATTACAAACATACAGTGAACATATGTTAAACTAACTGCACCACCACTGAAGTTCTGCTCAAGAATCTACTCCTTTGCAATTTTTTAATCAGCATATGTAGCAGTGAATGCTGTCCTTGTATAGCTAGTTCTCTTCTGTAAAAATTAAAGAAACTCTTGAAAAGGTAGTAAAAATGCAAACATTATTGCAAAAATTCCCTTCGCCTGCAAACACCTTACCAAATTACATTCTTTACTTATCAGCCAGTGATGAACTGACTACAGGAAAATAACTAACACTTAGCCCTCCTGCAAATAATCCTAAATCACAAAGTTCTCAATAATCACAGAGGTCTTCAGAAGATAAATTAACATCCCCTTGTTATATACTTAATACTTCCACATTTTCACTCAGGTTTCCCATTAGAACTGAGATAATCAATTTCATTAAAAGGATTTATTTTTAAGTTTATTTTTCCATTTCCTTCAGTTATTTGCATGGGAGAATCAGAATGACAATTTATCAGAGCATATGGAATATAGGCAGAATGCACAAGTACCCTGCAATTTCGTAAAGTCTCCACTAATCTTCCAAAAAGCCACTGACAGAATGAGAAAAACCAATCCATATTATAACAGAGTAAACCTTTTCAAGATTGTTAAGTAACCTCTGCACTCCTGGTGGGATATGAGTTCCTCCTTCCCCCAGCTGTACTCTCCAGCCAGCAGATGGTAGATGCCCTCAACCAGAAAAGCAGCCACGTGCACCTGACAAGGGAGGAGTCTTGCCAGGGGATGGGTGCAATGCCACACCCGCCTCCCCCAGCTGGTGCACCAGGCAGTGGGGGATTGGATCCAGCAAGATAGGAATGCATGGTTAGAGACCTCCAGTTCTTAGAGACTGAATACATATGAGGGCTGTGATTTTTGAAGCCAAATTCTTATTAAAAACAATAGAAATTTGGGTGTACAAATCCCTTCGTCTCTGTCCAGCCAAAGCAATTGCTCTCCCCCCAGCCTCTAGCTGCTACCCGTTGGTTAGCACTGCTGGTACAATTTTTTAGAAGGATTTGTTGCACAAAGAGAGAGACTTATTAAAACCAGAAAAGAATGTGTTGTGCCTCTGTAGCCAGAATCATAGTTTAAAAATCTATGTGCTGTATTTCCTGAGTGCTCAAATGATACAAAAGAGTTATAAACCCATAGGAACCATCTAAGCTCAGGTATATGGCTGGTTTTCATCGTCAGTGATTCAAAGGAGGTATGTTTACTACTGCAGCTGGCACAGCATGCTTCCAGAAGAAACATTACCAAAAAAAATCATGTTTTCATTAGTATTTTTTTCCTTTTTAAACACTTCTCTCCATTATTTATTGGTTCAGATTGGTTGTGATTTCTTCTAGGATAACAGTCTAAAACGAAAATATTTTCATCTTATTTCATGATTAGTCTCTTTTGCTATAAATAACCACTGAACTATCAGGCCAACACGTTTTAGATTCCCCTTGTGTCTTTCCACTTCACTCTATAGCTAGATTGACTAAAATACAAGAAGGGTAGTTACCTTTTTTGAGCTAACAAGGTGTAATTCTCTTCTCTGTTCAAGGTGAAATTCACCCCGGAGAACCAGCAGCTTAGTTCATATTTGTGACCAGACCTGAACTACTTGTACAACCATCTCTTCTATTAGTTTCTATTTAAGCAGTGTGAGTTCAGTTAGATATTTGTGATTTTGCCAGGAATGAAAGGGGGGAAATAAAACAGCCCTTTAAAAACTTTTTCAAAGCCACTGGAGGACAAGTCAGCTGATTAGTATGTTTATTGCTCTTAAATAATTTGGGAAGAAAAGAGGAACCATTTCAGTGTTGAGAAACCTGTTAGTGAACAGACCAGACACTAGGTAAATTGCTATGTTTTCTTTTTATTTTTTTTCTGCTTTGTAGATGACTATCATGGCAAGATTATTTTCTTTTCTGTTACAATTATTTCTGAGATGAACAGAGACGTCCATTGTCAAACCAGTGTCCCAGGGTGTCAGCTGCCTGCCTGCCAGACACCCAAAACCGTGATATTACAGACATAACTGCCAAGTTTCAGCCAGTGATCCAGCCATTGCCCAATGCTGCTCATGAGCACTAATAAAACTGTCAGGTGTGACTCAGACCAGACCAACCAGAAGTGACTACTGGCTCTAGGGAAGGGCTGAGGAAACAAGGACACAGGAAGTATTCTGGACAACCTTCCTAATGGAGATGAAAAATAAATCATCTCAGACCATTCTATTTTGTTCCATGTTTATGGCCCACAGGTTAAGGGAGAAACAGAAAATAGGATCTCAAGTTTAGAAAGATTGTGACACAAGTTGCACAACATGCCTTCAGCATTTTCATCAGGAAACCAGTAGAAGAAAGTTATTCAAAATACATTACCATATGATTCCCGAATGAAAACTGTATTATTATTGCTTTGTTTGGAAAAGACTGACTAAAGCCCAGCTAGAAGCAGAATGGTGGAATATTAAGATACACTTCAAATTTGCAGGGCATCTGGCTGTGAAAAGTATAAAAACCTTCACAGGACAGGTTGAAGGAGTTTTCCATTAACCATTAGCTGTGAAACTGATGGGATGAAATAAAAAAGACAAGTTCTGCACTTCTGCAGGAAAATCAGTGAACAATTACAAAGTAGAAAAAAGCAAGTTAGCTACAGAGCTGTAGAAAACTCTTTAATACAACCATGTGGAAACTACGTTAGAAGTATGATTCTCTTGCAAATATGATTTTCTATGAGAGGTAACTAATCCATACCTTTTGGGATTGGTGATACTTCAAATCAAAAATAAAGTCCCATTTCGAACTATATGTTTCAAGATTTATGCAGACAATCTGAGTAGTCCAGAGAAGAACAACAAAAAAAAAATCCACACACCAGGCTGGAATATACAATCTAGGAAGAAAAGCTGCAAGATTTGGGTTTGTTTAGTCTAGAAAAGAGACTGAGGGAAGACATAAGTCTTCAAATATGCAAGATGCTGTAATAAATATGACAGTGATCAACTGTTCTTCAGGTTCAGCAAGGTTAGAAGAATAGTTCCGCTTACCGTGTGGTAAAAGAAGATTTGTTAGCTACTAAGACAAAATAACTAACAAAAACAGCCATACACTGGAACAGCTCACTGAGGCTGGTCATGGAATCCTCATCACTGGAGTCCATTATGGAAAAGTTAGACAAATAGCTGTCAAAAATAGTCCTTGGCTCAGCCACAAAACAGAGAGATGGACTGGTTGCCTGAGCTCCCTCCCATTCCTAGGCTTCTATGATTTACTAGGGAATATGCAGTTTCTTGCACAAGCCACTCTTTTTAGGGGTTTAATAAGTCACATTGACTAATATATTGCATGCAAAAACCTCTATCCTGATGCCAAGTATTTCAAACTCTATTTAAAACTTTACCACTCTAAAAACTGTTATGTTCTAGCAGGAAAATCCAGGAAGTAGTACTCTGCAATATTATTGTACCAAGGGACAAGCCCAGTAATTTCAAAAGACCTTTCAAAATCTCATGTGTGACTACAAGGCAAGGTCAGAAAAGGCCAGTGACATTTCTCTCAGAAGGTAAGAAAACCCCAACACAGTTGGGGTTGTCACAGTCTGACAAAAGCCAACACACAGCAGTGGCTGAAGGCTACAAGGGAATCGATTCAACCCACTGCTACAGCAGAAACTCTCTGGTGTCCAGCACATCTTGAGTATAAAAACTAACATCCAACTAGCTGACACATTTCAGAAGCTTTCATGCTAAAGCCACCTGGGGATAAACCTGGTGAATTTATTAAGCATGTCAGACACTTAATAAGGAATCCCTGAATACTTGAAGCATTGCATTAGAAGAGGTAATACTATTCTCTGCATCAAACTGTAATCAGTCCTTTGTGGAAGGGCATAGAAAGTGCTTGTGGATTGTAAGACCCGGCAATGAATCCATTACAGACCCACTGAGAAAGGCATTGCTTCATACCATATGTGACACATCTACTACAAAGAACCAAATTCCTGTCTCAGACCTTACATGCCACTGAGTAAAACCAAGAAAAAGGAAAGGAAGCATACTCCTTTCACAAGACATATTAAAGACAGCCATACTACTGGCTCTGAGAGGAAATACTCTTGGAAGAAGTGTGGTGACTCCACTCCACTTTAACAATTCGTGTAAACATCAAGCACAGCACAGGCCTATGAAGGTACAATAGCATACTGCTAAATTCTAGGACAAAAATCAAGGAAAGTTAAAGCTTTCAACACTTGAGAGATGTTATCAGCTCCACAAATGATCCACTGGAATATCTATAATGATCTGACAAGGCATAATTCAGAAAAGAAATTCTGAAGTCTCGCAAACTTCATTGGTATCCAGGCAACTAGTGTAGGCTGTCTTGGTCAGAAAGTGGTCCTGAATTATTTGCCCTCAGAAGCATTTCGCAAAAGTATCTGATGACAGCGTGGAAGAATGTAAGCTACCTGCAAGGATAATTGATAAAAACAATAGCGAAGGGCCTGAAGGAGTCCAGTTTTGTGGCTAAAATGTTTCAGGCAAGCTTCTACAAAACATCTTTCTGTTTTAGAACATTTCTACATACAGATTCTGTTTTTCAGAGATCCCATTCCTGCATTCCTTGCAAACCCAAAAACACCCGCTGACATCATTGGGCAATGCACTGGCATCAGGAATACGGGACTAAGCCAACAGAGGTTGTGGGTAGCCAAAACTGTGCTGGAAACATTTCATCCCAGTTTGGTCAAACCAAGTTTTGAAATCACAGCTGATTCAAAAACTCGGGTCCTAGCAGACCCCACTCCCTGCCACGCTCAGCAAAGATGACAGCATTTCTCACCTCCTCAACCCTCACAAGCTTGGACCCCGAAGTCCCTTTTCCTACACTTAGGGAAGCAGTTATTCCTGCTTCCTGGCCCAGCCCCATTCCCTTACTCCCTGGCCCCACTCCCGGAACCAATTCATATGCAATGGGCTACACATCCTGCTGGTAAAGAAGGGCTGGGAGGGACTGTCTTAAAAAGATTTAAAATCTTATTAATGAATACAACATGAACTTCAAAGTCCTACTGGGGAGCACTATTTGTGTAATGGCAAGAAAGAAAAACAAATGTATCTTGAATCCTGACACTACTAAAGGCAGTGGAGAGAAGCACCCAGAGAACCAAGATTTCAATCAACAGTTGATTTGAGACTTATTCTTGTAGCGGATGGAAGGAATCTGCCTGAGAGAAGCATAGCAAAGGAAATTCTGGATGGAAAGAAAACAGAGATTACAAAGGCGAAGTGCAAGGGTTGAGAAAAAGCCAGAGTGAATTACAAAAAAAAGCAGCTAAAATAAACAAAACCATGTTAGTTAAAATGGGAAAAAAGGCTTTGTTGGTAGTAGCTAAATAGGCTTCCTGTAAAGAGTCAATGGGCCCTTAATTTTCTGTTATTAGTACTCTGCTTAATCATCTCCTTACAACCCAGACATATGACCACCATATAACCCCATAAAAATAAAGAGTAGGGATACTACAGATTCAGAACTGCTCTCAACCTGGCAAACTAATTTTGACCATTAGCTTGCAGGGGTGGGAGCAAATCCAGCCCTTGAAGTGAAAATCTCTTATTCACATAATCAGAGTCAGTTGCTCCCATGCAGCTGTCATCTTGGGAAGGTTAACCACATCTCTTGTCCTGAGCATGTTATGATCTGCTACATTTCTGAAAAAAGAATGATTCTTGGATTTAAGAGGTCTTCATCCAGCTATTTACTGCTGAAGATTGTCAATGAGTGACCCTTTTGACGAACCCTGAGGAAAACACAGAATCTCAAACACAAAACTCTGTTGAGAAAATCCCTTTCATGTAGAGGGATCATTCTAAAGCAAAAATCCTTTTCCTTTTCTATATTAGAAAAGAGCTGGCAGATCAATATTATATTCTGAACTTGGTTTCTCCCTACCCTGCACAGCATTGCACCAGTCTTTCAACTACTGAACACTCCTACTCAGTGAAGCAGGAAGATAGAACCATGATTATTATTTTCTTCACTTTTCAGGAACGACAGTATACAGGGAGAAAAGAGAAGAAGATAGGACAATTTCAGTATGACTAAGACCTTTAAATAGATCTGTTCAGTTCTGAGTATTCTTTCTCCAAAACTGCCACTGAAATACAAGGACCAGTTCTTGGTAATACTTGTTTTCCCAGACAGCATATCACTGGTACAAATGCTCTGTCAGACTTCCTGCCAGTCTCCTCAGATTTTGGATGATGTTCAGAGATTGAACCTCTGGATTACAAATATCCACAGGAAGAAATACCATTTTGTGGTTTTCCTCCTATTTGACTTCTCTAAAATCAGTCTTCTGCTACTCAGTCTCTTCTCTACCTCCAACAGAACATCAGTTTTCCTGCTTCAGTAGAGCCAGTGTTCAGATGTTCCAAAGAAAGAAGTTAAGGGCTCTAAAAACTCTTCAGATTTCTCTATTATACTGTTTGACAGACAAGGAAAACATCTTTTGACACTACTGGTGTCTTTCATTATGATGGGCAGAAAAGACCTGAAACTACATTTCCCAAGAGGCATCACGAATTGATTGTGATGGTGCAGAAGACTGTCATTAGCTGGCCACTGCATTACTGCACTCACATCATAATAATCATTATTACAAGTGGATCAAAAATAAATCACCTGAAAACTAACTAAATAAAAAAACTTCACACCTCAAAAGCCAAACCAAAATCAGCAGAAGTATTACCATGCTTCATCAGCCTTGCTTTCTATGAATATATTTTATGCTTAATATTCCATTTCCAGAATTACTTTTTACTTGGTTGCTATATTCACTTGCAACTGAAGAATGGGAAATAATTCCTCAAGTCTTCTTAAAGTCTAAAATGAGTTGTGCAGCCAGGCCAGATGGTTTCAAGCTTTGCTTTTAACCTTACATTTGGCCTCGGAGGGAAAAAAAAAAATAAAAATACCATAGTGTTTTCTTCCATGTTTTCATTCATTTCACAGAATTTCTAAAAACATGTAAGCCACATAACAAAACTTTAAATTACGAAGTCCCATCTTAGGATCTGGAAGAGTCTGAAGTTAATATTCACTGCAATTAGAATTCTTTATTGTGCAGTGGAATCTGTGTTCAATGGCATCAGAACATGGTTCAGTTACAAAGCACTTTTACACAGACTAAGGCAAAATTTTCATGAAGTATTTGATAGTTAAAGGAAAATGTTTTTTGAACTAAGCAATACATATAAAATTTCACAACCTTCTTTGACAGCAGATGAAATTCACCTAGTCCATCCTTGACCAAATCTGAAGTAAATCAGTTGATACCAATGGAATGAAACTGCTGTCAGAACACTTGGGGCAGTCCTACCTCTTTTGAAATTAGTTGCAAAACCCTCAGTGACTTCAGATCCCATACATGTAGCTCACAGGCACAGTGCTGCTCTTGGCTGGCCTACTAACCTTAGTGCCTTTACACATGCTGCACTTCCCCTTCCAGTCTCTGAGGAAAGCCCTCTGTGCAGTTGAAGGTTCCTGGCCTAAGGTATCATTTTCTTTGTTTACTGTCTGGCTGCATAGATGTCTGGCACAGATTTCAAAGTACGGTAGCTCAAAAATATGCTCTGCGCATATGTGCATAAACCCTGTAGTGGATTGCATCACACATCCTGCATCTGAAACTAAAAACCTTTACCTGGTTCTCTCTCCTATTTGTGGTTTACAAAGCAGGTAATAAAATGCAGCTGCATCAGTAACACACCTCAGTAGTTTAACATCATTGATTAAAGTGGATTTATTCCAGAACAACCTCAAGTAAATAACTTCATTATATTTTTCTTTATGTGTGCAAGAAAAAAATCCAAAATACTCTGGGTTCAGCACTGTTCACCTAATCCAGTTTCCATCTGTGCCAACATTCACAGTACATACAAGAAATTCTATACTGTACAGTTACTGAATTACATTTCCTCCAGTTTTGCAGACCTTAGCACAGTCAAATGCTCCAAATAAATTCAAAAGCACATTAAGAAGTACCAACTTAATATCAACAAAACAAGTCCCTCAGATCAACAAGAAAGCTGTTCTATAAGCTTCCAAGGAGGTTGCTTAATGTATTGAATGGAATGGATTGCACTGAACTTGCTGAAGTCAAGCATTTAAGCAATATTTAGTTTACATAACATAGTGATACAGAATCAGAATTAAACTGGACAAATGAATAAAGGCAGCAACGGGAAAACAGCAAGCTGGATTTCACCCCACCCTTTCTATATCCTTTTACATATGGTATACGTATATATATGTATAATTTTATATCTATGTCCAGCTTCAGTGAAACTTTGTAATCAGTCCTGCCACTACTGCCCTGGATTCAGCTGGGGTAAGGTTAATTTTCTTCCTAGTAGTTGGTGCAGTGCTGTTTAGGTTCAGCATGAGAATTATGTTGATAACACAGATGTTTCAGCTGTTGCTGAGCAGTGCCCACGTGAAGTCAAGGACTCTTCAGATTCCCATGCTCTGCCAGTGAGAAGATGCACAAGATGCTGGGAGGTGCATGGCCAGGACAAATGAAGCAAATGGTCAAATGAATACTCCATAGCATAGAAGGCTATGCCCAGTATATAAACCAGGAGAGCTGGCCAGGAAGGGCAGGTCACTGCTGCAGGACTGGCTGGGTAACAGTCAGCGGGTGCTGAGCAACTGTATTGTGCATCACTTGTTTCTCTTGGATTTTATTCCCCTCCCTCTTGTTTTCATTATTATTATTATTATTATATTTTACTTATTTTTTCAGTTATTAAAGCGTTCTTTCCTCAACCCACAGCTTTTACCTTTTTTCCAATTCCTCCATCCCACCAGAGGGAAAGGGAAGTTAACCAGGGGGAAGTTAGTGAGGGGGAAGTCAGGTCCATGATACTTAGTTGCCAGCTGGTATTAAACCACAACAACCAGAAAAAAAGGGGTTTTCCCTTTTCATATTAAATTGCTGATTTTGTACTCCAGTCTACCATTGCTTACGTACCAGCCTTTCTAAAAAGGCTGATGCAGCCATGGCACAACAGCAGCCCTGGAGTCACAGTGAATCTTAAGTTGTGATAGACCCTTGGGACAGGTGTCTCTTCTCAGACCTTGAATTTCTCACACATCATGGATCTTGTCAATTTAGACACAGTGAGAGTCGAATTCTAGCCTGTTTGTTCCAGGAAAAACAGGACAAACAGAGAAAGCACAAGGTCCTGGGAGGATGAACTCAACTCCTCCTTTACTCTGGACAGTATGTACCGGCCTAACAGGAAATATCTAACCAACAAGACTGAAATCTGGCTTTTACCCACTCATAGTCAAAGCAAAACCATTAGGTAGTCTAAATAGATGAATAAATTTCTTTCAGTTTCAAAGTCAATTAATATCAACATCCCTGATCTTAAAGCATTACCACACCATAGGTTATTATTACTGTCATTCAAAGAAAGGCAAAAATCTGGTGTAACTTCCACAGAATCACAGAATAATTGGGATTGGGAGCAACCCCCGGAGATCATCTAGTCCATCCCCCCTGCTAAAGCAGGTTCACCTGCAGCAGGTTGCACAGTCCAGGCAAATTTTCAATTCCTCCTGAGAAGGAGACTCCACAACCACTCTGGGAAGTCTGTTTCAGCAGTCTGCCACCCACACAGTAAAAAAGCTTTCCTCATATTCAGATGGAACTCCCTGGGTTTCAGTTTTTGCCCATTGCTCCTTGTCCTGTCACTGGGCACCAGTGAAATGTCTGGCCTCATCTGCTTGACATCCACACTTAAGATATTTGTTTGCACTAAAATCGCCTCGTCTCTTCTCAAGGCTGAACAGACCCAGCTCCCTCAGCCTTTCCTCAGAGATGCTCCAGTCCCCTCATCATCTTTATTGCCCTCTGCTGGACCCATGCCAGTAGTTCCTTGTCTTTCTTGAACAGAGGACACAGAACTCCCTGTGCAGCCTCACCAGGGCGGAGCAGAGGGGCAAGATCACCTCCCTTAACCTGCCAGCAATGCTCTCCCTAATGCAACCCAGGATACCACTGGCCTTCTTGGGCCCCCACTGCTGGCTCATGGACAGCTTGTTGCCCACCAAGACCCCCAGGTCCTTCTTCTCAGAGTTGCTTTCCAGCAGGTTAGTCCTCAGCCTGTGCTGGTACAGGGCGTTATTCCTCTCCAGCTGCAGACCCTGCACTTGCCTTTGCTGAACCTCATCGGGTTCCTCTCCACCCAGCTCTCCAGCCTACCCTGGCCTTGCTGGATGGCAGCACAGCTCTCTGGGGTACCAGCCACTCACCCCAGTTTTGCACCACCAACAAACTTGCTGAGGCTGCACTCTGTCCCTTTATCCAGGGCACTGATGAATAAGATTAACAAAACAGGACCCAGTGCTGATCCCTGAATAACATCACAGGCTACAGGCCTCCAACTGGACTCTGTGCTGCTGATCACAAAACTCTGAGCTCTGACATGCATTCGGTTCTCAGTCTATCCCACTGTCCACTCATTCAACCCACATTTCCTGAGCCTGTCCATGAAGATGTGAGGGGAAACAATGTTAAAAGCTTTGCTGAAGTCAAGGTAGACAACATCTACTGTTTTCCTCTCATCTACCCAGCCGGTCAGTCCATCCTAGAAGTCTATCAGATTGATCAAGCATGATTTCCCCGTGACTATACCTGATGACTTTCTTTGCTTCCACAGGCTTAGAGATGACATCTAGAATGAGCTGTTCCATCCCCTCTCCAGAGATGGAGGTGAGGCTGACTGGCCTTTAGTTTCCTGGATCCTCTTTCTTGCCCGTTTTGAAGACTGGAGTGACATTGGCTTTACTCCAATCCTCATACGTTTCTTCGGTGCTCCATGACCTTGGAGCACGGCCTGACCCCAGGCACCTTTCCTATTCTCCATCACCACGGAGAGTGCCTTAGCAATAACATCTGGCAGCTCCCTCAGCACTGGTGAGTGCCTCCCATCAGGGTCTATGGATTTGCAGGTGTCGCGTTTGCCTAAATGATCTCTAACCCCGTCCCGCTCGACCAAGGGGAAGTCCTCCTTACTCCAGACTTTCTCTCTTGCCTCCATGGTCTGGGATTCTGGAGAGCTGGCCTCAGCAGTAAAGACTGAAGCAAACAAGACATTCAGTAACTCCACAGACTCTGCATCCTTCATCACCACAGCACCACCCCATTCAGCAGTGGGCCCACATTTTCTCTAGTCTTCCTTCTGCTACTGACGTACTTGAAGAAGCCCTTTGACATTCCTTGCCAGAATCGATTCCAAATGGACCTTTCCATAATCTCTACTACACATCTGAAGCTGGACAGAAACACAGGACATGCTTGTGAGTGGACAAGCATGGATTTCTGCAGGTAAAAAGGTTAAGCATGTTCAGTTTCCCATATTTCTTGATCAGCTGATGCTAGAGCGGAGCTCCAAAGCCTGCAGTGCAATTCTGGCTTCAAAACATTGCCAGTTTGCCCTCCCTGTTTGGCAAGAAACAGCAAAATTATGTTAACGGTTTCTTTCAAGAATACATGTTAGTAAGTGCCAAATGACAGTTGTAATGACCCTGATACATTTCTCTCCTTAGGGCTTTTTTGTTTAGAAGCTGGTTGCCGCCCACGAAGAAAAAGCTCATTCTTTGTCATGAACTCTCCCATCACCCTGAGCTTTCTCCACTGCCACCAGCACTGTACCTAGTGAGAGTAAAGTAAGAAACCACCTCCTATTTAATGAAAAGCTACTCCCACCTGCGACTATAAACACCAGAGCATGCATTAAAGGCCTGAAACAGAGCCTGCTAAAATCCAAGGAGTCCTTCCATCAATTTTAAAAGGCTCTTGGTCAGGTCTTAAGAGTCTATTTTTATGAAATCACTCATTTCTTCCCTTGTTTATGTAAAGAACCTTTCTTTAAAATCCACGCAGAAAGCCTCTATTTGGTCTTGTATCAGGGCAATGGTTTAATCACAAGTTAAATTAAGAAGTTTCACTGTCTGCAGCCAAAAGAAAGAAGCTAAGTCTGACACAGCACCTGTGCACTGCTTCTCTGGCTCAGCACTGACCTTGGTTGACAGGAACATGTGCCTGAAAAATGCACCCAAGGGGAAACTCATCACAACATGAACAATCACAGTAGAATGATAAACACCCACACTGCACGAGAAAGCTGCCAAACCCTCACAGCAGCCAGGACTCCAAGTGCATCTGGAAGGAAGTGTACCAAAAGAACGTATGTGCGTATGCACAAGTATGTACATACATGTTTGCACACACTCTCTTGCCCCACTTCGTGCCTAGAGCATCATGTTTCACTTTGTAATAAAACACGTGTGTAAAAATACATTTTTGCTCCCTTATGACACAGACAACTAAGATTATCGGGTTCCCTATATGCAATCACAACAGAATGTTATGATGTCTTGCAATGATTTAATCATACTGATCCATTCACATACATTTTTCTCCTTAACAAGATAACTGATGTGTTTAGCGTTGAGCAGCTTAGATTTCCTTTTAATAATTTACGATTACATGCTCCCACAAGATCATCAAAGCTGTAAGAAGGCCATAAAAACACATTCAGTAAGAAATAAGTCTGTGTTTCCTCTTAACTAATGGAAGAAACAATGGGTTTTAAATGTTGCATGGATGATTTTCTTGCACATGTGGTCTTACACAAGATTCCTTCTGTAAAAGTTTAAGGTTGGCAGACATCTTCAAGGATGAACTGAAGAGCCAAAAGTCTTTCTGGGCTCAAATCTGTTCACCCACACAGGTACTTGCACAAGCAGAACTCAATGAATTCATGCAGAGATCACTTAAAACATAAAAGATCAGGTACACTCAGTGTTCCTATTGTCAAAATTAGCCTTTCTGCAAAAGTGTTTGAAATACAGAAATGGCCTACTGTGCCAATAAAGACCGAAAACAAGTCTTGCTTTCTTCTATCATCTTTCATCTAAAGTATTTGCTGTCTCCTGCCACATCTAGTTATCCACAGACCAAGAGTAATGAGGGCAATAAAAGAAGTTGAAGGTGCTTAGCTCTTCAGCATGAGAAGCATATTTGCAGCAACACAAGCAAGATTGCAATAAATCCATTTTTTCTGTACCTGTATGTCAATCACGGGAGATCAGTATCACCCTTGTAAGAAGGATACTTGGAAAAGACTTGCAGCTCTGGTGAAGTGTATGGATATCCAGGGCTTAAGCATAGGTGTACTTGCAATCTGCCTGTAAGAACGTCTGATAAACTTCAATTTGGAACGCCAAATCTGACACCTTTCAGGTAGCTTTCACATTGCAAGTGCCAACTCTGCTTAAGGTGTGTGAAATAATTGGCATGGCTAGAAAAAGCTGTGGATCAGCTCAAGCAGCAGATCCTGCAGGGTGCTGAGCCACTAAAGTCCCTTCACAATCACTGGTGGAGTGCATTCTTCCTGCTCTTGCCCACATGTGTGCATTGCAGCATTTAGTCATGTAAATGTGGGAAGAAACAGTGCATGGTTTTGTTTTTGTTTCAAAGACTGACTGTGCCTGCAGACTTGCCAGAGCCAGATGCTGTAACTCTGCACAGTACTATTCTGCAAGATAGGCCAGAATCTTCCAGTCGCTGGGTGTGGTGGGTGCGAGGTCGCCTCATTAGCCGTTTGAAGCTGCGTGGGTAGTTTAATTGTGGTCTAGCAGCCATGCAGGACACACCCAAAGAAGCTGGGTAAACTGCATGCAGGAATTAGCCCACACTAAATTCCACGCTTCCACGGCTGGATTGCTACCCCTACTCCAGCAAGGTAGTCGAAAGCCAGATAGGTACATCGCCAGAGAAAGGAGATGAGTGAGCTACTCAGACAGGAGGCCCTTCTGTCTGCATCCTGCAGCACAGAACACCACCCTGGTGCTGAAGAACAAGGTGTGAAGTAGCTCACTTGAAATAAAGGTTAGTTTAGTAAGGATACAGGAGGCAGATCTACTCAAGAGAGTGTCCCAAAGAGAGAAAACACCAAGCTTTCATGGTTTCAGCCACCTAAGCTAGAGGTTCTGGAAACCCTGATTGTAAAAGGAGTAACTTCCTACTAAGGGTACAGAAAACATGGAAATCCCAGTATTTTCCAGACTTCCTGATTGCCGAACAGTAAGAACAGATTGCCAGCTGGGAGCTTGGAAGCCCTGCAACAGACTTCCAGTCAGCCCACAGAGCAGGGCTGCCAGAGCACCACTGATAGCGTGTAGCTCTGCAACTACTCTACAGAGCTGATAGTCAGAGTCACCTGTCAAATGCCATTTTAACTGAGAAGCTGCAGGAATCAGAAAGCACATTTATTTCAGAAATAAAATGTTTGTTGTTTCCAGCAGGAAATCATTGCAAGATTTCTGGTTGGCAGAAAAATTTCTTTCTATTTCTTGGATCAATTTTGACCAAAAACCTCCCCCAATCAAAAAAAAAAAAAAGAAAAAGAAAACAAGATTTCCCATGAACCAGAATTTCTCTTCTTCAGCCAGTTAAAATCAGTAAGAAGTGAAAGGGAGAAAAGGAGGGAGGAATACTGTTAACCTGTATAAAATTTCTCGAGACCTTTATATTGCCTGACTTTTTTTCCCATAGTCAGAAATGTTGATACCAGAAGGAACAACAGTAATTTCTTATCTCCACCTTTGTATGACCTGAAATTATCAAGGCTTAACAAGTTACCACATCAGCTGAACCAAGCAGTCTTTGTGCATCCTCAGCTCTTAAATATTACAAGACAATGTGGTTTAACATAACCATTTTTTTACTGGCTAAAGCAAGTTTCATTGCCTTAAATATACCTCAGTCTAAATGTATAAACACTTACCATGTTTTACCTATAGTTGGAAGGGACTGACATCTAGTTAACCTGCAGCAATTTTAATAAATATATAAGAAAAGAAGCATAATTGATTTGCAGCATCATTACTTTGCTGTGGTACTACAGTGTCATTAGGAGCACCACATGAGACCAAAGCTCACAGCTCCCTTATTTAAGGTCCCTTTCGAGGCCATTCTGTGATTCTTACTATTCCCTTACAAAATAAGCAGGAGCAACAGCTGTTACTCTATCAGTTACTAATTAACTGAGCTAATTAACTAATAATTAATTAATTACTGGTGCTATTTACCCAACTGTTTCAGATCAAACTTATGTCTGAGTCTTACAAGAAATCTCTCCCAATCACAAAATGTGCCACAGATCACTACCTGAGCACCTCACTCCTTTTAATATAACGATGTGCTGCTATGCCCAATTTATAGATTCAAAAAGGAACCATATTAAGTAATCTAAAGGTCATGCAGGAAATCAGTGGTGTAGCGAAGCCTCAAATCCCACAGACTTCTGATACCTCCTCAATGATATCTCCTTCGAGACTACAGTCTGTCTGTTTTCCAAGTTAGTTATCAGCGGTGTTAGCTTATGAACATTGAAAATAGTGAGATTGCTCCTATTCCTATCAACTGGAGCTTTGCAACTAATTTGAACAGGAACAGCCTCTTTGAATTCAGAAATCTAAAAATACCACAATGCTTCCCTTATATTGCAAATAAAGCAGTAGGTTAGTAGTTAGAGGGTCTATGTATATATGTATGTATGTAATCTCTCAATTTATCTGTAATCTCTAAAATTTATCTCTCAGTCCATAAGATTCCAAGTCTGTTACAGATTTCAAACTGCTATCATTTAAAGGTAACTCCAACCATTTAAAAGGAACAAATAGCTTACCTCTATAGAAATTATTCTATTAGTTTACCTTAAAATAGACATGAGGAGGAAAGGTACATGTTTCAACACTGAGGTCAATATATAAGAGTACTAGCTGACCTTCCAACAGGACTGTCAAATGTAAGGATCAAATATCCCATGGTTTGCTGTGATTAAGGACACATTCACTTTCCAGCATTTGCTGCAGTTCTGGCAAGTCGTGAGACAGCAGACTTTAAATCTGTAACATGACTGATAGAAGTGTTGTTTTTAAAGGTTGAAAATGTTTTAGCACTAAATATTAAGTCACTCAGAGATTAGAATATGTATGGGATCAATTTTTCACCATATTTCATCAGACTTTTATGCTGTGAAAAACAGTGGGGTTACTCTGGCATAAAACCAATGCAATGGAATGGAGACTCATACCTGTGGTCACTAACATGACCCAGTTGTATATACAAAAGGATATGGGGGAAAATATTAAGAAAGGGCGTCAAAGCCCAAACATGTTCTAAAATGACTTTCCAGTGTGACACTAAGTAAAATCAACATTGTTTTTTGATAAATACTTTGGTAGTATTGAGTGAGTCTATGAGTCTCACTTTTCACTCAACACTGGGATTGCAGAATTTATGTCCGTATCAATTACAGAAAGCTGCACCATCTTGCCACCAAGATGCAGGTGTGCACAGTAGGACAAACTGTGTGACACAGAGGTCACATGCCATGCAAAGTTACAGATGGAAGCAGATTCCAGCAAAAAAGCCTGACATCATTCTAGCTGTTAGTCTGTGCTGTCTCCATTTCAATTCTCTCTCAGACAGTTTCTTACTGACTACCTTTTGAGTTCTGCCCTTGGTTTATGTTCTCATAATAATTATGCTCATTTAATGTCAGAGAAGATTCATAAAGGCCACGAGAAGATAGGCCAAGCAGTACAGAAGAAATTTCTGCATTAGACAAGGCTATGAGACACAGATCATGGAAGATGGTAGTCTGGAGAAAAATGGTTTGGCAAGTTTAAATGAAGGCCTTAAAGTCACAGAATTATAGACTCATTTGGGTTGGAAGGACCTTAAAGCTCACAGCCTTCAGTTAGAAAATTCATTTAAATCAACCAAAAAATGACAAGGTCCACATTGCTCTTTGCTCCTTTGGGTTTGTTTTCCTCCATTTAGATCAAATCTGCCTTTGAGCTCTTTCTGCCAAACTCATGACAAGTTTAATTTTGAAAACTGACAACAACAAGGAAGCTTTTAACTGTTTTTATATTAATCTACTTCAACTCATTTTTATCTAGCTAGAGGCAGGGTTTAATCAATTACAGGTTCTTTCTCTAAAGAAGGCCTCAGCTCAACTTAACCACAGTTTACACTGTGGCCTACATTACCAAATTCCAATGGCATTTAACTTTTCAAGGTCTTTCTTTAGAGTGGTAACACTGAGTTTTACATGACACACAGACAAGGGTTTAGGAAATGCCAGATGGTTACTCCTGAAAGGATTTACTGATGGACTATGCCACCACTAATGGAAAACTGAAGAGCACACTTAGCCAGAACGTTGTCAGACGTTAGGATTTCTCACTACTCATCACACACACAGAAACAAAAAAAACCCTCTTTTATGCTTACTGGGAAGCTCCTGGAAGAGCCCAATTCTGCATTCCCTGCAAACCCCCAAATTCCCGTGGATTTCACTAACAATTTTGAGTTGCACAAGGATAATTCCCTCTCCAACTAGTAACTTCTGCCAGAGCCACAAAAGGCATGACTCTCCTACAACTGTTAGCCAGAAGATTTAGCCTTTTTGAGCTCAAATTGTCAAGCTATTCTCTAGCTCTGGTAGTTCCAGGTTCAATTCCTGGTAATGATTAGGACAACAGTTACTTCACGGGGAACACAGAATCCATCTCTAAGTACTTCAAAAATTCTTAATATAGAGGAATACCTTTAGTTTTATTTTAGTAGGTATATATGTATGCCCACAAGCTCTCTCAAGATATGTTTGGGGGGAAAAAAAGCATTGAAAACTGATTTGTAAGAGGAGATGAGGATTAATAATAAATGGTTATATAACACAAAATGGCACATAATATTAGGAACCATTAACTGCAATAAAAACCAGATGTCACTGTGTCTATAACAACCCTGCAAAATTCTACTTGTCTGTTACCTCTGGGTTTTTTCTTTTACATATACACTTACATGTTAAAACTTGCAATTTCCATGGCAAAGATGAGTGAAAGAGCTTTTATGTCTGATCTTATGAGGTTTGATAGTTTTCTAAATTTGTCTAGCATAAAACACATAACAACTTCAAGCAGATTGCTCAAAAAATCACATAATATTATCTATGTATGTATTTACAGCTTGTGTTTAGGAGGAAAAACATTCAGCAAGAGAATGACATCTTTTCAGGGATTTAAACAAAACACACAAAAAAAATCAGAGTTGAAGTAAGACTTACAAGCAGGAAGATATACAGCAATAATTGCATAACAACCTCCCTGATTTTCTGCATTGGCTCAAGGAGGCTCACTGTATGAGCACACACTCTTTGGTACACTGTAGCTAAACACAGAAACTGCTTAAAATCCCAACTCTGGAAAAACTTCTGAAAAAACTTAATTTGAAATTCTGCTGCAGTCAGTGGGACATGCTTATCCATATTTATATGCTTGGCAGCTGAGGACCCAAAAGATCTACAGCAGGTTCCTCTTTCCCCTTGCACATTGAGGTCCTTTCAAATCCCACCAACCATTTACAGAGCTCCAGCTCTCAGCTGAATAAAATGCTTACAATAATCTGGAGTGCACAGTCTAGACAACCCTCATCCTGAGAACATATTTGCTACCACAGGGCACCAAAAGTCTTCAAAAATTGTAAAGAAGTAGAGAATTTCCTTCCCTTTGGAAAGAGTGAGGTCCATTCCATGTGTTAACTTGGATTCACCTTATCAACTGCTTTTTGCTACCTCCACAAAATGTATTAAGGGCCTAATATCATACTCCATTCCTATAGTGATGCCTAAAACCTAAGGCATCATTCGTGATCAATGACAGACACATAAATTATCAAATCTTAACATGTAAACTGTTACAATCCTTGTTGTCAGGAGCAGTAAAAGTCTACATGTTGACATGTTTAATCAAGCTTAAAATTATAATCTAGAGCAATAGGATGACTTGACTTCTGTCTTCATAGAGAAGAAAGTGCAAGCTCTTTCTCTTTTGGAAAAAAAAATAACATTTACTGATGATATACAAATTTTAAGAAAAGTATGAACAAACAAAAGCTGTTTCATCAAATTCTCTAACAGAGACGCAAAAAGAAATGCCAATATGCCTTACATTATTAAGATGCAGCTTCTGACAGGCAGTAACCCTTAAGACTAGGGTGCTCAGAGCATTATCCAACCTGGCCTTGAATACTTCCAGGGATGGGGCACCCACAATTTCCTTGAGCAACCAGTGTGTCACTACCCTCATAGTGAAGAATTTCTTCCCAGCATCTAATCTAAACCTGCCCTCTATCAGCTTAAAGCAATTACCCCTTGTCCTACCAGTCCATGCCCATGTAAAAAATCCCTCTCCAGCTCCCTTTTCAGCCCCTTTAGGTACTGAAGGTACCTAAAGGTCCCCCCAGATCCTTCTCCTTTCAAGGCATGAGTGATGCTGAAAACCATGAGACTGACTTACCTCATTTCCCTGCATAGTACAATCTGTTTATTGTACAATGGGAAAATCCCCCTTTTTTTTTTTTGTCAAATTCAAAGTTTATTTTGGTGCAAGATTCCCCTCAGATACAGCAATGTGACCACCTGACCTAAGCTGGAGTGTGGTAATACACATCCATACTGCCCTTCCTCCTGCAGCATCTTTTGCAATGTATGCTGTTCACACGCCAAACGCTCTTTCACTGATAAACTCTTTATTGGGAAATTAGGTAAACTGGCCAACTATGTGTACCAATTAAAGGTAACACAGATAAAAACTGGCTAGAGGAACACACAACCAGGGATTTATAACATGAGAGAGGAAGCTTGCTGGAGAGGCAAAAACAGGGAAAAAGATAAAAATGGTCTCTGAAAATTAGAACAATTTAATTTGTGTCTGTATACATCACGTGTGTACATTTCACCATGATAATTAGAGGATCCACCAAGAAACAGTATCATTGTATGAGCAGAGGCTCCAACAGTTTTGTACAGGACTCTGCTGGGAAAACTTGTCCAGGAAAGGCCTTCCCCAAAACCCCTACCAGAACCTGCAGACCGTTTGTAACCTGCTCCCTGGCAGAGCTCAGACACTCAGGAATTGAGATGACAGCTGGGCATGGTTTTATGGAGCCTAGCAAGGCCCACACAGCGCAGTTGGGTGCCTGCATCCCTTTGCAGACCTATCTGCTAGAATTTTACTCAAGTTTACACAGGCCATCTGTGTAACCGCCCAAGTGACAATGCCGATGCACCGCCGCCCACCGCACCAGTGACTGAGCAGCAATGCCGTCTCGCTCTTTTCCAACCACCTTCTGCCACAGATCTCTCCACGATGAGCCACTGATTTGGAAAGAAAAATCCAGGCAGGGCCATTTCTCGTGGAAAGCAGAGTTAAACACCCTGGGCAGCTATCTGAAAGGCAGTGGGGGTCTGAGAGGCAGATGCCCTAGCAGGGGCAGATCCGGTACAGGTTAGAGAGCCACAGCCTCGAGTACATTTTGAAAAGCTTACATATTGCACAGTTCCTTAGCTACTCCACACTGTGCTTCTGTACATTGCACTATAAAATCTCCCAGTGCAGTAGGTGGGCTGGCTATTTTTAAAGTGCTTTGGATGAGTTTAGGCTGATTATTATGCCTCTTTGATTCTCCTCCTTTTTGCAAAAGACTCAGTTTTGACTCAGAAATAAATACGTCTGGCATAAGAAAACAAAGTCAGGCTTTATGTAAAATTTACACTGAAAATAAACCTAAGTATAAGTACAAGGCAAATAATTTTGATAAGTGTTTAATAAGTTAATAAAGATACTATTCATCAACCCACTGGAGTTAAACATTATAGTGATTTATAATTCTCTGGAATGTTTTTACTGGTGTATTTATAACTGCTTACACCACATGGTCCTCACATGGCTAACCAGCTCTGCAGGATCTGTTTGTTATTTAAGAAAAGCATATTAATGAAATCTTAACATAAAGTGAGTGACCAGAAAATATAGTGATGGATATTATATTTTATAATTCATACATGAACTAAAAAACTTACCAGACCATTCTTTAAATAACTGTTAACATATTGATCCAGCAGTAATTCATGTATATTAAATAAACAAGAAAGTAAAGGGTACATTGGAAAACTGTTCTGTTGCTGTAAAAGTGGAACCTAGTGAGCTCCAAAGCTCACAAGATGCTGCTGAATCCATTCTCAGGTTAAAGAGTTTGAAGCTCAGCCTCAGGAAGTGTTTTAATTTGAATTTAATTTAATAATGAAGTGTCTTATTAATTCTTCCTGGCAAAGGTTAAAGGAGGATGTTGTATGCACTATCTGTGTCCTTTGTCGTGCAGCAGGCAGCAATGCTGGATTTTCCTAGGGCTCTGCAGGGGTTGCTAAGGAAGACCCCACCACCTCTCACTGCAGCAGGCACTCAGTGTTCAGACTGCACTCCCAGTTGCTGCAACAGAGGGGCTGTGAACTCTTGCACTTCCACAAGTCCATTTCAAATAGACTTCCAGTGCCAATAGTCTTGCACAAAAGCTTGTTTATGGATTAGGAAAATGAACAGAAAATTAATGTAGTTGCTCTCATGTCAAAATTTAACTGGACTCTAAATATTTTAGGATCCAAGGTCCTACAATTCACATCCAAATATAGATGCAAACACATAAGGAATAAGGTAATTCTAATACAAAGATATTTCCTAGAACACTTTTTGAGCTTTATTGACTAGTTAGAAAGACAAATTAAACAGCCAGCTTATCCTGGAAAGCATGAGACCCTTTTTCACAAATGACTGTGATCTGTTTAGTGGGACACAAGACTGGACTCAGCACATCCATGCTGCATGCACCCTCTGGGGCTGAACTTTGGCTACCTTCCTCATCTCTATTCTTTTGAGATCTAGCACTAGCTGTATTAACAGTTCTCCCTAGCTTCATCTAGGTGGCTTAACTTTGAACTGGAACAGAGCAGAGGAGACTTGCTTGCACAGCAACCCCCAACCTTTAACCATACTGCAACAATTAACAGCAACTTCTGTCACCACATCTTTGCACTGAATAGAGGTCTCTGAACAAACAGACCCTTGCACACTAGCCCCAGGAGCCTGAGAGGCTGCAGAATCATCAGTAAGAAAATCCACAGTCCAAAGTCTGACATGAGCTGTGTGGACTAACGCATAGTTACATCACAAGCCCAAATGAAGTTTGAACAAAGTGCAGCTACAGGCAACCCCTCTGTTCTGTTTCCAGATCAAATAATAAGTTGGTTGTCAATTTGAACACTTCTGTTTGTTTGTTTGGCATCTCTTTCTGAGACCCTTTTTGTCTGACCTGAGTGTACTGCCGAAAGTTCTATCTCGACCAGTGTATTTCTCACTGCTACATCAGCAACTTAGCACATTGGAGAGCTTCTTTCTAAATTCAAATTTGCCCTTGTACCTGGAGGCGTATAGCATGTACTTGAGAGCATAACAGGCATACCAGTTTTTCTCTCTGTGTATCCAAGGATGATGTTGCAGGGTACCATCTAAATCATTCCACTTGCAATGTAAATAGTCCAGCACTACTTCCCCTCTATGCACACTAAGTACATTTGTAAGACATGCAGTCACTGCAAAGCTTGCTGCTGGTAAAGATGAAATGCTGACCCACAGTCCTAGAGCTATGTGGGATCATGCCCAGTCAAAACCTGGTATTTCTGCAGCACAAATATACCCTGTGTGTTTATACCATGCTTGGAGCATTTTTATATAGTTCTGCATCATTTTGCAAAGCTGTAAAGTCCTCCAGGACCACAAAAAACCTCTAGAGAAATGGAGGGAAAAGGCAGGAATGGGAGGTAGAAAAATTAAGAAATTACTAGCAGCAGTCTGTGAACTTCATGAACCTGTTACAGAAACCCCACATGCAAAATGCAGTATAGAGCTAAATTCCAGCACCCATTACTCACCCTACTTTTGCAACATGAGTAAGTCATGTGTGGAATAAGATACTGCTCTGCATGAGACACCCATGGTTCAGTATAACCTGGACCACACCGCATGAGGGATTTTCTGTCCCAAAAGCAAAGAAGAAAATTGAGTGAGAAAGAAAGTAGAAAAATATGACAGTGTGAAAGTCCCAGGTAAGCAATATCAGAGCGATAAAATATGAGTTGCAGTAACATATATATATATCCTGAACTCTGATTTCAGAGTAGATACACATACCATGTTGTTGTCAGGCATTTGCCATGGGGTAGATGATTTTGTTGGACCTTCTGGAGGAAGGAAGGAGAAGGGGTGGTCAGATATTTTTTATCATCTTTAAAATTACTGGAATTTCTTTCCAACCTTGTTCCAGCTGCAGCTTAGTTTTTTCCAAGATTCTAAGCGTACCCTACCCGATGTGTGGGCTAGGCAGGCTTTAGAAATGGAAAAGAAACAAATTAGGAAATTGCCTCTTGCTTTTTCATTCAGTCTTTTCTTTCTCAATCTTTCACCATTTCACACAGATTCCAAGCTGTATCCCCACTGAGAAATGCAGGGCACGATAAATAAGGAGTAGTTTGATCAAACAACAAACTCCAAACACAGCTGTCTCCACAGACAGTGGTCCGGTCTCCTTCTGTCCCATCTCATCACCAGTCATTCCCATGCGAGCTCCACTTCCTATCTTCCTTCTGTGCTCTCCAAACACCCCCTTCTTTTCCTTTTCCTCTTTCACTTGCTTCCTTTCCTCCTCTATACATGAGGACCTACCTCCATTATCATACTCAATCTTTCAATAAAAAAGGTGACATTTTGTATCAAAAATAAAAAACTAAGCACTTGTGAGTAATGACGAAGGAGAGGACTTCAAGAACAATGCACCAAGGAAGCAAAAATGTCTATACTGGGCTAATGTAATCTTTCTGTCCTGGCCTGATGACAAAAAAAAACCCTAAACTGAAAATATTGCTTGGAACCTAACCTGTTAAGTTCTTAAAATTTCCATCAATTAGTGGTTTGGGGATTTCCTGTGTGGCAGCTGGCATCCAGACTACCATGTTCCATATCCATACATAAATTTCCTCAATTAATTTTTCATTGCCCTCTCATTTTGTATTTGTGACAAACAGTAATTAATTGTCATTTAAATCTTTTTACAGAACTAATACACAATGCTTCCATTAGTACCCTGTATGACTGCTGACATACCACATCCAATCCATACAGCCATAAAGTTTTGTTTCACATCCAGTCAGTAGTCACAAACTGGTATTATCTTCCGCAATAAAGCCAAAACAACTATCATTATATCACATCTATTTTCTAGCTTCAAGCAAGTGAATAAGGGCAGCTTTGGAAAATATTCTCAAAATACCTTTTCCAAGTCGTTACTCTGTAGTGCCAATGGTCATGTAGTGCAAATTAACTTGTATGTTTTTGGATGTAAGCCTGACAGTGAATGCCAACCACTGATTTTCCACAGCCCAGACTACACACATTCACAAATGGCTGTAATACTTATAATAATGCTTTGTTAAATGGCAAGTTTTAAAAGAGGGTTAATGTTGCCTTAAGAAGATCAGATGAACAAAGTAGCCACTGTAGCAGTTTTAGCCTACTTTTCAAGAGTTACTGGACAACATGTGATATATCTATAGGCAGAAAAGTGCTTGTATTTGGAAACATGATTTTCAAGAAATTTCAAGTTTTGTTGACAGTTTTTCAAGAATTTGTGTAGTTTCTGCAGCTGCATATCATACGGTCTTCAGAATGGGTTGACTCAGACACACCCAAGTATTCTTGTAGGGCTCTGTTATTTACAAGCCACTCTGTTAAAATGACAGTTATGATTTGGCTATACTCATTACTTTGTTTTCACTGTCTTCACATACTTTCACATGTCTTTGTCTTGATACTGCTACACTTCCTAGCAATATGGAGAAACTTAAGATTTGCTTCTTCAAAGAATACATGGCCCCAACCTAAAGAGTCCCACTGACCACAGTGAATTTTGGTTAAGGTTAAACAGGCAGAACACGATCGAGCAACAGCAAAATCTAACTCTGAATTAGGAGGATAATATGGTCTATCCTTGTAATTTTCTGCAACAAAAAAACCTTCACAGTGGCTGAAATTCTGACCTCACTAACACTGACTAACCCTCTATGGAAGATTTCACTAATAAGGTTCCTCTGGTACATGCACCTTACAAGCTAATTCACTTCTGCTGTTATTTCTAATTTGAGAGCCAGATGCCTAGAAAATTATTGGAATGTTTACTCCTTAAAAATAAGTATTAAAGAAAGATATGAGGGATGGATAATCCTGAATATATAAAGTCAAAAGCTTAAGCAGTCAATTCCAGTTTTTCATGTATCTGACACTATTTTCTTAATGGTTGCTGCATAATTTACTACCAGGGCATTCGTCTTTTTCATTTATTTTCTTTCCCTCTGTTTCCTTTAAATTCACAGCTGCAAATCAATGCAAACTCACTCAGTGATTACCCAGAAGAAAACTTCTATTTTGTAAAGTGAACATTGTGCTCTCAAGACCTCTCTGAAAACTTGTAACAGTGTTACACCCTTGGGCCTTTCTGTCCTCCAATTCCTAGCTTGAAAGCTTGCATTTTCACTAGCTGTCCCTTTTTAAGTATGCTTTTGTAAAACTGCACTGAAGTGAAAAATGTTCAAGAAGAACTTAGGTTTATTATTTTAAATAGCAAAGGTAGCTCTCCTGCCTCAATTCCGGCATCTTATAGGTTTAATTTTTTTTTTTTACATTTTGGCCAAAAATATCAATAAAATAAAACAATTCCCAGTCTCCTATGCTACAGCCAACAAACCGATTACATTATTACTGGATAACATCACCTCTCTGGAATTAGGCTGCTAGCTGAGGTCTTATTATAGTAGTGAATTCAAACTGCCATGGTTAGCCATGTCAGCATTTCAATTACAATAGTCTCTTTCCTCCCCCTCCTCCTCCTGTCTTTTCTCGAAGGACTGAAATTTGGACTTAAAAATGAACTTAAGGTTGAAGGACTGACAACATAATCCATGTCACTAAATCCACAGCTTATCATTTTAGCACATTCTGACAAGTAGCTTTAGAGTATTTTAAGTACAGGCCCAACTTCATGCCTTCATCCTACATCCAAAACTTGAGCATGTATGCAGAGTATGCAGCACTCATTACCATTACCCTTGTGGCTTGAGCTTCTTAATAAATGAGCTTTTAATAATCTCTTCATTTTAGGGAGACGCTGCTTTTAAAATTGTGCATCCAGCTGACAGCTTGGACTGAAAGATGTGTGTTGCTACAGCTTCGCTTCAAAATTCTGTTTCAAAACAGGGATGTCATGCACGAAGTATGTTTCTCAAAAGCACTGCTGGTGCTGAGCTACGCAGTGTAAAGGATATGAAAAGACTCAACCTGGGAGCTCTGAGCTAAAGTGGGAGACCCGCTGCAGGCTCGCCATGAAGACATCTGCCATACGTTTTTGCTGGGACGTGCCAGGAGGACTCCATGGAAACCACAGGCAGCTAAAACCCTGCCGCGTGTTTGCCGAACAGGGCAGAGCAAAACGGTGATGACACCGACGCTGCCCGTCATTCGGACTCCGGATCCCTCCCCCGGTCTGCACCCCGCGTCCCCTCCCCGCCCCGCGTTAAGCGGGCTCTGGGCTGTGTTTGCCTTTGGCCGTGTGCGGGCGGGCGACTGTCCCCTGGGCACATGCCGGGCGCACCTCGGGGACAGCGCGGGGCACACCACTGGGGCTGCGCTCGGGGCCACGGCCGGGGGTCGGCCCAGCCCCGGCCCGCCCGCCCGCACCAGCCCTGGCTTCGGAGCGCAGCCCCGCCGGGAAAGGGGCGCGAGGCACGGCCACCCCCTCCCGGGCCCGACGGTCACTTACGTTGGGGGCGGGTGCCGCCGGGAGCGCTGCCGGCCGCGGGGACGGACCCCGGCCGGCCTCCGACAGGGGTGCCGGCCGGGAG
>VYXC01008169.1:1156699-1240404 GCA_013397175.1 Platysteira castanea
AGGCGCTGCCCCCCGCGCCGCGCGTCCCCGAGGCGTCCCAGGGCGCGGGGAGGAGGCGGAGGGGGGTGCGTGAGGCGAAAGCCCCTGCGCTCCGGGCACGGGGCAGATGGCTTCCGACAGCGGGGATGCTCGTCGGTGCGAATGGCAAACCCCACTCCGGCCCTGCCCTGATAAAAATTATAACAAGACAGCATCCTCTGCCCCGCGGCGCAAAGATCCGGCTCCTCTTGGGCGAAAGGTGCCTCGTTGCCCAACAGCCTTATCTCCCTTCTCCTGGCTGCGGGGAGCGGCAGGAAATCGGGGCAGCTGCCGGCAGCTGCGGGCGATGTCTCGAAAGCCGCCGGCAGGGTCACGGCCGCTGCCGCGCTCCCACCGCCGTGTCCCCGAGGTGGCGTACCGCGGGGAGGGGGGGGGGCGGTTCATGGGCTTATCCGCAGCCTCTTCCTTTGCTCCCACCTGTCATCTTTAGTCTTTATTTCTTTGCTGTCCGCCCTCCCCATCCCTTACAGCTGGAGCGAGGGAGTCCCTAAGGACAGGGCAGGTTGCCCACGCGAAAGCACGGAGAGTTTTGAAGAGTTGAGATGTCCCGGGAGGACATCTTCCGCCCCCCGCCCCTGACCCGGGCGTTCCCAGCGCAGCGCTTCCCCTGGGGCTTTCGACGAGCCCTGGCCACCAGGCTGGGCTCCGTCGGGGGCGGTGGGGCGCCGCGCTCCCCGCGAGGAGCCGCGCTGGGAGGTGGGATGCGCCGGGAAAGGGTTCGACATCAGGGAGAGGACACCCGGGGAAAGGGCTTTTAAGGAAATTCTCCCTCGGTGATGTCAGGCGGGGTGGGAGGGACGGAGCCCCTCTTTGCCCCGGAAGGGAGAGTCCTATCTGCACACGCAGATCAGGTCGTCGCAGTACAGCAGGTGCCTCGGAACCCCTTCGCTTCTTCCCCGCTCCGTCTCTGAGAACGGCATCCGAGGGAGCCCACAGACACCACTTTAATAGCCGTAATAATTAAAAACAACAACAACAAAAACCCCCTTCTGCCTGGCCTTAATGATCCTTTACACACATTCCCCAACCGCTCCCTCCCCCGTCCCCCCAGTGAAGGGTACTGATTATTCGCACTCCTCTGTTTGCCGAGAGCGCAGCCTGATGAAAGGACTTTATCCTCGAGTGACTCCATCGCTTGCTCCGCCTCCTCTCCCCAGCCCGCCGGCCGCCTCGCTTCGCTCTCAGCCCTAATTGGGCTCTTGCTAATATGATTAAAGCCCAGTTAAATGTTTCTTGATAAATCTTGTCAAGAGAGGATCCCCCCTTCGTCCCCTCCCCTCTCTGTCGGTTGTCAGAAGCCCGGTTATAGACAGGACATGCCCGGCTCCTGCTGTTCATACTCTGGTGGGAAGTTGGCATTTCACAATTGTTCCTTTAACAGGGTTGTTTTGGAGCCGCTCCTGGGGTTTGTTCCTCTTCAGGCCGGGCTTGCTGATAAGAACCGCCCGTGGCTTTTATGTAACACGTTAGGATTTGGTCCTGGTCCCATAATCGCACTGTTTCTTTAGCCTTTTATTTCATACCCACCCTCCCCCTCCTGCTCTCGCTGCTCTTAGTAGCCTGTTCCCGGAAAGGCTCTTGCTCGATACGAGCCAGCCAGGCGCGATCGCCCGTGTAAAAGCCGCGCAGATCCCGGCGGATCTGCGCGGGGGCGGAAGGTGCGCACCGGGGGCTGGTCCCGCACGGCTGGCCGCTCCCGCCCCGGCTTCCCGGGAAAAGCCCCTTTTCTTCGGCTCCTCTCGCCGCGCTCGGAGCCCTCGGGAGAGGCTCTCCCTTTGCTGCCCGTCGTTGTGCGAGGCGCCCCGATCCCCCGCAAGTTCTGCGGTAGCAACACGGCAGCGAGCGCGCTCTCTGCCCTTCACCTGCGGCCGTTTCCTCGTGGTTTCACTGCAGTTGAACTCCTGGGGTTAAAGCCCATCCCGCCCCCGTTACCCCTGGGGGATTATGGCTGAATTCGTAGGAATTAGGAACCAGCAGTCGGCGCTGGGAGGGTGAGGGTAGTCCCCAGGGCGCCGGGCGCCCCGCGGCCAGCCACGGGCTGGCAGCGCTGCGCCTGTGCTGGGGGCGCGGACCGGCTCGTCCCCCGTTTCGGGGGGGCTCGTTGGTGGGCCTGTTGGCTCGCTCCCACTTAGGTGTTCAGTCTTCTTTGTGGTTTCAGAGGTCCGGCAGGGTCTTTTCGAGGGTATTTCGTGGTTGTTGCTTCAGCCTTACTGTGCTTGGAGGCTGCGGGGGCTGTAGTTGTCGAAGGGGGGATGGGGACGGGCTGTTTGCTCCCCTGTCGAGCCGTGTAGCCATGGCCTGGAAGCTCTTCGATCCGTGACTGCAGGTGGTATTTCCCGGTGGCACACCTGGCCCTGGCTCCAGTCCGCGCCCCTCCGCAGCAGCCCGTGCCCCGCGTGCCGGCAGAAAGCTACTGCCACACCACATTTCCACGGGGGGCACGCACTGCCTTCACAGGTCGCCGAGGGACACGGACCGCTGCCTCTGTCCCACACCTTGGCGAAGCGCTCCCGAATCCCTCCCGCTCGCCACCGTTACAACCCCACAGGCTGCTTCTCTTCATGCCCGAGGCTCGCCCGGGACAGGCGGCAGCACGCTGCCCCGTCCGCCCTCGGGGCCGCCGCTGCGGGGACGGGCCTGCGGGAGGCAGCGGAGGAGGAAGGTCAAAACCAAACAAACGAAAAATCACCCCCACCCCTGGGGAGCGCAGCTCCAACAAAGGTGCTTGTTGCCTGGGGAGGGGGAAACCCGAGCCAAGAGGCAAAACAGCGATCTCCCTCTCCGCCGAGCCCCGCTGCCGTCTCCGGGCGGCGGAGCCCGGGGCCGCGGGGCTGAGCCGGGCGGGGGGCGCGGGGCCGAACCCGGGCGGGGACCTGCGTCCCGCGGAGATTTCTCCGCCTCAGCTCGACCCAGCGAAGCGTCGGCCCTCCTCAGGCGAAGTTTCAGCCGCGGTTTGAGGATGGTTCCTTCTCCGTACTCGTTCCTTCCCCTCTCCCCTGTGTGTTCCCCACCGGGGGGGGTCTGGGTTTATGCGAGACCACAAGAGCTGCGGCCCCTTTGGCCTGGGGCTGTCAATTTACCCGAGAAGAGTCCCAAATAAGCAGCTGTTTGTGCTCTAGCTGGAACGCTGGAGGCTTTCTAAGAATGGCGCTTTTCTTACACGAGGGTTGTTTTTTTTTTAATTTCATTTTATTTTTATTGGTACATCGAACCAGCCTACAGCATTGCTGGCGTCTTTCCACCAGGTGTCTGGGGCTCAGAGAAAAATTCAAATGAATCTGAAAATTGAGAGACAGTTTCCCTTCTTTTCTCCCAAATGAAATATGAGAAAGAATTGGTACAAACTGTCCAGGAAGGGGTTCAAGATGGGAAAAGAAAAGCACCTTCACTCCACCAGAGTGCTGAGGACCCAGAAAGGCCTTCCGCAGCCAGGAAGGAATCAAAGCAGCTGGAAGATGGAATTCGAGTGGTTTGAGAACCAGCTTCTGAGATGTGGTTACCACCCACAGCAAGGAACTTGACCCCGTGATCCAAAACATCCCTTCTAATACTCTTCTTAAAAAATAATAATTTACCTTTCTATACACCAAAAAAAATTTTCAAGTACATTGCACACAATAAACTACTCTGCTTCACAGCACTCTTATAGGTATGAGTCCCTATTCCCATTCTACAGAGGAGGGACCTGGTTTGCTCTAGGGGTCACACTTGGAGCTGGGGGCACTTGCTTGGTCCTGAGACCCAGAGCTCCCACCACCACCCAGCACTGCTCTGCTCAATGAAGTCCCCCATGACACCGATCCTGTTAGGAATTGAGAGAAGGCTTATCTGCAAATGCAAGGGGCTGCTTTGCCAGACCCAGGAAATACCAATTATGGAAGTTATTTTAAGCCAAGTGTATGGTATGAGGAAACAGACATGGAACTGGGGATTTTAGGTTTTAAACTATCAGTGTTTGACTATTATAATTATTTACTTAAACTCCATTTAGTCTTGATAAGTAGTCCTTGTTACTTTTAGAAGAACCCAGCTGAACTTACTGAAAGATTTTCTGCTCACCTGACTTACAAAACAATCGTTTTCTGTGTGAATAAATAGACAGGACTGACTGATGCTCATGCTTTCGATGTAGACAGCAAAGCCTAGACTCAAATCTACTTGCTTTTCTTATGCAAATCTTCTCACAGGATTAGAAGGGAAAGTAAACAGCAGTCCAACCTTAAGATCTTTTTTTCTTTTTAGAGGCAGCCTGTTGTATAAATCTGAAACAGAAACTATTTTCATTTGAAGATCAAATAGAAGTTATCTAGTGAAGCTGACAAACAGGGCAGAATAATCTGTTTGCATTTTTGGGGAAAGGATAGCTCTGGTTTTGTTTCAAGACAAGTAACTTTTAAATAGTATTTAACGAAATAATTGACCTTGATGTTTAAACTACAACTTCCTTCACGTCATTAAGCTCACTGTTTTTAAAAAAAATGTGTAGTATCTGAACTCTGGTGTTCATTCTGCTAATCTCATAATAACATTTGTTTCTTGTGGAATTTTGTTTGATGAGCTCATTGGTGAAAGAGGAGAGAAAGAGTTCAGAACAACATGAGCTTTGCAGCTCATTTATACTTTTTCTCCCTGAAAAATAGCAAAAACACCCATATGCAGAATGACTTTTCAGGAATAATTTTTCAGATGGATGGATCAAGAAGAAACTTTCTACAGCTGAACCATAAGCCTTGGGACAGACTGTTCTTTTAACATGTATTCTGACTTTTAAAAAATATTACCGTCCTTGACTACAAAAAAATGATTTTGTGGAGTTTTTCCTTATGATAACTAGGCTCTGAGTCTGTTTTTGAAACGTGAGAGAAATGGAACTAACTCCATAAAGTGTGTCTATCACATAAAGCTTTTAGGACAGCCTGATTCACACTATATCCTGCCCTTTGTTCAACTGACAGATTTCCAACTGCAGAAGGAGGCACATATCTAGGGACTGCTATTATCTAAGCTAAATATGAACATTTTGGATAAATTCTATTTTATTTGAATACTCACAGTTTCTGTTTGGGGATCTTAAGCATGAAACGATTGCAGTGATGTGCATTTTATTAACTATCCATCATTCTTTGTACATACACAAAGGAGCATAAACATACACATTTACTAGTCTCTCTGCTCTGCAAGACTGCAGAAAATTACATGCAAAATTATTTCAAATAAAGGCAAACAAGCAACCAGACAACATACACATTGCCATACAAGAAAATAGGGAGACAAGAAAATAAGAAGGTGGGGAGAAATAAAAGCAATAAATGAACAGAGTTTAACTTAATTTTTACTTGTTTGTAAATGAAAAATACTATGGCAGCGGTGGAATATTTTCAGTTATGTGATCCTTGAATTACAAAACACTGATATCTACCAAAACACTGTTGTGTACCCTGCACACTGTGTACTCACACAAAGATGAAAGCTCTTCCTTTATTCCTCCTGGCACACATTTTTTCTCTCCAATGAGTTCCTACTTTCAACATGTGGACATGTGAGAAATCAGGTTGCTTTACTCCCATCAAAGGACATGTAGTTAACATTTCCACTGATAAACAATATTTGAATTCCCACCACAGGGTAAAAACTGTCAGCTCAATAATGTTTAAAGACCTGGGATCTAGAGAGCATGGTGGTGTTACACAAGTGGAAATGTGACGTTATCTGGCAATCTGAGCAGAGTCACACCAGTCATGGGACAGTACAAATTCTGTGTCAGACATCACGTTGATGAAGGTTGTCTCAACTTCACACAAGTGTCATGCAGCACAAGCAGGAATAAATTGCCAGAGTCATCTCCCATCTCATCGTTATCGTCTGTTTCTTCTTCCCCTATGGCATAATTGGCATAGAATATCCCTCAGAGCATTCCAGTGCAGTCCCTCAAGCTCCTGTCCCCAAGTGACTAAGTGGTGACAAGCTGTGTGTGACACAGGGCATCACCCGTGTCACAGCAATGATGTGTTTGCAGGAGGTACAGCCATGGGGCACTTCCTGTTAACCCCTTAATACAATCCCCCACTGTGACTCAACACCAGCAAGTGAAGGGAGGAGGCACCCCAATCCTGTGGGGTTATCGTGCAGTTCCCCTACACAGGTTGCCTCTGTGCCTGCCAAGTTATATTTTTACCACTTATGCAGCTATTTCTCTTCACTTTTACATGGAATGAGGACGTGGCACCTGGGCATGGCAGTTCTTGACCTGAAATACTACAGATGCTACATCAGAGTAGCAGTTGTTGTTCAGCTGTAGTTACTTGCAGAAGCTACTGGCTCCACTATTTCTTTTTTTTTTTTTTTTAATACTATGAGGTACAAGGAAAATAGTACGGCAGCTCAGCAGTGAAGTGGGTTCTGTGCCTGCTACAAGTTGCATCAGACCTATAGCCTATGTGTTTTGGGGCATGCACCTAAGCTGATACATCTTTTCCCAGCAGCCAAACATAGCTTGCAACACACGGGCAGAGACAGAAGATGGCATTTCTGTCATACAGGACATAAGTGCTCGTTCCATCTTCTGTTTCTCTGATGGTGATTTGTGAGGAACCAACTTGGCATACTGCCTCAGCCCAGGGACTAAATTTCATCTCCTCAGCACAGGTGTTAAGCAGGCAGCTGTGCAAAGCCAGGCTTCTCTGTGAGACTGAATGCACTGTTCTTCCCTATTCTCCTGAGGAGGATCTACCTTGAGATTGTGCTGGACCATGGGAATTCTCTCACCCCAGTATTTATATCAATGCCCTTCACTCTTGTTTTGGGAACCAGAAACAGTGACTGTGTCCTAAATTTCATCAGTCTCTGGTTATCTTGATTTAGAATCTTCTATCCTCAAAATCTCTTCTTATCGTTATTCTTTGTATCCTCTGCTGAACTGGTTCAGAGCATTTCTGCGCACTGAAAAACAGAACAGGCACTGAATATTTCCCCCAGTGCTAAATTCAGTGGTTCTTCTGGAGATCATGTAAGTCAACGTGTAAAGAGCTTCAGGTTCTGTAGGTAACATGAGCTTAAACACTATCTGCCTGGATACATCTCCTTACCCTTTCCTCCAAACATACCTGTAGGTCTGTCAGAGAACCCTGGAGAAGCTGTAACTATTATGAAGGCGCTAAGAGTGTGAATCCAGAGAGCATTAAGACTGCTAACCACTGCAGCATGTCCCTGCTGCCTGTGCCTTACTAAAGCACAAAAGTCTTGTGACTGGCATGTCCTCCACTTCACTGGGTTACATGACACATGCCAGAAAATGTGTCAACCCACTCCCCATCTCTCCAGAATTATTAGCCTGGAGAGGGAAACACAGCCAAAGAACACGCACACAACTTTGACAGGTTCTGCCTAATCCACCCACATAATGACATTTCTTATGCTAAGTGCCAGAGCGGTGTAGGGAGGCCACTGTCTGTACCAGCTGCTGGCAAGTCAAAGTTAGTTTCATGGTTATGTTTAAGATATAGCCTGATGTTTCGTTAAGAAGTCTTTGTCTCCTGTGGTGCAGCGCTCAGAGAATGACATCAAAAGCCTTCCTAATTCACCCCCCAGGTCATCTGATTATAGGCATGGCACAGAGCCATGCTGCCCCAGGAGACTGTGAGTCACGATGACATCCATGACTATCCTCTTATTCCGTGGAAGGAAGTAATGTGCCCTGAGCATGAAACAACCAGAAGTAGATTACATCCTTCCTCGTGGCAGCTTAGCCCTGCTGGCTGTTGGGGCAGGCATTGAGGAGGCAAGAGCAGCCTCTGATTTCCCAGCCTTGCTTCTCCCCAGCCCTACCTCAGGGAAGCTGTTTCTCCCCTCGCTGGGACATGCCATGTAGGCAAACCACACGAGAGGGTTTTGCTCAGCCAGGCAAGGAAGAGGACACTCTGGATCTCTTCTCCAGTGTGGTGCAGAGTTACATCACATGGTGAAACCTCCATCCCTCCCCCAACAGGCCAGGCGTATCTGATCATGAGGATGCTGCGTGTTCTCCATCCCTTGGCAGTTATCCTTGCAATTAGTCTATCTGTTTCTGATTTATTTATTTTCAGGCAGTCTTCTGCACCCTTGCTCCCTCGTTTGGGCACATGGGGCAAACCACAGACTTGCCCTTAAACTACACAGAAAAATAAAATCAGAAACAGACTAACCACAAGAATCAATAGCAAGGGGCAGAAAGCACATGATTGGATACTGGAGCTTCCTTCAGAGATCCATCTGCCTCAAAATGTGATGTAACTAGGCTCACATACCACATCTGCAAAAGGGGGTAATAGATTCATCTTCATAACCTGACTGGCAGGGTGAAACTATGCTGGCTTAGAGAAGCCAAGGCATGTTTAAAAATCACTTCTGAGGAAGAAAAAGTCGATTTTGTGTTCACAGAGCTAGAGCAATCACTTTCAAGTCTGACGTGATTCCTGTTAGTGTTATTGTTGCTTCCTAGAATTTAGGCTTGAATTTGGCAGAGGTCGAGAAGCCAAGGCATACACAGAACCATTTGTGTGAATCAGTGTGTCTGTGTGCATGGGCCAATTCTTTTCTGAATAAACACCAGTCCCTGGGCTGCTGGGTAAAGTGTCGATATAGGATGGCAGTCAGACATGTAGGCTCATACCCATGAGGCAAGGCTGTTTAGGGACGCAAGTTACCTTTTTTCCCTACAGATAAACACAACCAAATAATGAACCACACCTCAGTGCCATTAAAATATTTGTGTTACATTCCAGCTGTTCCTTGTTTGTCTCCCAAAAGTAGCATCATTGCCTGGGAGAGAGTATCAAGACATTAATCAAAAATAGATGAGCAGTACAAGAAATGAAGGACAAGCAGACGAGTATAAATATCTTCCTGCATATCCAGAATATAGAGGCTGTCTGAAAACCTTGTGATTAGGGTCAGTGCACTCAATCCAGCCACACAGACAGTGTGCACTGCTGTCGTTCCTATACTGTACATCTCATTTGATACCCTGTGATTCTGCAGCCCTTCATCAGCTGAATGATGTGAAGTCGTTTTTCATGAGATAGGTCAGACAGTACAGAAACCCTCTAGACAGAAACCTCTACTTGTTTCTGACTAGGAAGAATAAATCTTTTGTTTTGGTATCCGCAGAAATACAGATGCAAAAGCAGGACACGGATAAATGAGAGAAGATAAGGTATTGCTCCTGCAAGCAGAACATCCTGTCTTCAGAATGGGTGAGTACTTCCAAACTTTCTAAATATTTCATTGCTATCCAAGTAGATCATAGATCTGCCCCTCTCTCCTTCCCAGATATTTTCCAGCATTCTAAGCCATAACAGAAGCAGGCAGAAAGCAGAAGTTCATTTTGGAAAAGAGATTAAAAAAATAAAGGGGAAAAAAAAAAACCCTCTGAGGATGCCCTGAATTCTCCTGGACACTGCCACAGAATTTTGTACATCTTCATGAAGATGTGGCTGATTCTGGTTGATCATTAGCAGAACCTGAGGCAGCTGTATAAACAGCAGATTTCTACACCTACAGGTCTTCATTCATTTCCTCCAGTGAGGTTTTTAATTTGACTGGCAGCTAGCCTATCTGGGCAGCTGATAAAAGAAGAAAAAATTCACCCTCCAGTCCTTGCATTGCCACTGCCTTTCCTCTGGTTCTCATCATAGAAGTGTACAAAGAATTAAAGAGCTCACAATACATTTGTAGCCAAATATTTACCCTAAGTGAGGTAGATTATATTTGCTTATTGTACCCATTGCCATGCTGGCATGTGTTCAAGACTGTCTAATTCCTTGGAGTGCTATTCAGTGGTTTAAAAAACCCTTCGTTTATAATAAACCGTTTGCCATTGAGTGCACATTCAGTGTTGTCCAGGGTATAGTAGCTCTGGAGCTCACACATCTGGTGTTAGGGCACTTGGAGTTGTCTCACTTCACAAACAGAATTGGAGACAGTTCTGGGATGCAGCCAACTTACCTTAGTTTCTTACAGGGTTGTTAAGAGTATTTTGAAATTCTCTCAGGCATTTCATGGAGAGAAAACATAATTAAACCATGTTCAGAGGAAACATTCTTCAAGGAAATACAACTTCAACTTAATCAGCTTGCTTTTTTGAGAGCATACTTATTTTGACAACATTTTTAATGGAGACAAATTAAAATATTATTTACGGTAA
Source organism: Platysteira castanea (assembly GCA_013397175.1). Taxonomy (NCBI): domain Eukaryota; kingdom Metazoa; phylum Chordata; class Aves; order Passeriformes; genus Platysteira; species Platysteira castanea. The sequence goes on from VYXC01008169.1 coordinate 1,166,919, forward strand.
ATTATATTTAAATTATTGTTTTTCATAAAGTGAAAGCATATAAGTAGTTCCTTGTTTTGTTTAATCTTGTTTTGAACTTTATATAGCATTCATATATTTAACATTTCTCCTACTAAATTGAATATTTTAATGTCATTATAACTTTTGGGCTTTCTGGTGTGAGAATGATTTGACACTTATGGAACACTTCCACCATACCAAATATATTTTCTTGGAATTTTCAGTCCCTGAAACTTCACCACCTTATCTTTTTCCCCAAGTGCTGGAATTTCCCATGGGATGGAAATTCTGTTTACTGACTAGCTCAGCTAAAATTTTTCTGTATCAAAAAGAAAGGGGGGAGGGTGTCACAAATACACAACCGTAAACTTGTCAGGATGCATTTCTTATTGTTGGCTCATATGTTGCCCTCTTTTGGTAGCTTTTGTATTGTACTACACATAAAATATTTAACAACTGCTGTAGCAACTCAATATCCAAAGGAAACTGAGTGCTGAATGTTAGAACTAAGTAAATGCAGGAGGAGAGCAGTAGGTTGCACATTTGACAAGTAAAGATCTTACAGAGACATCCTGCTGGGAGAGGAAAAGCACTAGGGAATTAATAAAGCAGTACAATGTAAAACTGGACTGAAAAGGTCAATGAGAAAGAAGAAAAAGGAGAGAGATCTGTAGATACTCACGTGAATAATTTAACCCTGTATCCTGTCTTCAAGCCTGTGATGAGAAACCCAGCTTTGAAAAACTTGTTCAATCAAGATTTGTAAAGGGAAACTCCACCCCAATCATCATTCATTTGGTCTTTCCCTGTTACTTATTTCATAATCTATGAAAGGGTTTTATTAAATTTTTGTGGGTATTGACTAGTAAAGCCCAGTAGAGTGCCTGCTAATTTTCCAAGACTAAATCCCTGCCAAAGTCAATGCTTTCTTCACTAATTTATTTCTGAATGATGAAATTAAATATGCAGTGATTTGCTAGTACTAGGTATAAAATCGTGTGATATTTACAGTATTATTAGCCTAGAATCATTATTTAAGCAAAACCCTGAAGTGTTAATTTTTTCCAGAAGAGAGTTTTTTCCCACTATTTCTTAGTAAAATTTCCAAAAAAACCCTTTTTCAGTCTGTCCCAATGATTAAGAATCCAAAGAGATGGGTATTCATCTCCTCTTGACTTTCCAAAAGAACTGAGTGCTAACTTCCCCAAAATACCATTCTTAGAGAATAAACTGCTCTCTACTTCAGATAATCCTCAGTTATAAGCACAATAAATGGTTACACAGAAGAGATATTCCCACCGTATCTGTGATCCCAGTGCAGCATTCCACAGCCCTATTCTTTAAAGATTAATTTTCTTTGGTTTGAAAACCAGCATCAGGAATTCAGCCTCACAGGAACTGTTTTATGAACAGTCACAGAGACGTTTTCAGAGCTCAGAAGGGAACTGTTCCTCCCACCTTGAACTGTGAAGATTCTGTGACAACTGTAGGAATTCTTGGGACAGGGAAGAATTCCCAGCCTTCCAATGTAAAGACATACATTCTCTGGTGCTTTATTCAAACCTATCCTAAAACCCCCAGCAATATGATCTCCGCTTGAAAGACCATCTAACAGCCTTCCAATTTTCACCTTAAAAAAAAATACACCCAAAAGATGTGATTTCACTGCCATCCTCTCTCTGTTATATAATGTTGGCTGGTTTAAGACTTTGCAGACCTTTGTTCCATGCCTAAGAATGCAGAAGCCCAGCCTTAAGGTAATAAATGACTGCCTGCTGATTTTGGTGCAGCCAATATGCACCTCTTGGTGGCCCAGGGCTCACGGGCTTTGGTCACGTTTCCTCACAGATCTAACCAAGCGCCTCCTGCTCCAGGCTAATGAAGTGCTTTGACATGTGCAGTGTTTAACCTGATATGTAGTTCCTTTGTTAAAGCCACCTAGCGGGGCTGTAAAGGGAGTTGTAAATCTGCAGCACAGCTCATACACCATAAGTTAAGTTTATGCTTAATGAGATGTTTGGTTTGAGCCTGATCTTTCCCCCAAGTGTTTTTTCCAGCCTTTGAATCGTTGTGGGATTTCTTCCAACTCCTTCCAGTCAGTCAGTGGCTGGCAGTATTGAAGACAGAGTTGAATGAAATAGCATAGATCTTTTACACAGGCACTCTTACCTCCCTGCTTCATGGTACATACCTGTACGTGCACAGCTTTAATAACTGCAAATTCATATCTCTCTCCCATCTGGTCTTCTCTCCACTATACCTTGAAACTGATGGCCAGTATAACTGATCAAAAATACTGATGGCCAGTCTATGTACATTCTGATAAGTCCTGGGATTTGTTTTCCGTTTTTTTTTTTTTTTTTTTTTTTTGGGGGGGGGGGGGGGGTGCCCCANGTTTTTTTGTTGGGCTTTTGTTTTTGTGGGTTTTTTGTTTTTTTTTTTTGGTGTGTGTGTGTGAATTGTTTGGGTGATTTTTTGCTCAGCTTTCTAATATCTCCAATTCCTTTGATATAATTTATCTGCTGTCTTCTGTTTGCATTCTTTCCTGGTTTAGTATCATCAGCACATTTCACTATTTTGCTGTTTACCTCTACTTTGAGATTACCATAGAGATATTAAATAGAACAATGTCTGTCAAAAATCCCTGACATGACCCACAAGACATTTCCACAAGCTACAACAATTGATCATTGCTCTTTGTTTACATTCTTTCTCCCATTTTAGTCTACACAGCAGTGTTCCCCGCCAAAACAATTGAAGTTCTTTCTCTCAACATGAATACCTGAAACACTGTCAAATTACATATTCAGTGCTCCATATATGCACTCACCCACATTCCCACCATGCTGTGTATCTCTCTGTTCACTCACTTATCATACTGCCTTGCTTCCTGAGTGCCAACTTGGAGCATCCTGACCACAGCCCACAGCCTCGGTCCCTGAATCTGTAATATACTGAATTTGTATGTTGCATACTAACATGAAAGGCACGTTTAATATGTTTTACTTTTTACAAGACCATACTACTTGCTGTTTCTGATGCTGTGTGCCTCAGTGTTTCCTTGGGATTAGTTGGATGACTTAGCTGTAAGAAATAAACAGAACTTGGTCTAAAATATTAAAGATATTGTCCTTGATTTATGACCTTTGAGGTCAGAAATGACCATTAACTATCCTGTCTAACCTTTTCTGTCACAGGCATTATCCCATTCCCTATATACGGAGCCCAAAAATTTCTGCTTGTCTGATGTGTTTTCCAGAAAGGGATTCAATTTTGATATGTACACAATTGCTTTCTTGGGCAGTTTGTTTCAGCAGTTCATCACACTTACTGCTACAAATCCAAGCCTTAACACTTGCTTAAATTTACTTGGCTTACATTTCCACCCACTGATTCTTGTAATATATTCATCTGATGCAAGACACTTTTTTCTTGTTGTGAAGGTAATTATACACTGTAATCCAGTCATCCCATTTTGGTAAGGGAAACAAAACATACTTTCCAATCTGCAAGCGGTTAGTATGCTTTTTCTCCCACCCTTTTTCAGATTTCTAGCACCCACTGTGCTGCAACACACCCCAGCCATATAAGTCAACTCATATATCCCTGCTAACTTGTTCAAAAAGGACATTATTCTTCTTCCACACCATCAGATTGAGTCCTGTGCCCAATTGCTTCCCCACAATGATACCATGGACTTCTCAAGCACCACCCTTGGGATATGATTTCTATTGTATCAATACAGAAACCATTTGTGCATGATTTAAAATTCTTTTTTTCTGCAGAGATCCTGCTTACTGAATTTGGGCTGCTCCATCTTTACAATTTATTTATCATTCCACCAATTTTAATTTCCTCCCTAATTTACTAAGCATTGTTTAACTAGGGATGTACTTGTCTCTCAACCATTAAGGACAGTTCTGTGGCCTGCCAAGCATAACACCCATTTCTGCAAATTCTCTTTCCAGAGCTTTCTTTCAGTGCTGACAGCTGCTTTTTGACACCTATCAGTTAGTCAGTTCTTAATCCACTCAGCAGTCACTCAATATCTATTGTACAGCATTCATTTTTATTAAATGCTTAAACAGAGAAGGCAAACAAGTGTATTTGAATGCTGAAAAAATGGATTTAGAACTTAAATCCTGTAAAGTGTTAAAAAGCCTAATCCCAACTGGTGCCTTAACGCTTATAAGCACACAGACTTACGTGACTCATTGTAGGTCCACAGTTATGAAACCTCATGCTTTGTATATTTTTCTGTTGATATTAATTTCTCTTATCTATGAAAGACAAAACTTAGACTGTTGGATAGACCACACATTGTCTTTTGTAGTCACACACACACAGAGCTTTCCTTTTGTTTCTCTGCATCTCCACAGGTAACTTCATTTTCAAAAATAATTGGCAATGTCAGTGTAAATCTTTTAGATACTACTTGTCATATTATTGAGTTCAGATTATGCAGCTTTTGTGACTTTCATCCATATATTCAAGTATTCCCTCATCTGTTTCTATCAATAGGATTTATTTATTTGTGTCACAGTGTTTCTTTCTTGTTAATTGCTTCAAGTTATTTTATGTAATTAAAGACAGATGGTAAAGCAAAGTTCAGTATCTCATCCATTTGTTAATCGGTGGCTTATGCAGCTCTATAAATGTAGCAGGGATGTTATGATTTTGGTGTTTTGTGTGCTGTGCTTTAAATTAAATACTGGGACCAATTCCGAGTTACACTGAAGCCAAAGACAAAAGCTGCCATTGACCAGCATCTCACAGTGGGAGACCATGGATGAGGAAAGCTGTGAGCCAGCTCAGAGTGGTGTTTACACTTTACAGAGACACACAGCTCACTCGCTCCTACATCCAGGTCTCACCATGGACCTTTGCATCAACAGCTTCCACAACGTGTCAGGGGCAAATGAGCAGCCAGGTCAGGGCACTGATGAAGAGGTTTATGGAAACCCATCACTGGTTTCAGCATTCTTTGGGCTTTTTCTATTTTGGGGGATTTTTTTTTCTGTATGTGAGGGAGCAAAACATCTGTTTTCATTAAGGACATCTTGTTCTTCAGATTAGAGGAAATCACCAGAAAAGGAATAACAAACAAGAGTCTCGGGAGGGAAAAGAAGCCCTCCACGTGCTCCCTTGGGAAGCCATCTTGAACTGATGCAGAGAATTGGCAGCCTGGGAGCAGCCCAGCCAGATCCTGGATTCCGGCACAGATCCCTCACTCCCATACAGTCCATGCACCACTCACTTCACACCCAACCTGTTCATGGGCTTATTTTACCCCAGCTTTTACCTCCAGATCAATCTGGAGAGTGCTCTCCTCGCCTTGCAGGCTCTAGCATACTGTGTTATTTTGATGCCCTTATCCTTCCTCTTTTATAAAGAAAAGGTTCATGGCACTCTTGCTGGTTTGCCTGTCCATCCCCCGTGCTCCCACACTGAGAAGGTACCCTCTGCACAGGCACCAGCAGCAGCAATGAGTTTCTAACCAACTTACTTGCTCCCATCTTTCAGTCCAGCAAGCAGTTTGGCTTTATCTGTTTTGACTCAGTACAAGCCTGCTCCTATTGTTTCTCACATTCTTGCATTTCCACCACGGTATGTGACTGACAGAAGAGTAATTCCTCAATTGGACTACAAGGAGTGTGCTGGGAATTGCAAGTCAGCCTAAGGATTTATGTGCTAGACCAAATTATTGGAACACACACAACACTTCCAGCAAGTGAGTTTGGAAATACCAGAATCTCCCCCATCCCCTCACCACCACCACCCACTCCCCCCCACCTCCACTCCCCCTTTCTTCCTTGAGAAAGCCAAATTAGAGAGAATAAGGATTCCTCATTGCTACTGTGAGTCATGCTCACATTGAGCACATTGCTGATGAGGTCAGCGACAAGGGCTACTGGGCTTCAACTACAGAAAAAATGGATTTTTCTAAAAGGCATGACAGTCAGAGCAACATGAAAGAAGAGGAATGCAGAAGCCACCAAGGCCCTTAAACCACAGGTGAAATGGAAGCACAGATGGACTTACGCTTCTCAGAATAATGCGCAGAGACTGGCATGGGACACTCTGCTCTTTTATTCACCTAATCTTTTGGCCCCTAACAAAGTTTTTATTTCCTTACCATGAATGTTCACCAAAACATTAAATTCACCTATTTTACTTAGCCTAGGATGGGGTTTTTAAAAATGTAAAATTCTTATTCTAGGGAACAAGCAGTGAGGCATATTTGAAAATAACTGAGTAATTTCTGCCAAGCAGGTGTCATGCATAAACCGTATTTAAAATTCAGACATTGAACTTTAAGCACATGCTTAAGTCCTAATAGGGACAATGCAATTTAACCAAAGTATAATTCAGCATGTGCTTGGCTGAGTGCTTGCATCAGGTCACAAACAATGAAGGATTACCCGCACCAGCAGTCCAGCTGCGGATTGTTGGGTGGCACTTAAACCGCTGAATCTGCTATAGCAAGTGGTTTTTTTTCCTTTTACTCATTTTTACTTTTTCTTTTTTTGCATGTGTTCCTGTAAAACAGGTTTCACCCTTCAGGAAACCATCTGTATTTGGCACCTATTTGGCACATTTTTACCTATTGTGAAAAAAAGACAGTTGAAAATTCCAAACTGCTTTAACTATAGAGAAAAAAAATCTTCTAACATTGATGCTGAAACAGAACTTAAAATATTAAAGGTTGATCGATTTTTTTTTCTTTCTTTTTTAATTGTTAAATGCTAAAGCATCAAGCAAACACACTTTACAGTCTATTGCATTGGGCTCTTTTTCAGTAGGTTGGCTCCTGCCAACAGCAGGTTCAGAACTGCCAGTTCTAATTAAAAACTTTATTTTAAAGATACATTTCACAGTTTATTCATGGCACCCTGAGAAATTTAAATTGCTGGATTGAGCAAATGGATACAGTTTCTTTTCTATTGATTCCCAAGTAATGGCTTTAATTAATTGTTTCAGCAATTCAGGATTGATGTACTATGGCTGTTGAAATCAATTTCTTCTTTTAGACAAGTCACCTAGAGTGTATTCCCCTCGTTGTGCCTGTTTCTTTGCACAGGGTTCAGCTACATCATTATTTTCTTCTTAATTTTGTATTGCATCAGTTCAAAAATGGTCAGAGATTATTCTCGCCTCAAGAATTTCAGTGACAAATCCTTTTAGTAGTCTCAGTTGTAAGGGAGAGACAATTGCCATCATAAACTCTGTATAAGTAGCATTGTGAAATCTCTGATTTCTAAGCATATTGCATAGCAAAAGCTATTTTGATAACCCATGCTTTTCCCTTCTATGTCCAGTTTTCTGGTTGTAGAAAAATACAAGTGAAACAGTTTTCTGCCTTCTAGATTTAGTGGGAAAATAGCGCCTTCAAGAGATGAACACCAGATCTAGAAATGCCACACCTATGGGTGGCTAAATTTTACTGAGGCTTATTTCTCTGTCCTTATTTCTTTCTTACTAAGGCACACATTGAATGGAGTTACAAAGGAGGAAAATGTAGCCTAGGCTTTTGACTCATTGTGTTTTTATCATTTTTAATCAAATGTACAGTATATATTATACTTCAATGATTGCCACTTGTAGTCTTGTATCCTTTAGAAGTTTTTCAGATTAAATATATAGATTGTATGTTTTATTAGGTGATGAAATAATATATCATATCTTTATTTTATTATTTGGTGATCATTAGCTACTGTAGAGCATATTACCAAACAGCTTGTACTGAGAGTATCACATCAGAAAAAATCATTACAATTCACTAGAGCCCTATCTGCATTTTCACAATGATATAAATACACCTCAGTTTCTTAATGAAGTCAGATGTTTGCATTTACCAACAGGTTTTGAGCAGGACATAGGCTAGAGATTCCTTAAGAGTTTCAGACTACAGTCAGCATCTTCCTAAGTTGTGTCATTGAATCTCACTCCTGCTTTCTGATCACACAGAAACCTTCTGGTTTGGGTGGCTGAATAACAGCCCTGAGGCAAGCACAACTGTTAACATTTGAAAGTGCTAGCTAGGAAATATTTAATGCGTTTTTAGCTACTTTTAGCACCATTAAGCTGTTGGGAAGAAAAAGAAAAAACAAATCACAAACAAACAAACAAAAAAAGGAGTCAATCCTATCTGATGAGCCAGCTCTTCTACAGACCTCCAGCAGACTCTCCCCAGGTCTTTGTTGGTCTACAGACCCTAGTTTCAAATCCACTGCAGTGTTGGAAATCTCACTCTTAGAGCGACTGGAAGCTCTCCACACCTGTATGTTTCTTTTTGCAGAAACAGCTGGATCTGGCTTCAAATGTATGATAAAGAAAGACATATAATTTTGACTTAAGAGACATTTAACTAAACCACCAATATATTCTCTTAACTCAAAGCAGGAATAGGGGGAACATCTCCAAGTCCAAAGAATGTATTATATCATCAACTCCATGTTTTTAAGTGGTTCCAAATCATCAAAAACATTGTGTAAGAGCAGCTGATTCCCAATTTAGATATCCTTTTCTTGGGCACCAAGTCATGCCAAGACCCCAGCTGAAATTTTACAAGCGTCTCAGATTGTACTTTAAATAATAGTTATTAGTCATAAGGATTGGCTACCTTTCTTTTCTTTGAAAAGAAGCTATAAATGTATCATCATTTATTCATTTCTGAAATCATCACATTGTTCTCCAAAAGAGTTGGGTTAAATTTACAAAATTCAGAAACATATGTTGTGGGATGTGTTTAGGATGCTTCTACTCCTAAAGTCAAGTTTAAGAGTACATGTCCTATCCCAGATGTGAATTCTGTGAAAAGTGTGATCAGTCAGAAGTAAGAACTTTTCCGCAAATTTCTGAAGGTGGGATTTCCTCCTTATTTATGTAAAACATTTTCTTCTTGAATAGAAACAATCTGATGATTATTTTTATTCTTGCATTGGCGTACCAGTTCCAAGGTCCAGTCATTAACTAGGACTCCAAGTTAATAAGTGCTGTATGAACAGGGAGGAAGCAAATTTTCCCTGCCCCAAAGGGTTTGTAATGTAAACTCCTAATTTAAAATTCATTAATTTTACACATCACCTTACATAACAATCACAATGCCATAAAGGAGTGAACACATGCTTGTAATTAAAGCCATGGCAGTCTCATCCCATTGTATGAAAAATAGCTCTATCATAATGGTCCTGAGTTCGTGCCAGAATAGCAGCTAATCATGGGAGAAAGATGATCTAACACTTACAGAACATGAAAATAGAAAAGAAACATTCTGGTTCCAGCCTATTTTCTCTAGACTTGCTGGGTGATCTTGTGCGTGCTACTTAAGCTTTCCACCCCTTAATTTACCCATGTGCAGAACAGCAATAACAGTATTTATTTGACTCAGAAATGTTTTGTAAGAATAAATTCATAAATCATTAAGTCTCTTACGCACTCTCAACATGCTTTCTACACAGCACCCATTATAGACACTCTAAAGAAGCACACATGAACTACTGATTTTAGCCCCATAACACCTCTAAAAAGTAGAGGTCAGGGAATATGTGGCAGGAGCAAATAGATAAATCATGGTCAAAACCTTTTTATTCCTGTCCTATTTGCATTTCACCTCTAATACACAATAAGGATAAAGTTAATCAAATTCATTTTGTCACTTCTTGATTTACAACATTTTAACAAATATATGATCAGAAACTCAGACCAAGATTTTCTGTATAAAACTTGTGGAGAAACGCCTTTGATTCTTAATCTGTATACTGTTATCATAAGAGATATCAAATTCTTTAGAAATTAAAAGGGTCAAAATAATACCTTACAAGGAGAGAAATTCTGGTAAATGCTGCTTTGGATGACTTTTCATCTTAAAAGAATGTGGGGGCATTGCTCAGTAGTCATAGCATCACTGTGCTTGTACCTAGCAGGAAATACCAATACTAGATCATCAAGGTCAGTAGTCCTATTCATTGACAAAACCATTCATGATATGAGAATGAATGAAGTGTCTTGAAAGTTAGCAGTCTCTGATTCTCTGTGCAAATTTCACAGTTCAGGACAGAGCCAGTCTATCAGTGGCATACTTTCAGCATGTAATCGTCTGTAAAGTCACGTCCCAATAGAGATAATGAGGTCCCATTCATTTTTTGCCAAAGAAGTGCAGCAATTTAAGCCTGACTCTCTTCTGCTGGAAAATTAAGTGTTTGAAATTTGGACCTGATCCTACCTTCACTGAAGTCAATGATAAGGCGCCACCTGATTTCAAGGGAGCAGCAGCAGACTTTTTGTAATGCAGAGATCACATTAAATTCACTTACTCTTCTCTCACAGAGTGAAAAGCAGGTCATGGATCTGATGTTTGCAGCAATAATGAGGAGGCTTTAGAAACTAAATGGGATGTAGCTGATTATTTTAGCACAAATTGAACTGAAGTACTAATGACTTACCAAGCATTATTCTTATCTGTTGCACAACCAGCACATGATGATGTCCAGAAATAGTGTAACATCATACTTTGTTCAGCAAAAGCCTCAAGGGCTGATACTCTGTTCACTTTCACTGACATAAATCAGGAGGCAACCTCACTAAAGTAATTGAATTACATAAGACTAAAACTGGTGAGTGGAGAGTTAGACCTGAAAGGACCACTCCAAGCAGCGAAAGGGAAGGTGTCACCTGCCCCCAGTACCATCTATCTGAGTCAAGGACCACCCCAGCCTCCTGTGCTTGTGGAGGGCTGAGCCCCAGCAGGGACTGCAGCAGCCCTTCTGTCACAGTCTGTGGTACCTTTGCTCAGGGAAAAAAAGGGTTTGAGACCAGAGAAAAAGTGGCTCAATGGGGCCACCCCAAAGGAAGCCACAGGGAAGATCAGGTACTTGGATTTTACTGTGACACCAACTTGTCTCAGTCAGAGCCAGGCCAAGGCACAGGGCTGCTCTCAGCCAGTTTGGCTGGCCAAAGAGATGACACACAGACTGCAGTGAATACCCTGGAGATATGCTGTCTTTTTGACACTTGTGCTATCTCCCTGATAAACACAGCTTCCCCCAGCAGAGAGGCATCGGCTGCTTCTGACATTGGCTCCTAATTTTCCATATTCAGTGCAAGATATTCAATTAAGTTTTTCTCCAGTTTTAATGCAGTTTACTCACATACATTATTCAACCCTAGGTGAAAATGCAAATTTCTTGGTCCAGTATTAGCTCCACTCCTTCTTAGCCATGTCACATTCCCCACTACAACACAGTGACGTGCTCTGTACCCTGCCCTGCCATGTCCCCCTTATTGCTCATCCTGCCTCCAATTGCAGGGTGCTACCGCAAGTCCCCAGATTGTCCAGAGGAGATCACAGCATCCCCGTAACATCCTGCTGTGAGTAGCAGGAGGACACACAGTAAGGCTACAGGTGACCGTACAAGATCCCATCTGACAGTAAATCAGGGAGCATTGTTCTAAGACCAAGAACCAAAAACCAACCTTTGAGCAGAACTCAGGCTGCCAGAGCCATGCCCTTCGCTATTCAATGTGTGTTTCTTTATTCTGAAGTCAGAAAGACACCGAGAGTATCACCAAACAGCTCCTTAAATCTTTTTACACAAACCCAGTATCATGTTCTAGCAAGATAGCCACAATGTTTCCAAACCAGCAGCGTGTTCATCAGGAGACCCTTAGCTCATTCTTCCCCTTATGCACAGCAAACACGTGTAATTCTGTAGCTGTGAGCATCCTCTTCCATGTACAAAAAGCAAAAATTAAGATTAAGAGTTCTTGTGCAGAAAATCAGCATTCATTATAATGAACAACTCTGGCTTGTAAAGGTAAGGGGTCTTTTACATAGTGAATAAACTGTTCACCAGCATTATATCTTTAAGCAGTATTTTAGCAATTTTTTAACTATCTGCAAGTCAGCATCTTACATGGCTCAGAAAAAATTAACTAAATTGAAGACTTAAACTAAATCAATGCTCAGCAGAACTGTAGCCTTATTTTTGGGTGCCAAGCCACACTACAGAAAACTTTGTTAGAAAGCAAAGAGAAAGTTATTTTTCAACAGAACATGTGTGCGTGTATAAAGGAAAACATTATTCACAGCTAAAGTCACCCATGAAACACAAACGCAGAAGACTAAGAATTCTGAAAATCTTGTATGTACTTTAGGAACAAAACACTTTTCATTTTTCTATAATACCTTACATCAGAGAAGTTTTAATTAGATAACAAAAAAAAATTAAATCTGATAACATCACCGTGATATACATCTTCATTTACAATGGGTAATCTGAGATTGAAAGTGGTTCTTTGTGCCTTACCCAATCAATCAAAGAACAAAACAGCACAGAACTTATGATGTCCTGGCTTCCACTTCACTGGTCAAACTTTTACCAGATCACATCTCATGCCAACAGGAACTCATGCTAACAGCCTCATTGTATTTGAGAGTGGGACCCGGAGTTTTCAGCTCCATTATTGCAGTAACACTTCATCATTTGTATTCCTGCCAATTAGTTTAGCATATACAACTGCTTTTACGGCCAAACAAAACAAGTTTAGGAATTCACATATTTTTATTTTAATTATTAATTATATTGTTTTCCAAGAACCTCATTTAAAATATCATTGAAAGTCTTTTTCTCATTTGTCAAAAGCCCCAGTAAATTTATTCTGCTTTTATGTGGTACTGGATTATTTACTCTTCATTTTCTACATGGAACAAGCCCTGACTAGTTACTAGATGGCAGACATGACATGTCCAAATCCCAGAAACCTGCTTATTTTACTTCATAGGTCTGTTGAGGGTTTGGCTGTTTTCCTGATCTTGCACATGTGAGCTCCATCTTTCTGCGAATGCATCAGCCAGCCTGCCTGAGCTAGTCACAGGCAGGATTAGTAAAATCAGGCATCTGCAGATGTTAGGCTACCAAAAATGAATACCAGTGCTGAATTTTAGGGGCTTTCATTTGGTGGAGGACTGTGGGACTTGGCAGGGTGGAGGGAGTTGGGATACTCCTGCATGATAGCTTATCTGCATGAAAAGGAGTAGCAGGCTTCACAGGATTTAGCAGCAGCAATGGATAATGAGGACAGAGCAGCCTGACCCGTGGAAGTGTTGAGCAACCACAACTCCCATTTACTTCAGCACTTTTGAAGATCAAATCCTCAAGGCTATTTGCTTTTTGGAATAAGCCAATTGTGGTCTGCATCAGCCTTTTCTCTTGGCAGTGGTGACCCACACCATTCCCTGTTGGCTTTGGCCAGACTTGACCAGCATGGCTCCTGATCACAGACCATGTGACACAGTTATTTTTAGCATATCAAATTCACAGAGAGAATAAATGCCCGGTTTTTACAAGTTATAGAAATGTCTGTTTCCTCTGATTCAAAGCATTTCTGTCTCCAGGTCCAGAAAACTGCTGCTTTTGACAAACTACGAGTCACCATCTTGCTACTGAGCAGACTGTGCTTGGGAGAAGAGAATCAATTACATAATAAAATTGTCAGAGGATTTGCTTATTTTATCACATTTTTATTAACTTTTTGGTGTTATTTTTCTGTCAAGAAACCAAAAACTGAAGAAGTACATCACAATTACTCTTTGCTTTGACTCACACAAACCATAAAAAGATGTGTCAGTGATGGCTGTCACAAGCTGCACCCATTACCACTGCTGTCCCTTGGAAGGAAGTTCATTTTTCCTCACTTCTGGCTACTCACTAGGAAGGGTCAATAAGGAGTGAATCTTCTTTGAGGTAATCTTCTGCATTGGATTCCTCTTCTGTATCAGTAGGAAAGAAAAGAAACTAAGAAACACAATATAGAATTCTGACTTACAGAATGCTAAGTAATTTTTTCCCACAGACTTTATTACCTCTCTACATCATTGCTATTGATTTATCTGTTTCACTGTGTGAAAAGCTCATCCTCTACTAGGGTGAACTGCTGAGATATCGTGTACTGCATGATTCATACACTCTCCCAAAGAGTTTATTTGCAGGGTTTTCATAAGGTGAGAAAATAACCTGGCTAACACAGCTGTAAATGGATTGATTAAAAAAAAAAAAAGAGTTTTCTAAAAAAAATTTCCTGAAACTAATTGCAATGAGTTTAAACTTTTCTACAACAAATGAGACACAAAGGGGTCTACCCAACCAAATTCAATTGCATTGCAAATTATCTACCTACCTGGGTACAGATTGCTCTTTGTCTGATTGAGAATATAGATGTAGGCATGGGACTGCCACATGACTTCTTTATTGCAGAGCTTATCTGCCTCTTTCCATCCCCTTTCCCCATTTTCTGCCAATCTGTACTTCCTTCCCCACTGTCAAATGCTCCCCTGGTCTACCTCTAAAAATGTAGCCCTTAAAATATCCTGACAAGCTCTATGGACCTGTACAGCAACAAGGAGAATTTGGCAATCAGAGGACTATATGTCACACACACTGAACTGAGCTCAGAGCCTCATTAGATCCGTATACGGAGTTTCAAGGGTATTTGTTTGGGATGGGCTGTGAACTTATCTCAACCAAGGGTAACTCCCATTCACTGGCAGATGGAGGAGGTGGTGCCAGTAACATTACTGGGTTCAGAAATACAACACAGCTTGTCATAACATGTTGCTCTGGCAACATCTGTTAACAGCCCACAGAGCTATGCAGCACTTAAGCCAGATATAGCCATAATGTAGTTTTTTGCACTGAGATGCAGCTATTTGTACCTTTCCCAGACATTATTTTCTCCTGGCCTCAGAAAACCCCACCATCTCTTTCAGGGATTATTTCCATTTTTCTGGCATTAGACTACAAAGCCATGCCAGGTACATCTCGGTATCAACCTTTTTGGAGATGTCGAGCTCAGAATTACACCAAATTCCTTTAGACACTCTTGACAACACTCAGCCAGCAACAGGGTTTAGTCCAGACATCACTGTTTCTCTATCAATGGAGCTAATGTCTTACAGGATCTCCTCCCAGCTTCACCATCACTCCAAATCCTTAACAACATAGCATCCAGTTTTATATATTCTATTCAGCTATGGGGAAGCCGGCCTGGCACCACCGAGAAAGACTATAGAATAAAACATTTTTGCTTTTGAGTTCATAATTATGACCACTTTGATCAGTGTTACAGCTGCAGATGGATTTGCAAAGGCCAACCTAGTCTCCTATGAGCAGTGAGGTCATATCAACACAAATACTCTACAACAAATGTAGTCTATAAAGAGGAGTAGGTGATAGGGAAGGAGGTAAGGACTCCTGCTTTCCTGTGCACCAACAGGATTTCATCACAAATCACAATTTTTTTATACTTTTAGAATTTTGCCTGTTCAATGCACGAAAGGGTGACAATTTCCAGAGTGATAAATACTTGAGAATATTTCTGTTGTGATAAGGGAGCCCTTCAGGGTGTCTGCAGAGACAAAAGTCAAAAGAGGTTAATGCATGCCACAGCTGTGCCATACCCTTCCTCTGGCTCTAGTAAGCCTGGTGGGTTTTTCCACTGAAACAGCGGGGGATTTTCCTATCAGGAGGCAGTTGGTATCAGCAGATCTCCCAGTTTATCTAGATGTCGCATCTCTTCCAATTTAAATGCTACATCAGTGGTTATTAAGCCTGCGTTGCAAAGAAATAAAATGAAGAAAAACATTCTGGAGGGTGCTCTGGATTCCATTAAAGGATTGAATTTCTCACTATATTACACTTTTTCCATATGGCTGAAACATGGAGCTGAATACACTCATGTACTGCTAGTGGTATAATCCCAGATGGTGACAAATGACCTCATTTCAACAGCAACATATAGATCTTTATGACACCAATGCTCAGCCATGCTCTTGGGATATTCTCTCCAAACAATGAATGACTGGCAGATAACATAATGTTTAACTTCTGCCTTCACTTTTGTACACAGTTTATGGCTAAAGCTGCAGAGCTACTCGTTCATTAAGTACTCAGCCTTGCAACAGTGTTCAGATGACATGAGATATTCCCTGAGCTGCCAGCAAAGGATCTCCTTTGGCCCCCGAAGGTCAACTGTGGTGCAGGCAGTGTGTCACTATCTGTGTGTAAAGATATGCTCTGGCAGGGTAGAAGAGAGCTGATAACGTCTTACCCCTGCTTGGGCCCTTCAGCTGCCTCTTGGGGAAGTGTGAAAGGCTGCCAAGCTCAAGATGTGCTGCATCCTGCAATTTGGCTTTCCAGAGAAGAACAACCCCTCCCCCCAAACTCACCCACGCAGTTCTTTACCCCAAGAAGAGGTCATCACACAAAAAGTAGATAGGAGAGAAAAAGACTGCACACTTGACTGTAACTGCAAAAAAGAGAAGTCCAGAGTCCTCTTGAGATGTTGTGTAAATGGAAAGCAATCTGGGCTGTCTCCATTTTTTACAGAAAGACCTCTGTGCTTTTGTGGACTTCATGGCCTGCCAGATGGAGACGGCTCCAAGTAACACTGAGCTCTTATTGCTGCAGAAAACCAGGGAGAACTATAACCCCAAGTACTGCAGGTGTAGGAGGGAATACTTGCTCAGATGATGATTCATGTCAGCATCTGAATAAATAAGGTCAGACAGCCAGAGATTATTCCAGTGAAGGGGAGTTTATTTGTTTGGGGGGCAGAAAGGAGGGGCTGTTTGTTTGTTTCATATCATTATACTGTAACCCTGGCCTACTCTGACTTGTTTTTGGTTTTTTTCCCCAAGATTTAGTACTCATTTATTTTAATTAAGACCTCAGTTCAGCAAAACATATGACTGGGTGTAGCCTACCTGAACTGGAATAGCTGTATCAGAAGCATAAATAGTAATGTTAACATATACTGTGTAGTCAGCATAATGTAGCCTTTATAAACATATCTGCGATCTTTTTTAAGCGAGATGTCTCCACTACAGACCATTAAAAATAAAAAATCAATTGCCTCAAAGGGGTGAAAAAGGATTAATTAGTTAGTGCTCGTGCAGCACTGTGAAGATACAAATCGTGGGACTGTGTTATTAGTAAGCAAAAGATGCCAACAGGAAGCAGCATTGTCAAAGGCACGAGGACTAACAATGGTTTTGTTCTCACATTTGTAAATGATTCGTCTGCTATTGAAAGGTGTTGGCCTTTCAGCCTAGGAGACTGAAATCCTTTTTCTTCACCCAAAAGAGCCTCCATGGGCTGTGCATACTTTCTCACACTCCCTCACAAGTGTTCCTCACTCTTAGCTTATAGATGCTAGACAGTAGCCCATTCTCCATAGTCCTTTTATTGCTTGGCCTCTGCCTCAGCTGCCAAGAGGGGTGCCATTTAGACTCATTGTTATGGTAGCTTTTATGATCTAGACATGGTGTCTAGGATCAGAGACTTCCTAGCAATTTTGCATATGCTGCTGCACTGCCATCAGAAGAGAAGAACTCCTAGTAGCCAAAAATGTGGGCAGAATTCAAAGCAATGACCTACAGATGAAAGGCACCCCATCTGGGCCAGCTAAGCCATCCAGCCCCTGAATGCCAGCTCTTCACTGAATGAAACCGTATTGTGATGTGATGCTCAGAAGGGAAAAAAAGAATAAAGAAGCAGTTTTAAAATATCTGTGGATAACGCTTGTCTACATCTAGGGCTACAGACATTCAAACCTTGCTTACATAATATTTCTATCACACACCGTCCTCCCACCTAACTCTCCACCTCATGCCAAGGTGCTGGAGGGAGGTCTTGTTCTTATTTATGCAGCATGAATACAAAATCAGAGAGGGTGGCAGAAACTTTCCACAGAAGGTATGGTGCCTTGGCATGCTGAGGAAAATAGTAGAGCAGGAACAGCTTGTAAATGAGGGGGAAGAGAAGGATTAAAGAAATTGGAATAAGGGTATTCAAGTATTTCCTCAAAAAACAGGATGACTGCAGTCCTTTAAACCCAAAAACTCCAGGAGAAAAATACAGAGAAAAGCATCTTTTCTCCCTATGTTTGTTGTATTGCTCACTTAGACAAGCAAAATCCTTTTTTACCCCATTGTCCTCAGCTCCTGACACACATATGACCTCTGTCCTCCTTCCTTGCAAACGGAGGCCAGATGAGGAAGGTGGTTTTGTCACCTGGAGTTAATTTATGCTGGTCTCTGCTGTGCCGTGCTGCTGTGTTGGGGTGGAACCTTTTCAGATGTCGCGATGATAGGAGAAAGAAAAATGAAGCAGCAGAGTATGTGTGGCGGGTGGCCGAGTCATCCTATCACCACGTATTTGTGTAGTTTCTTTTAGTGCCATCCAATCTTTCCTTCTGTCCCTAAATGGCCTGTGTTGAAAATGTCCCTGCTTACAGTTGCTCAACTGGAATGAGGACAAATTGTTTGCAGTGGCCCCCTTCCAAATGCTTGTGCTGTAACTTTTGTCTTGACTAGTCTCTGGAGATATCTCTAGAGTGAGTTTCCTATGACTCGTTTGTGCTACCCCTAAGTCATGTCAGATTTTCTTCCTCTAGTCTTTCAACTTCGTAGCAGAAATCTTGTTTAAAAAAACCCCTTCACAGAAAAAGCCAGAGCAGGCAGAAGCTTAATGTTGTTATGTCACAAGTTCCCCAGTGAATTAAACGTGAGGGGGTTGGGTCTCGAGGGTGCCCAAGGTTACAAAGTGGTTCTAGCGGGCAAGGAGACCCACAAGCACAAAAGGGATGGCCACACCAAGCAGCTCTGAGTTACTAAGTCCTGGTGGTGTTAGGACTGCATTGCCTTCCACACTACGACATCAGCCGCTTTTGTAGGTAGAAATGCCTGGCCCCTTGGCCCTCCAGGCTGCTTCAGTTCAGCACTGAAGGGGTGGTGAAGGTACTCTTCCCCCTCACATTCACATGTGAATTAGTCCAGGATGACACAGCATCAAAAAAAAAGTGGGTTAGCAAAGCCTGAAGAACTAAGCCAAGAAAGGAAAGGTTTATAGTTCCAAAAACCATTGGATGAAGTTTTGCACGTAGACTCATTAATAGATGTTACAGAAGAAAAGGTTCATTCCTCCCCTGTTAGATGCATGACCTATTAGGCATGTATATATATCAATAATATTTTCCAAGGATAGCTAAATTCAAAGGCCATTGTCTGTTTATTTTTAATGAATGTTAAATATTAGTTTTTCATCAAGTGTACAACCTGCTTTTAGAAAAGAAATACAGAGTTAATACTATGAAATGATGTCTTTCAACACTACTAGGGCAGAAAACCAGGCCTGCATAAAACATCTTGCCTGTCCCTTTACACACTTTGCAGAAGATGATCTGAGCATCCTCAGAGTGAGGGAGAGTGAAGCCTGGAGATGAGACTGCCATGGTTCCTCACTGAGCCCCTGGGTGTACAAGGGCCACGATGGGGAGCAAATTGCAGGACCATCAGCCCTTCCTGCCTCTTGGCTGGAAGTAACCAGCCATCACACAGACCCCCTGTCGGTTCCCCAGGGGGGCTTTTGCCTGCTTAGATTTCCTAGGGTTTTAAGTCACTGGGGAGCCCTCCTATGCAGCCCCCTTCAAAGCACCTCAGCACCTTTTGCTTTGTGCCACAGGAAATGGGAGTGTGGAATAAAAAAAGAACAGTGGAGCTTAGTGAAGGCATGCCATGGTTCCAGACCTGGGCTTGTTCACTTTGCACACTGGGTGGTGCACCACATTGCAGTAACATCTCCTGCTCTGTGACCGTTTTCTGGTCTCTTGACTCAGCAGAGAGGTAATCTCCACTGCAGACATATCCCTGTGTCTCTGAGATAACATTACCAGCTAGAAGTGGACAGAGCACAGCCAGCCAAGGCATTCCAGACACTAGGGGCTGCTCAGTGTTATGAGACTTAGCAAATACAAGGATTTTGTACAACTTTGCTGTTATTCTGGGGATTTAAAATCCTTGTTACTGGCTCTCTTTTATTCATTATTTTTTCTTTTTCTTTCCTTTTAAAAAAAAAATTTAATACAACCAGTGTCATACTGTGCCTCTGCCTCTCAGTTAGCCAGCCAAATGATTGCTTGCATTGCACCAGGATCCCACAAAACACTAAGACTACTTTGTTTTTCATTAGCACTAGAGGGGAAAAATAAACAAGCTGGACTCATGGTTTATAACTGGATATGTAATTACCATTTTAAGACCACTCTTAGCAATACAAATTAGCTCACTGCCCTTTGTATCAGCTCTGCAGTGCCTCTCAGAGCACACGTAAGCCATCTCATTTTTTGTCCATCATGCAGCCGGATTCCAATCTCAGATGTGCTGAAAACAGTGTGATGTACCTCTAAAAATGATCTGCTCTGCTTGCAAACACAGTGACCAGTATTTGGATGATTTGCCTTGATGTTTGCTATGCAGTTGGAAGAAGAACCTGTCCAGGCCGATCTTTGGGTCCAATCCAGCTGGAAAACATTGCATAGCACAGTAAATTTTTGTAGAGTTACTCCTGGTTTGCTTTGTTTTCAGCATCTCAACAGATCTATGGGAAGAGATCTGCTGACAGCATGAAGGCAGAGTCTGCACTTGGCATGATTGGTTTCTTCCATATAAGTAGTAGGGAAGATGAGGAGCATATTGTCAATAAAACATAGATATTATTTACAATTCAATTTCTAAAAGCTGCCATAAAGTAGTGAATAGCAATGAATAAGTCCAAAGCCATTCTACTCTGTTTCGGTTACTACTTTATGCTCCGAGAGCTCATGTTTTCAAAGGGACAAAGCAGATGCC
This sequence comes from Platysteira castanea, assembly GCA_013397175.1. NCBI lineage: Eukaryota > Metazoa > Chordata > Aves > Passeriformes > Platysteira > Platysteira castanea. The sequence continues at coordinate 1,187,605 of VYXC01008169.1, forward strand.
CAGAGGAGAGGAAGTCTCATTCTAAGAAGCAGTAAAAAGAAATGCATGGCCACAGATCAGGGGATAATTTTATGTCTCACATGTTTTCTGACTCTATGAAAAGCAGCTTTAAATTGTTGCTCTCCTTGATTTTAGTGGAGGCTGTAGCAGACACCATAGTTTACAAAATAGAGGGTGGGCATGAATCCTGAATAAGTAGATCCATAACAAAATTTTGGTCACTGAGGCCAGAAGGACCCCTTGCCTACCCTTCTGTCTGTGGCAGGATTGATCTAATTATTCTATAACTGTTCCTGCAGATGGATGTCTGGCCTCAAATAACTCCAATGACAGTGATTGTCCAGCAGCTCTTGGCAGCTTGTCCAACGGCCAAACAGTTCTTCTACAGTTTTGCCTAATATTTAACCTAAAACTTCCCTTCTGCTTCAGCCAATTATTATTTGTCCCATCTTTGTTGACTAATGAGAATAATTGATCCTTGTCCTCTTTATAACATTCCTTTATGTCTCCCGTTGTTATGTTCCCCACACTACTTTTGCCTTTAGGCTAAAGGTGCCAAGTTATCTTAACCTTTCCTCTTAGATCTGAATGCCAGACTTCTTACCATCTTTCTTCCACTCTAAATTCTTCAATTTGTCCATGTTTTTTCGTACAGAATTGAATGCAGTTACTCCAGTTATGCTTTAACCAGTGCCAAGCAGAGCGCAATAATTACTTCAGTAACCTTACTGACCCCATCTAATAACAAAGGCAAAATGCAGCATGTAATTAAAATCTAAAAAAATAACTATTTTTAAAAGCTAATTGCCTTAACAATCAGAACATTCTACAGCTCAGAGAACACACACTAAAGGATTTAAAGGTTATTGTCCATTCAAAAAACCATCTTTTTCAATTATATTCCGTATATTATATTTTGAGCTGTGTTCAGTTTTACTCCTATTAGGAGTGGTCTGCACTGCATCTCTCACACTCCCTCACCCTCCTTTGATTTCCTGCAGATTTAACTCCTAGAAGCTCCATGGGGTCCTGTCTATAGTAGGGATGTTCACTAAGGATTCCCCACTGTTTTGAGCCCTTCTCCAGCTCCACCAGTATGGCACAGTAGAAAACTCCCACTCCTGCTTTTGATCTTTTAGGCTATTACTGTGTCTTCCAGCTTCACTAATGTCAGTGGAGCCGAGCCAACAGGGAGGCATTTTTAGAAAGCTTCCTTTGCAGGGACAAAGTATTCATCTCCTTTGCCAAGTCCGTCGTGCCCTACCTTGACTCCCCTTCTCTCTGTGGTCTGTCTGGTTTTCTTTTAAAGGCCCCTCTGTCCTCTTCACATCATCAACATCGTACATGCCCATCACGGTCTGTAACTGCATGTACTCCTGCCTTTCAATGGATACCTCTTCAGGAGTAGAAATCCTTGTTACAACCAGCACAAATGATTCAACACTACTATCAGTCTGCTGACAGCAGCCATTCTTGGAAAATGGTTACATGAATTTCTGGAATCCCTAAAAATAAACAAATTTGGCTCCAATAACAGGAATGGCAAATTCAGACTGCAAACTCACTTGACTGAGCCAATGCATTTAATTAAATTGGTTTGCTATTACGCTGATAAGCAGAGATATGACTGTTGTTAGTAGACGTAATAGTTTCTATTCTTGTTGTCTCATAGCACCTTAATTAAATTACAATTGTTCTGTTGGAAAACATGTCTGTGAACACCTCCAGACAGACAGCACAGGAAAATGTTCCTAGCAATACAAAAATCAGGAGTGTGATACTGCATGGTAGGACAAAAAGGAATAGGGTTAAGATTGGAGTAGGGAAAATTCAGATTTGACTTAAGAAAAACCCAGCTGGGAATCACTGGAGTAAATAATCTGGGCATTGGAATATATCATCTTGATTTTCCTGTACTGAATTATCTTCTAGTACAAGTTAAATGAACAGCTGACAGGAATGACTCCGGCATAATTGGTCCTACTTTGTTACACACCAGTGACTGAGGTTCTGTTGACAACCCTTTCACCTCTGTTTTTGTATGATTATATTTCACTTTAAATTTCTAAAAAAATGAGGTAAACTCCTGATCTCATCTACACACATCTGAGCCTCTCATATTCTATAAAATCTGTACATTTACAATGAGATCAGAATTTGGCTTCCAATAATAACACATTGTTACATGCCAGCAGTTGCTCCATAACATGGAAAAGAGCAAAGTACCTTGTTGTATAGGTGTTGTCCCTTAAACAGTACATATCAAGCAAAATAATCACTGCTTTTTATAGCTAGACATCATCCAAGCACTTGTGTAGGACTCTCATATAGCTAAGTGAAGGAACACCTCCACACATTTCCACCTGGAGAAGAGGTAGCTTTAGAGGTCTGAGTGAAATCAAACTGAAATACCACCTGCAAATTTATAGTGTGCAATCAGGCATTGGTTGGAGTCCAGGCAAACATGAACTTAAAAGACCTTGTATGTTTGCATGGTTCTTTGGTAGTTAGGTATTTTCTTCCTTCTTTGTTTATTGCAGTGTTCTGTATAGAGATTAAATTTAATAGCTCAGTATTTGATTTATTTCCACTTACCTTGAAATAAAATTTGCACACATTTTTGAAGCTAGATTAAAAACGGCCAAGTGGCTTTTTAAACAATTCTCAGAGCTTGCAAAGGAGTTGTTCATGGCCTCTTACATTCAAGTACGTCCTTGGACCCACATCAGGAACTTATCCCATCCCATATAAATAAAGCTTTACCCTCTTTGTCCAGAAGCAAAAAAACACTTCTGCTTAAAACATGCCAGGACACAAAATCCCCATTGTATTCCACTAGAAAATTCTGCAATAAGACTCAATTTAAAGCCTGTTTAGGTTGGTTAAAGGCTTGCCATTGACTCAGTGAGGTTTGGGACAGGCCCTTAACATACAGGTCTTAATGACAGGAAAGCCTCCCTATACACGATAGCTCTTAGGGAAATCACTGAGGTCAGCAGAGGCTGATTGACCTCAGCAGATCACTGAGGTCAGCAGATGCTCAGTGGGAAAAGAATTTTGTGCTGATCCAAAGCTATGAGAGAAATAAGAAGGTGGGAAGAGAGTGAGTCCTCCCCACATGTCGTTCACCTGCAGGCTGCCAGCTTTGCAGAGGCTGGAAAAGCCAACCAGTAATGTTCTTTGGAAGTGACTAAGGAGGTCAGCACTCCCACATTGTGTAGAAATGACTGCATGATGTTGTTTTTATTTCTAAAATAAATTTAAGATTCCATACCCTAATTCACACAAAAGCTAACAAAATAAGGTGGTTTTTTAATGATGTACAAATCAATATTATAAAAATAAGTAAATATTTTCCTTGGCAAGAAAATACCAAATACCTCATCCTCGTAACATGCTAGTTTTGTATTTACACAGCGTAAAGGGTCCCACATTACCATAATATGCTAGTAGCATGAAAATTTTTTATCTGCCATGTCTTAAACAAAGCTTGAGTTACTGTCTGCAGTGCCCTTAAGCTAAATGTCATAGTCTTCACAAGACTGAAACAAAACACAGAGGGTAGAGAGCAGTAACCACATTAAGGTTTAATGCTTATAAACACAGAAGGTTTAACACTTGGCAAGCCAAAATTCCCCTATGACCTGAAGACATGCAGATCATGACCTGAGAATTAAGCGCTGTGTTAAGCAGTCAAGCTGTCTCCCTAAAGAAAAGACAAAAATAGCCAAAGACTAGCTGAGCCATTGGGTTGACATATGTCAGGTGAGAACAGGCCCAATTTGGAGTTGACCTGTAGCCATGTGGGGCCAAGCCTGACCTAGCCCAGCCTTTCCAGGCAGGGCTTCCTAAGAAGAAGGATTTTCAGAGATGCTCAACACCCATTTTCCCCACTGACCCCCAGGGAAGAGGAACACCTAAGCTATCATGCAACCATGTCACAACAGAAAGCTTCCAATATTAGCTAGGGGGAGAGAGACAAAGGGAAATTACTTTCCCCTGTGTATTCCTAACCATGAAGATGCCCTCTTGGTTGCCCTGTGCCCCTTCAAGGGCTTCTGCTAAAAGCAAGTACCACAGTCTTGAAAAGCCTGGGGATAGAGGGGGAAAGAGAAGGAAGTGGGGAAAGTAAAATGTGAAACAAAGGTTTTGAACTAAATGCTTAAAGATACATAGGTCAGCCTTTGTTTAAAAAAAATGAAGGAAAACAAAGGTCCTCAAGGCAGAGAAGTTGATTTGGGAAAGATGAAGGTCAGCACAGCAACGGCTCCAATCATCAGAGATGAAGAGGAGGAATGCAGCAACAAGAAGGGAGTGTTAAACAGCTGCCTGGGGGAGCTTAAAAGGGATGTTCAGTATGCTGAAAACACTCTTAATTTTGCCATAGTAGATCTGCTTGTGCCAAATTCCCACACAGAAAAATCTCAGGGACATGACACTGACCTGGATGTCATGGTTTTACTTCTCTTGCTTTCTTCACTGCAAGCTGTGTTTAGCTTGTAAATCCACAAGTGTTCTATTTTCAAGTATTTATTGCATTCCTTACAAGACATTTTTGAGAGTTGATCAATATGAAGCTTATTCTTGAAGTTACTATACAATTCCTGCTGGATTAAAATTGGACATTTCTCCATTTGTTGGTAAATTGCCAAATGCAGTTACAACACTCAATTGTAATAAACTTTTATTTAGGGTCCTAAGGTGCTCATTACAGAGAGATGTATATATATATGTGTGTGTGTGTGTGTATGTTAATTTAGAAAACAAAAGAATCCCATGCTGCATAAGACCTAATCAAAAGGCAGAATTTCCAATCTGAAGGGAATCTTGTTATTTCAACTTTCATTTCCATCCGAAAACAGGCCAAGAAATAAAAATATCAATGAAATAAATTGGTGGAGCTCAAATAGCAGACTAATTTAGGTTTGAAAATGTCTATAGACAAAATGCGGTTGCTTCCAATTGAAAATACAATTGTCTCAGGCTGAAAAGTCCTGGAACATGATCCTCTTCTCACGTGGCTAGAAATCAAGACTATTCTGCTAGAAATTCATGAAGTTACATTGGTGGAAATCTTCACATGAGTAATAAAAAATATGTAGAATTACAAGCATTTGATAAAGCCAAGTGCTTTGGAAAGCTTTACACTTTCAAGCTCTGGGACATAAAGCAACCTAGGAATAAGGAGGAAACTTCATGGCTCATCCCCATGGCTGTGACAATGGAGGCCAGGCAGTCGCACTGCATCACCAGGACTCTGGGGAGCACGTCTGCTCAGCAGAAATGCAGGAACATCTATATTCTCTTTTGTTTAGCAAATGCTGGGATTGTGGCACACATTAGACAGGGGCTAGTGAATATGACTTGTGAATGGCAGGGTCCAAACTGTCTGCTGGGCTTCACAGGCAGCTGAGAGACAACAGGAGGAGGCAGCAGCCGGCTCTGTGGTGGGAAAAAGCGGCTGTCAGAAGCAGCCAGGCAAGATCTGGCAACGCACTCCTGAGGAAAAGTGGAGACAAGCTGTCTGCCCGGCTCTCTGAATGCAGAAGTTTTGGACCCATGAGCAAAGAAACTCTCTTCAGACACTTGACTCCTCTCCAGAGTTCAGGAAATTAGAATTTAGATATATTCATTGTGAGGGATACAAGGTGTCATACCATTCTGCTACCAAGTGCTTCTTTTGCTGAAGACAACTCAAAACTGGTCTTCCTGTTTGGGTTTTTCCTGTTTGTTTTTTTAAACAAGATTCTTTCTAAAGGCCATAGCCCTCAGGCCACAAGGTAAGCTTTAGCCATCTGCTTAGTTTTTCTGAGAAACCTGGTACCAACCCTTTTTGAAAGGTGTCACTTTGAAGAAAAAAAAATACACGGACATTCCCACACAAAGCTTGTTCTCCAGAGGACCTGGGACAGTTCAAGCTCTGGACAAGGCAGGCATCTTATCTGTCTCACCAGAGAGTCAATACCAGCAAAATTTCCAGCTGACTTCTGAAGAGAGCAGAAGAAATTGAAGACGAGTGCTACTGCCATGTCTTCTGAGAGGACAAGTGTGTAACATTTGCACCACCAGCTCTGAAGATGGTCACCATGTCTGGAGCAGCAAAATTACAGTGATGAGAAGCTCTGGTCTGGTTACCATCAGGCTTCAAGTCTATCATGCAACAAATATTTTAAGTTCCATAAAGTTCAGAGCTGAGCATCCACATTCAGGATGTTCATTTGTCCCAAATCTAATCAGTTGAACTGCTGAACATGACTACAGCTGCTGTTTGTAGAGGATTGTTAGGAAGAGAGAAAAGACTCGTTGGAGTACCTCATCTGCAGGCACTTATTGATTGTTCAGCATTTTTTAAAAGTTGAGATCACCATCTGGTTGTGTGTTATATAGTAGTGCACTAAGGATTAGACCACAAGGTAAAAGACTTGAGGAAATTAATGTCCCAGCTTTAAATCTGAGACTTTTAGAGGTATTCAAAAGAGTTAAAACCCAACTACAAGAGAAGAAAAATTGTTTTTTCCAGAGAAACTATGAGCACAGTCCAAAAAAGAATGCAGAATACACTGAACCAAGAGTTTCATAGATAACTTCAGAACTAAGCTGAAAAAAACAGGTTGATTTGTCCACAACCATTTATATTTAGCTGAGGGTAAATCACTTCAAAGAGAAATTCAGTCACCACCTGAGGGAGAGAATGCAAAGGAAGGGTCAGTCAAAAATCTTCCTGTAGAGAGATCTGCATTTTTCATTCCTGACTCCAACCTCCCAAACCAACTCCATCCTACTCCTTCTCTAGCATCTGCAACGATTTTGTAAAGTCAAGCACAGTGGAAGTGCAACAAAACCAAACTTCAGGTCATTGAACCCTCACACAAAATATGGACAGATTTTTCCACGTAATTCTATCAAATTTTTTCAAGTCTCAGGATAGGACCTAGGCCATCAGATCATTACTCCTGCCCAGACTAGGAATCAGCATTTCAGAATTATTGAGAATGCTGGAAAAACTGAAATTAATGAAATAACTTGTGATCAGGACAAAAAGAAAAAAAAAGTCTAACTTCAGAAATCAGCTGATGAGTCCAAAATTCAAGGCAAAATTCAAGACAACTGTATTTACTGGAGAAAAAAGAAAAGCCTGATCTAATCTCTCACCCAAAATCCAACCACAGTGTTTGGACTCAACAGGGTCAGGTTATTTTCCCATAGTATCACAACCACAAGTAGAAATAGTCAAAAGAAGCAACTGTCAAAAGAAGCCAGCCATTTCATTAAGTTTCCAATGCAGCTCTGATCAAAGTGACAGTTACACTTCAGCAAAGTCTTTTGATCTTGTTGATGCTCAGCTGAATGGAATCATCACATCTTCGAGCCATGCACAATGAGAACATAAATTCTGACTGCTCATTGCTGAAACGATTGCTTGCTATTTTTATTCTGGTTGTTTTTTACTTTAAGAAAAAAGTTGAATTCTCTCTGTCAAAACCAACAGAGTTGTTTAAAGGTAAGGCAAGGTACATATTGTCTTTATGGAATGCATACAAGATTCTCTACACTAACCTGATGAATTCCAGAAGTAAACTCAATACCACACAGCAAAGTCAATCATGCTGGTAGATACATTATGCTAAAAATGCAGAACTGTCTCAGAGGAAGATTCCAAGAAATAAAAAAAATCTCACCAAAATCACAAGGGAAACAAAATACAAGGTGTGCATGGAGCAAATGGAGATAACATTAGAGAAAGAATGCAACACAAACCAGCTAATGGGTTAGGAAAAGTCACAATTAGTCTTGCAGGGTTGCATGCTGAAGTGTCTCAGCCTGCAGTTCCTGAGCCACGATGTAGAAGCCACCACTGGCCAACACATCTTTGGTAGCTGCCTGCTGGCAACTGGCTGAGCACTGTCTTTCTTGTCCCAGATCTTACATCACACTGAAGATGCTGTTAATGGATGTCAGGCTAAACCAAGCCAGTGCTATCATTGCTACAGAGGCATTTACAGAACTGCACATGGGAAATTAATCAGATCAAAGGGCAGAGAGTAAAACTTTATTTCACCCCTCTCTCCATATGGAGATGCAGAGTATTCCACGTTAAAAAATAAAAAGCTTCTTTTGTCTGTTCAAAAATTTGCACCAGAAAGTTTGAGAGATCAACTGTAGACCAAACCACAGCTGATACATCAGTCAATACACCATTTAAAAAGAGTCCACAAAGGAAAAAAGTAATTTTGATTCCCAACTTAGAGAAATTCCTGGCAAAGGAAGAAACTATGCTCAACCCCCAAATAACCAAACACCCATCCACTGCATGTGGAAATTATTCTGCCATCATTTTACTGCTCCAGCAGAGGTGGTGCATGGCCTTTCGAAGCTTTGGCTCTTTTCAAAGGCTGTTATTTTAAACATTTTAGTACTGGGAACTGCATGGAGCTGGCAATTATGGAATTAGAGTGCAGTGTGGAGAATGTCACTTTGAAATCATTTAGCTCAGTTCATTTCCTTTTCAAGCGCAATAGAAAGCAGATGGAGCAGGGAGGGCCAACATGCCACAGAACTCCCCAGGCCTTGGCCAGCACTCTCTTCCTCAGGTCTTACAGAGGGGTCACCAAATCCTCATGGAGTTGTTATTCTTTAGGAGCACCACATGCTAGAACCCTGCCAGGATCCCAGTCTTTGGAGCAAGTCGCCTCAATCCTAGGTTTGTGTTCAGCGTCAAATATTAGACCTAAATTGCTAACAAGGTCAACAGGGACACAAAGCTCACACCAGAAGAGCAGTGCAGGGGAGCCAGAGAGGCCAGTGGAGCACAGCAGGAAGATTAAGTGCTTTGGAAAACGGAGGCCTTGATAGAGAGAAAGAGGCCTCCAAAGAGTTGTCCAAAATGAAGGAAAGGCTGTTACCAAAAGAAAGCATTGCCATATGCAGCAAGAGTTGGACGAGAAATTTTAATCTTTTGACGCAAAGATATACTGAGGTCAGGAGAGCAAAAATAAATGAAGTGTAAGGTGCAAAGGGAGTGAAGCTTTGAAGCCTCAGTGTGTAGTTGATGCTGCATCACTGGAGGTGGCAGGGAGGAGTTACAAGAATTTCTCTCGGGGACCATCTAGTTAAGTGTGATCTTTCCTCAGAGCAAGGAATGACTTCCAGGGATACTGTCCTGCACAACATCTCTTGGATAACTTAATAAAGTTGTGGCTTATTCTTTGTGTTTCTCATACAGAGAAAGAGGGATTTCCCAGAGGAGAATAATGTACAATACGAGAAACAGATTCAAGTTCTGGAGTTGCACTAGAATCTAAGAGAGACTTAGTCCAAATCCATTCCCTGTTAATGTAACAGGACAAATATTCCTCTCTCAGTATCAATAATGCAGAGAGCCCATGTCTCATTGGCCGAGGTTACTTCCACCAAGCAGCAACCAGAGTGAGCCCCAGCCTCTCAGCCACCCCATGCACAGCTCCAGTTTGACCCACAGAGCACACTCATCCCTTGTGTGTTCCACCGCACAGCAAGCACATTAAAGGTGGGCTGTGCTCCAAGCTTTCTGGTATCCATTGTCCAATGTGCAGGCAGCAGCAGCATCACCACTGCTCCCACTTGTTTCACCTCTATTGAACAAGCTGCTTGTGCTCATCCCTACGGCCCTTGCTACTATTTCCCACCTATCAAAAGTTCTGCCTTCTTAGAAGACAGGTGTCAGGCAGACACACTTGCTCAGGTGGACCTCCAAGGCATAGACAAGACTGTGTCCGTGGAGACACAATAAAGAGGCTCTGACACCTGCCAGGTTCAGCAGAAAGAAGCAAATGACGTCGGTTTATTGACACTACATTATTCTTATACACATTCCAATACTACAAGGGATTGGAAAGCATGTTACTTCCTTCTCCATCTTCACTGGAGAAGAAAGGTGCCCATCCAAATGGTCATATCACAAAAGGAATGAAAAACAGAAAATACCGTTAAGTAAACATTGGCTCTATTTACATAAAACTGTGTGAGAAAATATCTGACTCCAAGGTTAAAAACAGAAGGCTTATAGTAAACAAGGCGACACAAGACTGATGCCATAGATAAGGGTAGCTGTCCCAGAGTGATGGCAGACATGGAACAGTGTTATCTTCTCTTCATGTCAGTCTCTTCATGCTCACAGGAGGTGTCCATTTTCCCTGCAAGAGTTTGTGCTGTGCATGTAGGATTACACTTGATGGAGGCAACACTTCTGTACACATCAGACCAACTTCAGGGCTTCCTGCAGTTCCCCTTCTACAAACCTATAGTGAAAGGGAAAACTTCTGCAGTTGCCTTAGACAGTTTTGCCATTCTAAGTTCTCACCAGTTGCTAACAACCAGTTCAAGGCTCATGCGTTCCAGTCATGGGTGCGATTGTGATAGAGGTCTATGAGATTAGCCAGTTGGTCAGCTCTTGCAATGTGCCCACTGAAAATACAGAAGGCTGGTACAGGTTCTTACCCTATGTGCACTCTCCAGATACCCAAACAAACTAATGGAACTCCTTAGTATCCTCCAGAAATACCTCAACAAAGAGATTTCCACTCTTCCCCTTTCTAAGCCCTGAACAGACGGCTCAGGGATAACTGGCAACTACACCAGACACCTGCAAAAGAGCAGCTATTTGAAACACTGCTCTGTGCCATGGGAGCTAAGGTTTTCATCCTACCTCACATATTGGCAGCAGAACACTTTTTGGCACCTGGGCAAACGCTACTGACGATCTCCTACAGAGATTCAGGCACTGTATCAATACAAGTATGGGTCTGGCTGCCTGTGAGCTCCCAGCAGAGCATGTGATCAGCTACTTGACCTCAGCATGACAAATCTGGGGCGACAGGCTGGACAGGTCATTGCAGCCTCTTGCATAACCCATTCCAGGCCACCAGTAAGCCACCCATAAGCCAGGTCACCAAGAAATCATTCTGGCAGTGTCCATCTTTTGCTCCTCTCCCCACATGCCCTTCCGAGACAGTGTCCCTTTCCAGCTCCACTGCCAGTCACACAGCATGTACAGAGGTTTCTTTCCAGTTCTGTCACAGCCACCAGGAGCTTCAGTCTCTATCCAGGTCAGGGAGGTACCCTAAGGTAACCAAATATACTCATATGTCTCCAGATTCCTAAGCCTATTCCTAATAGCATGGCTATTGCTCCCTCATTTCTTTTCTACCTACTCACCTCCTTCTCTGAAGTGTGTCTCCATGTTCTCCCTCTCTTTTTTAACTGTCACTCTAAAGAGACCTGATGATCCATCAGCCTGCAGAGAGGTCCAGCTCACAGACAGCAGGCCCTGGATGTTTCTCCAGCTTGATGCCATTGCATACCAGCTACAGCAACAAAATCATAGAATCATAGAACCACTTATGTTGGAAAAGAACCTTTAGATCATCAAGTCCTACCATTAATGCAGCACTGCCAACTCCACCATTAAACCATGTCCCTGAGTGTTACATTTATTTGTCTTCTAAATACCTCAAGGTGTGGTGACTTAACTACACCCCTGGGCATCCCTCTCCCCAGTGTCTGACAAGCTTTTTGTTGAACAAATGCTTCCTAGTATCCAATCTAAATCTCCCCTGACGTAACTTGGGGCCATTTCCTCCCATCCTATTGCTTACTTAAAAAGAAGAGACTGACCCCCATCTCACCACAATCTCCTTTCAGGCAGTTAGTTGTAAAGAGCAATATGTTCTCCCCAAGCCTCCTTTTCTCCAGGCTAAACACCCCCAGCTCCCTCAGCTGCTCCTCACAGGACTTGTGGTCCAGACCCTTCCTCAGCTCCACTGCCCTTCTCTGGACACATTATGGCACCTCAATGTCCTTCTTGAAGTGAGTGGCCCAAAACTGGACACAGAACTCAAGGTGTGACCTCACCAGTGCCGAGTACAGGGGGACAATCACTGCCCTGGTCCTGCTGGCCACACTATTGCTGATATAAGCCGGGGTGCCGTTGAGCTTCTTGGCCACCTGGGCAAACGCTGGCTCATGTTCAGCTTTTGTCAACCAGCACCACCAGGTCCTTTTTCACTGGGCAGCTTGCTGCCTGGAGCAGTGGGGACTCTGGTAACAACATGGCAGAGTGTCACCATGGTGTCAGTGAGAGCTGTCAGCCTTTCATCTAGGAACACACTTTCAGGGCTGCATCTTCTTTCTCACCTGGCATTAAAAGGTCTCCACCTAAATATCTCCTTGCATCAGGCCAGCATCTTTACTGGCCTCAAGTAAAGGTCCTTACTTTTGGGCACTTGTCTACTTTAGGTCTGTCATTGGTGAAGGTTTCGATGCAGCCAGGGCAGCAACCCTTCTGCAGAGGGAAGGTGCTACCTCAATGCTCTAGGACCACAGCCGTGCTAACCACAGCCCTAAGATCCCAGAGGTACTCCATGCAATGCCAGAGCACACAACTCTGCAGAAACCCTGACCATGAAGTAAGGAAGCTGCCAGGGTGTGACTGGATGGGAATGGCTGGCAGACGGAGAGAGGGGAAGGTGTCTCCCAGTGAGCTGGGGCTGCAGGGGTGTGAGCTGAGAGACTAGACAGTAGATGCATTGGGTTAAAATCATCTCAATCAAATAAACTCCCTCTCTGCCTGTGATGGCAGCTTATTCCCACCTCTTCTGCCTCTTCAAGGGCTGGAGCACATGGGAGAACATATACTCTCCCACACATCACTTTGAGCAGCCAATAATCTGTGTTGGGTGCAAGAAGCCAAACTAGGCATTTCCTTCCTCACAGTGCTTCTGAAAAGGTTTCGAGAGACAATACTCCTTTTGCATTTTGTTTTTTATTCATTCAACAGCAAGTCCAAAAGCAATTTGGCTAAAGGACACATGGCATAAACTGTCAGTGTAGTTTCATCCTCCCAAAATTAACATGACCTTCTTGATGAGGAGGAATGGCTAAATCTTTAAAAAGAGGCAGGAAGGTATTTGAACTCTAAGGGAAATACTAAAAATCTTTATTCAAATACATTAATATGTATTAAGAGGCACAGACAATAATTACATGGTGTTTACACTGAGTTATTTAAACAGGAACAGAGTGCTTGGCAAATTAACATACAGAACAATACTGCTCTGGTAGCTCAAATGATAATAAGACCTAATAGGATTTCCCTATCCCTAATTCTGCTGAATCCAAGTGAGGCTGATTTAAAAGTTGTAAATGTGCAGGAGGTGGCTTCTGAGACAACAAAAAGCATTACTATGCTCTGAAAAACAAGCTTTGAGGATGTGACAACACATGAAAAATTCCTTCAGCTATGCCTCTGTTCAGCACGGTTTGGGTGAGCTGAGGCTGCCCTAGCAGCAGGTTTGTCATATTTTGCTTCATTTCCATATGGATTCTGCTCCTGTGGCTTTCTTGGCAGCTTCATCTCAGCTGGTACTGGACCCCACTGCATCAGCACATACAGGGCGAGTTCCTGGACTGATGAACTTGCAGAGAACAGGCAATGCTGTCAGGAGGCACCAGGAGAAGTGTCCCTGCCCGGGGCAGCTCACACGCTTGATCTCAGCAGGCTGCAGAGTTTGAGGCAAGCATGCAGGGAGGACAGAGAGGAACGGGCAAGTGAAAAGTAAGGAAGAAGTAAGGAAATAGCTCTGCCAGCAGAGACACAGCTCAGCTAAGTCTCCTGAAAATTCTTCAGAAAACTTGAAAACCAGCAGGATAAGCACATTTGCTCACAGGGACACGCATGTGTGAAGAGCATGCACACACAGATGTACCCTGTGGGGAGGGCTCAAATGTGTGAACACTTGTGTGGATAGCAATAACCTCCTGGTTCCATTTTACTGCCATCAAAAGTAAAAGAAGTGATGGAATATATGGGTCTGTGTGTGGGACCAGCATAACAGAATGAACCTGCATGGGCAACAGCAACTCTTTATGTTTAAAGAAGGTGGAGAGGGATGCAAGTTTAGATACACAACAGACAGCAGCACTAAACAGTTTTCAGTGAAATCCACACTCGTGTAAAATGCCAGCATCTTGGACTAAACAGCTTTGTTAGAAGTGACTGAATCCCTAACAGCTGTGGCAAAATGCCTTCATTTGCAAGTGTTACTGGTGGATAAGCAAAATTATCTTGTTATTATTGCTGGTTTTAGCAGCACCCATAACACTAGCTGCTTTCCAAACAGGTTTCTCTCCAGTGAGCTTGCTACAACTGTTGTGTGCATGTGGATGTTAAATTATTTTCTCCTGCAGTACGAGTTCCTCACTGTAGGCTCCAAAGTTCAAAAAGCACCATGGTGGGTAAAACTAGAGTTAAACAACCCAAAGACTATAATTGCATGAGGGATATAAGAGCAATTCCCTCCCTGCAAGAAACATTTATCCTCTAGACAATAAGATTTTTAATGTTGAAAAGCATGTTTGATTTTAAATTCATTCTTAAATTCATAGGAAAGCACTGTGGTTCTCTATGTTTGAACTAACAATTTTATTTTCTTTTATCACTGCTACAATTTTTGTGGACAATATAATCATCAAATACTTCTGTGAATAAAAAGTAATAAGTGAAAGCTTAGAGATTTAGAGAATAATATTTCAGGAATTTTGCCTCAAATAACCGGGTCTTTTTTTTTTTTTTTTTGGTGCACTTGTATGCATGAGAAAAAACACTGGTGTTCTGTCAAATAAAAAGAAACATCTTTCTCATTAGGACTGTGTTTATCACGCTTTCAAATGTTCAGCAAACCAATGCCCCTATTTGTCACTGTAATTCAATATAATAAAAGCTGTCAAAACTGCTCACTTTTCTTGCTAGAGACAAATTTGCTAAAGTTTTGCAGCACGAGCCAAATAACACAGCACCAGATCCTCCAGCTTTTATTTCACTTTGCTCTAGGCACTATTCATACTGGTTTCTGTGTAATTTTTGCTCAAGTAAGGGCTGAAAGTTTCAGGTTTTGAACATGAGACTTTTTTAGAAATAAACAGCACAGAAATCCCATTTACAGAGAACATTGGGTGACTGGAATGGTACTGCTTGTGAGCTTTATCTCTG
The DNA here is from genome assembly GCA_013397175.1 of Platysteira castanea. NCBI lineage: Eukaryota > Metazoa > Chordata > Aves > Passeriformes > Platysteira > Platysteira castanea. Next base: position 1,202,630 of record VYXC01008169.1, read on the forward strand.
AAATGTCAAGCTTATTTCCTTCAGATTATTGCAAAATACAGACTAACTACATCCTTGATGAAATTCTCTCAAGGTCCATGAGGTCACTCTCAGGATTAAACACTGCCTGACCTTTTTTAACAGAGTTCAGAAGCACTGTATTTTGATGCCTACTACCCTTTCAGAGATGTTAGTCTGTTCCACTACAAACAAAGATTATAGATCCCTTCCCTCATGGGAAGAGTTTTGATGAAGCAACTCTCAGTGATTATCTTGTCCAGAGACTCCAAGACCACACTGTCCTTCTGGCAATAGACAAAACAGACAAAGTTATCACTCAAGGACAGCCTTGAGTAATGGCTACATTTTCCATGGTTTTAAAAAACATGTTTTGATGCATTAAATAAAGAAAACACGTTAAGAGCTATATGTTAGGAATAGGTAGAGTGGCAGGTCATGTGCTTTCCATTGCCAGGAAAAGCAGCTGGGGCAGTGGTTGGGGCAGAAAATTATAGTCAGCTGCTCTTTTTAGTCTTCACCACACTACTGATTTGTCCTGAGATTTGGAGAAGACTTTTATGGTAAAATCTATAAATGAGAGTCCTTCATCTCACTCTTTTGAACTGCCTTTTGCATCTGTGCAGAAGACAGCAGTTCAGCATGTCAGAACACTTTTACAGGCTCAGATAAAAGCTGCGAAATATTAACAGCTGTAGTGGCCGGCTAGTGCATATTTATCTCTTTTTGAACGTGTGCCCAAAGACCATTTGATGAAGATGTGTTCTACACCTGTAAAGAAATAGATTTTTACATAGGCACAGGGGGCCTAGTAAGACCAGAGAACGTGAAAAACAAGATGAAATCTACTGATGACTACAGCTCCTCTGACTGAATCTTTTATTGCAGCTGCGTGGACAGACCCCTCCCTGAGTTTTTACTCCAGCCATTATTCCTAACTTGGCATCCAGAAGTAAGCCTTGGCTTCCAACCTGAAAAAAAAAAAAAGCAGATAGTTAGGCTAACACACACTAGCCTCCATTAAACATTCAGGGTATTGTGCATGTGAGAAAGGATTGGATAAAACGGTGGCAAAAGTCTGCTATCTTCCAAGGCTGAGGAAAATAAACCACAAAGGCAATTCAACAAAGTCCTCTTTGTTCCTGAATAGAACCAGCAAAATGAAAGGAATCTGGTGGAAGAGAGAAGGCAAGAAAGAGGTCTGCTGCAGGGAGCAAGTACAGACAGAATCGCTCTTTGCTGGTTCCTCTGACAGAGCAAGTGCATGATTATCACACGAGCCTCACAAGGACTGGAATTAAAGGGGCTGACTCGGCTGTCACATCGCTTAAGCTGCACTGAGGTCAAAGGAGTTCGGACTAACCGAGGTCAGCAACACACAGCCTGGGTAGTAGGGGTCTCTTTTTCTAAGCAACAATTGCTCAGGTTGATAAAAATAGATACCTAGAGCCCGTGATGTCTTATAAAGCTGTCCCTTTATACCAGATTCCCACAAAGTGCCGTATATAATCAATAGCACTCTGAAAAGAACAGAACTACAATGAAGGCAGTCAGGTGGTCACTAGAAACAAATGTAAAGGGCAAAACACACAAGAGAAGTCATCATCTGTGCTACCCCCTAAAAGACTAAGGGAAAAAATAAAAAGTCTGAAATACTGGCACACAAGTATGATAGAATCTGAATGCAAACAGCTGTCAATGGCGTGACTATAGGGGAGTCTGCTATTTGTAGGTCTCCACATGTCTTCTGTATATTATTTCGTGAATCACGTCCCCAACAGAGTCTTCTCTTTTCCAATTTCCAGTGATGCCAGGGCTACTGATAAATGTCTCTGTGCTAAAAATAGTACCTATTCTCTCGCATGCCCTCTGTCCCCTTTCAGCCTCCACTTCATATGAATCAGCTCCAAGAGAGGGGCATTGACCTCGTCTCACCAGGAATATCAAACATCTCTGCAGCTTTGATGAACCTTTTGATGAGAGTGGAAAAAGGAGAAATGTACACATCAGCTGTGTAATCATGTGCTGGATGGGTCTGGATGCATCCTAAGGTTTGTGTTTAAAAGCAAAACCGATACACATCTGCTTTGGTATGCAAGCACAGAAAAGCATCTTTTGTTTTTGTGTGGTTTTGTGGGGGTTTTTTCTGGAGGCTTCAGTAGTACTTGGATGGGGTCCACCAATTAGAAAAATCTACTAATTTTGTCATAGACACAGAACTATATCATCTTTGCCATTATCGTCACTTTCTAGATAAAACCAAGATCAGGATACTAGTGGGTTTGTTGTCCCACAGCATGGATTAAATAATTGTCTCTGCCCAACAAATTCATATTCACCTTTGAATCCTGATTTGTGAATCAGGATTTTCCATCTGGACATTATTTGTGGCAACATACCAAATTTTTAGTATACTTTCTACACATAAAGTCTGTGTCCCCCTCATTCCCCAAGTCACTGGCGCATACTGGTAAGAGACTAGATCTACTGTGACACTGAGAGAGTGAACAGAGCCAGGTTTTCAGGCATCACTCTGCCACACCTCTTTGTGGACAGGGAACTTGCTAAAAAAATCCTGAGACCAAGACAAAGAGGGCAACCTGCATGACCCAAGGGGACCTTCACAGATGTGCTCAAGCTGATAGTGCAGATGAACCTGAGAAAACAAGTCCTTAGGTAAGCTCAGTTATCCTTTACAATCTGATTGTTAACGGCTATGTGTTTACCTGTCCTTGAGGAAAGAGCTTCTATTGTGGCTTATCAAACACAGAGAGATTCCCAGTGTCCTCAGGAAGGTCTGGGACAAAAGTTAAACTGATAACTCAAAATGCAGTATTTGTGCTTCATCATTTGACAGACTTTAAACTGGAAGTGGCTGTTTCATGTCCAGTGCTGTAACAGCACAAAACTGCAGATCTTTTCAATTTTTGTTCTTTTAATCCAATTCTACTCTATATTTTCTGCTCTGTTGCAAAGCTTTCGGCAGTGCTCGTGCTGTGGCCCCTAGGTCAGAATCACCTTGCAGAAGGAGATGCCAATGCCTGTTGTTAAGGGGTTTGTGTATGTGCTGAGGCCAGGTGAAGGACAACTGTCTCCACTGATGCTACCTTACAGGATCCTGGAGGAAGCAACACAGAGTGATTTTACAGAGTGAAAGCCAGCACCTGCAATGCTTGTGAAGGGAGTGGCTAAATCCTGAGACCATGGAATTCAGGCTTTTGAATACAGATGGAATCCAGACTGACAAGAAGGTGAGAAGCAGGCACTCCCATCACGTACAGCCTGGGCAAGGTGAGGGGCTTGTTCTTAGGGACATGGAAGTGTTCACTCCTGACCTACTGGACACTAAGAAGGCTGCAATCTACCAAACAGTAGCACTCTCTGTTGAGCATTCTCCTTTGAAAACGTTCTGGTTTTCTCTGGAAGGAGGTTTATTCTTGTCTCTCCAAAGTGATGGGAAGTAATGCCAGTTTCTCTTTCTGTGTTGTCACCAGCTCCTTAACTCAGCATGTCTTGCTGGTAACTTATCCTTCCACTGCAATAAAGCAGTCTTGGTCTTTCACACCATGTTAAAGAAAATAACCAACAGAGTACTTAAACCACTCTTGGCTTGACTGCATTTTTCAATTGAGTTCAGCAGTAAATGGAAACCCTATTAGTACTACTTCCCTACAGCTAGCCTTGCTCAATGCCTAGTGTTAAGATAAATTATGTTCTTCAGTGTGTAAGATGAAATACGAGTTGCTATCACAGTAGGATGAGTTTCTCAAACATTACTTACATTAGGCAGCAATCTTTTGTTCCCATGGAAGGAAAAATTTTGAAAATAGATAACCAAGCTTATCTTGGAGATCTATCACTTAATAATCCATAATCTAGGGGGCCATAATCTATGATCTATGGATTCATTTAGTGCAAAGTATATCATTTTCTCTAACAGCCTTTAATAGGGACTTCGACAGAACTATTATTCTCTGCTGAATGATATATAAACAAATTCAGTTCTACAACTTCATCTCCAGTCATCTCTGTTCATTGTTCTTTTATTGCAAGTATTCCTTGGCATGGTTTAAGAACTACTGAAGTATTTAATAGCTGTTTAAAAGTAACAGCTATTACTATTTAGACTAGACAGGTCATTACCTTTGCAAGTAAAGTGTGTATGGAGAAGGATTTAAGAGAAATGAAATTATAAATCCAGTTACTCCGTTATTCTCTGTGTTTTAAGTGAGAAAGCAGAATGGATTTGCAACGTTAAGTATGAGGGAAGACTATTCTGAGTCTAATACAAATATGAAAGTAATGTTAGAGAGAATTTGCCAGTTGCTTAGCCCTTGGAGACCCACTTCTGGGCCTGCTTAGGTAGGGATTCTTGGCTCTACATCTCAAATGTGATCAACATTTTACTTGTAATTCTTGGTCACTAAAGCTTATGCCAGTTGTGAACAAGATTGTATTTTCCATTCAGATGGAGAAAGTAGGGAGAAAAGTATAAGACGGAGTGTCTCATTTCTCTTGAGATCTGTCCAGGATCTTAAAAAATCAATGGAAATCTTTCTGTTGAGTTCACCATGCTCTGGATCATATCCTTACAAAGCTCATTTTATTGTCAAGTCCATTCCTTCTTCCCCATTCTGTTGCTCAATTTGCTCTCTGCTGTTAGGATCTGTTTTTGCAAATATTAATAAATCTGTATAATCTTTGGCCTTTAGCTAAGTCTCGATTCCATGGCACACTGTTCCACTGTATGCGTGACTGCATGGTTGAGGGTTGCTCTGGAAATTACTCATAAAAATTAATTGTCTGGTAATACCACAATTGTCAATATGTGTAGGTTGCAGCATTCCCCCTGTGGGCTGTTGTAGCAGATCATAAACTTCATTTCCAGGAAAGTTTCAAAACTTTTATTTTCTAGGGAACATTAATTATCAGAATCCAGATGACCAGTCCCATTTCTCCATTCACTTCATCTCTTTTTTCTCTCATCAGACATGGTAATTTGAAGGCAACTGGCAACAGATCACATGTCAGGCTCCTGGTTTTATCCCCAGGTTTCATATCAGTGTCAGCTGAAGTATTTAAAAGCAGCCAGACTCATAAGCCTAATCCCCAAATGAATGTTTGTATGTGACCATTTCCCCATTGTTAAGCTTTTGTACCAACAGCTGATTTACAAGTCTGACACTTATGCAGACATATGCTTTGGCATTCTGCAGGCTTCCTGAGACTCAGGCCCTCCAGCACTGCTTGTTGACCTCTCCTTCAAACTCAGGACAATGATGGATCTTCACAATGGACAAACCACTCTGGACCTACATGGTCGTGAAAACTTTAGTCATGCCCCTGTTGGAGTTCACAGCAATGCATTCTTTCACTAAGAAATTATAGTCTCTTGAGACCAAATCTTTTGCAGGTACTTACCAGTTCTTACCTGGGGAAGATTCTCAAGCCTAGGATGAAATACATCAAAGAGCAAGGAAACTGCCACCCCTCCTAGATAATCATCCTATGATCAAGACACTGACTGGTGGCACAGGAGTACAGATTTCATGTTTCTGTTCTGCAAGATGTCAGAATCCTGCATTCCAGGCAAGCTTTCTAGTCACCAAAATTTCAAGCTATTATTGTATTATTTATCTCCTGTTGGACCTGTTTCACTTTGTAGAAATAAATAACCATTGATTGAAAAAGGGCTTGAACTCAGACTGCCCATTGAACTATTGCATTGGTCTTTGCCCAGGTCAGTGAATAGGTAACTGTTTATATGAAGCTAGCAAGTTGCAGAGCAACACAGGTAGCTGAGGGAGTCCCAAAAACTCAAGGGAAAAAAAAGAAAACCATTTGCTAAAGTCATTTAGTAGAGTATGAAACACCTGGTTTTCAGTCCTTGACCTGAATGAGGAAGAACAAGGACTACTAACTGTTCTAGGAGAGGCTTTGTCAAATCATCTCAAAGGTCATAATTCCACCAAATTTTGAAAAGAAATAATATTTAAAAGTCATACTTTTTTTCTTTCCGAATTTAAAAAAAAAAAAAAAAAAAAAACAACCCTTTAGCTAAATGATCCTCTAACAAACCCCTTGCATTAGAAAGACGGTGCTGAGTATATTTAGCATCACAATATCTTGATTCTTAAAGTTTCTGGAACATCTGCCTGAGACATGAAAAAGGACTTCAATGTTCCAGTTCCAAGTGGAGTGAATTCTTCACCTAACACTCTTCCCAGTTTTCCTGGCATTTTTCAAGTGAAGATTTAAGTCTATTACTTACACACTATTTTCACATGGAAAATATGACTTTTAGTTATATTTAGTCATACAGAAAGATAACTGAAAGCAATAGGGAAAATTCAGTGATTAGTGTAACATTGCCATAAAAGATCATAAAAAGGAAAGACAAGGACTGAAGAGTCCTAATCCTCTTACCTCACTGCTAGATAATATACTGCAATAACTTTAATATTTAGATTTGATCGTCAAAAGTATTTATTTTCAAGCATCTCTTTGATAGGGAACTTGGATTAAGTTCTTTGATTAGGAACTAAAATCCATGTTTTAGTCAGATTCACCTCTCTACAAGCATATCAACAAATCAGTATTTCTGTAGATGTAAGAGTGCTTTTTCTTTAATGTCATATAATCATTCTCATAAGCACTTGCATAAATTCATTTAAGAGTTAACCAACTGAAATATACAAATATGCAGGAGGTTTTATAAAGAACTACAACTTCAAAAGGAGTTGGTTCGGGGGTCACGACCCCATTTTTTGCAATAACTTATGCATCATGAATTTACGTAATTGGCAGCAGATAACATATCACACTCTCAGTTTTATGTCCTTGGTTTGACAACAGTGTCAATTGAAGTATTTGTTAACTGCAGAACAAATGGAGCCTTATAGATGAAAATGTTTTCATTCCAAAACTGATGTTTGTAGCAAAACATTCACCCTTTATTGTTCTTTTTTAACATTACCAGATTCTGTATCGGAAATGGATAGGGGTATACACATAATTTTGGACATCAAGAAAATATTTCTGAATATTATATATCCCAGCAAAATGGAAATACCTGAGAAAGAAAAGTATATCTTTTTCTAAATAAAATATCATCAGAAAGCACAAAAGAACACACATGAAATGGCCTTGGATCTCTAAATCTTTGTTATTTTTAGAGCACGAATCAGCTTTAAGATAAATTATTGGGAAATGAGTGACCTGGATTTTAAAACATTTTAGTAAGGTAGATTTAAGTCTACTTTTTCCTTTTTCCAGAGACTGCATTAAACAACATTAACAGCAGCCAAGAGGCAAGTCTAGACTGCTTCTCTATGTCGAAACTGGACACCTGTACCATCCACTTAAAAGGCCCATCCTTTTGGGACACTGGAATCTTCACAAGCCACAGCAGAAAATGCATAAAGCAAAAAATTATTATACAGAAGCGAGGCATTTAAAAGAAACCTTAGTAACTTAAGGTCTTAATATCTATTTAAATTTAATGGTGGAGAAGCCAAAATTTATTGAGTCTCTTTTTGAGTGATCTGAGGCTTAGGAGTAGGATTTTTTGGGGGTTTGGCTCTGCAGTGTGTATTTTGTGGGGTGCAGTTCTGTTTCAAGACACTTCTTTCTCAACACTGACCATATTGATACACAGAATACTGAACATAGTTCACAACACTGTACAGTATAGAGGAAGAGGATGGTGGCAATTTTATTAATTTGAAGATTTCCATTTGACCAAATTACAAATTAATGTTGAGGAACAATTATATGCCATCAGTTCAGTAAAGTATTTGTGATTGTTTCTCATCTGAACCTGAATTTAAACTGACCTGAAGAGAACACGATAGGGTTTTGAAATCTGGCTCACAGTAGATTATCACCTATGATGTGCATTATTTGGTAGACACTATTTGTGAGTCAGTTTTATTAAAAACTTTTGGTATCTGGGAGAGTAAATTGCCTTCAATGAGACTCCATGATGTAGCTTAACTAGCACAAGTTATAAATAACAGACAAGGAAAAGAAAAAATTACAATGAATAGCAGGAGGAAGGACACAAAATTAAAAAACTGGAAAAAATGAAACTGATATGCATAAGAAAAAGGGACACCCATCATAGAATCATATAATGGTTTATGTTGGAAAAGGGCTTTAAACTCATTGGGTCCACCACTAAACCATGTCCCCAAGTACCAAATCTCTGTGTCTTTTAAATACTCCTAGGGATGGTGATTTCACCACTTTCCTGGACAGTCTCTTCCAATGCTTGACAACCTTTTCCATGAAAAAATATTTCCTAATACCCAATTTAAATTTTCCCTGGCACAAATTGAGGCCATTTCCTTTTGTCCTATTGCTTGTTACTTGGGAGAAGAGCCCAACTCCCACCTCACTACAACCTTCTTTTGGGTAGTTGTAGAGAGCAAGAAGGTCCCCCCCCGCAAGCCTCCTTTTCTCCAGGGAAAATTTGGCTTGAAGGGATGCCATAAAGTGACCAAATCCACTTCTGTTTTTCTGTGTAGGAACAACTGTATCTTTCTTCTTAGTAAATTATTTTTTGTTTATCCTTTTCTTAGAAACATTTCGCATGGATTTTATTCAACTTCTATAGTGCTTCATTGCCCTTACCATTAAAAACATTTTTCTGATGTCTGACTCAAATCCCTCTTGTTGATATATAAAGTTGCATTCAGCTCTGGACAACAAACTCTGAAAAATATCTGGATTGTATCTGCACCAGCATTTAGTTCATCCTTACATATTACGCTCTGATTCACATAACAAAACAAATTCATACTCACAGACCTTCAGACAAAACTAAATAAGAAAATGCATTCCAGAAGTGCATATAGTGATCTCCAACCAGTACCTACATGCAGTTTGAGGGACCAGCCCAGAACTATTCCAAAACCTTGAAGCATGCATAACTGTGGATGTTAAGTCCTCAGCACCAACCATTTTACTCTATAGGTCCTATGTTGTTTTCACCCCACACTTTCAAGGCCACACTACTTACTAAAGTAGATACAGCTGCTGGCAAACACTCGCTGAAGAACAACAAAAGCTGTGACGGGATGGAGAAAGCTATTAATTAGGAAAGAGGAGGCTAGATACAAAAAAGGCAGCAAAAGGCATTTTATAGCCATCGTTTGCCCTGGCCCCTGTTAGATAGAATAATTATGGTCATGCAGCTGTGCAGCCCTTTCCCTTGGGTGATCAACACTCCGGGTTTGAGGACACAAAGGTAGATTGTAAGAGCCGACAACTATACTGCCTTTAATAATGTCAGATTTTAATTTGGTATCTCAGAACATAACCAAGGATAAAATGTAACTAAGATAAGAAAAAAAATAAATACTGAATTTCAGAAAACAATGAACTGGCATGACGTCTTTTAAACAATGGAACAGTCTCCCAGACTCTTCCCAGTAATGGAGCCTATTTGTTTGGTGCTTTTATAGCCAGATTGGCAAATGCTAGAAAACAGCCTGCAGGATATAATCTTGCTTTGGCAAGAGATTGGGCTGGATGATCATTTCCATCTAAATTTCCTCCCAATTCAGGCTCAAGTTTTGGAAGCGGAATCTCTTTCTTAGTATTTGCCATTTGAAACCGTATTTTAGCTGGAGCTCCTAGGTATGACACTTAGCCTCAATATATTCTGGTTAGAGCTCTTGGGCTATGGTACAAACCTCCTTGGAGATGACTGAACTGCTTTGAGGGCCCTCAGAACAAGCCTTTGATACTCACAGAAATGGATACATGTCTGTGAATCTGTGAGAAGTCAGAGTCACCCTTCCCTTTAGGCTGGCAAGAAGCAACCCAGCATTAGCAGAAACATTGTGCAGCACTGTCAAGAGGTGACTTCGCCTGAGCTGCCATTTCCTGCTAAATAGTGGAACACTGACACAGTGACACAGCTTCTGGATTCAAGCTGACTTGTACCTTGTCAGTCTGCTACATGCTTGGAGGAAGCTTTCACCTGCTCTCATAGAAATGTCTTCAATTAACTGTTAATAAGCAAAAAAAAAAACAAAATCCCAAAACAACTGCTCCCTTTTGACTCATCGCATGTGCGTCATCTCTTTAATGCCTGTCATCAGACTGTTAGTACACTGAGGCATGAATCAGTATTATTTAATATCTATTAAGAATCAAGCAATCAAGCATCTTGACCCAACAAAAGCAACAGAAACCAAGGGAACTGCACTGCACTCACAGACAGCAGTTGAGAGTTTTACTGGTTCTTTGGGGCCAGCTTGTCGTGTCCGAATTGCCATAATGTTGAACATTCTCTAAAAATTTATTTCTTAAAAATATCCCATCCTATAAGTGGGTCATCTAAGCCTTACAAGTAATTTTGAAAATTACAGCCACATTCTTGAATGGAGAGGCCACATTTTTATTTCAGCAATATGGATATAAATTAGAACCCTTCCTTCTCTCAAAATAAAGAACAATGCTATTTACTGGGCTATATATTGTAGCCCTTCAACACAAATACATGCACACTAAGACCATGACTACCAATACCAAATGCAGAATTATTTATTGCCATGTGAAAGATAAGTACACACAACAGAGCAAACAGAAAAAAAAATTGAAAACAAGTTTTAAAATTAAGATTACAGAGCAGAAATAACAGGAGAAGAACTTAAACACATTGCTGCCTCAAGAGGATGTGAATTTCAATGGAAAATAACTACCAAATGTTTCCAAAGCCAACCACAAAAAATCAAATAAGATTCAACTTAAACACAATTTATTCTGAAGATTTTGTTGTTATGGAGTCACACATGCATGTAGTATTCATGGTTATTTCTCATAAGTTAAACTCTTCTGGGCTCAAATTTGTGTAACACCAAAAAAGGGTTTTAAAAAGAGAAATCCCTCTATTCTGTGAAATAGTTTCTGGGAACTTTCCTGGAAATCCCAGCAAGACCAGCCAAAGAAAATTATCTATGGGGAATTGTGATTGTTGCAGCAAATGTGAGCTTATACTCTGATTCATTTAATTAAGTTCTTTGAGTGAATAATGAGATACAAAACAAGGGGCATACTGAAGAAGAGTAATCAAGCTATAACAAGATCTCTCCAGTTATGAACTGTAAATTACACAAATGTAAATCCAGATCAGCAAAAAAGCCCTACCGCACTTACATGTTATGATTTTTCAATAGAAGCTTTAAATCAGCATTTGTCAATGGTGTTAATTTTAAATTATATGGCTAGTGACAACGCTGTATACCACCCAAGATTTCAGCATGCTGGGAAAATCACATTTCTCTTTTGAAGTTATATTTCAAAAAACCAACTATTTTTGAAGGATATTAATGGGTACAGAGTGAGAGAAGAAAACACACACAGTGGATAAGTTAAAATTTTAAAAAATAGATGTGTAAGAGACCTATTAAATGTCCATATTCCAAAGCCTGAGTGACTTTTCATTTCAATTTAAATGAATAGTAATATGTGATAATTGTGGTAGGAAAATAGAAACTGTTCTCTCATAAGCAATACTGCTGCTTCCAAACAACAACGGCACTGTTAACACATTCATTTGTATTGTAGTGTATTAGTAATAGTCAAAAATTGTTATGAACTTGTGGTTATTGAGTGAAGTGCATTGATAGGTCCATGAATTCCTCTTGGACAAGCACATAAGACACTCAGCAACTATGGGTCTGTGGCTATTATTAACATTCTCTTTGAGTAAGTCGGCAGCTACATTTGGGTGAAGACTGGTCTCCAGTGGTCCACAAGTAGATGTACATCTACCCATGCTTATTGTGGCACAGCTTGGAGAAGAGCCACTTTGGAGAAATGACATTAAATCCTGGGAAGAAAGTGTAACAGGAAGAAGTGCAGTACTCAGAGACGGAGACTGAAATGCTGCTAAGTTAGAGCTGATGTTGATAATCTTTTAATGAAGTGTAGCAACACAGATTAAAAGAGACACAATGCTTTATATTAATCTCTGCATTTTCTGATGTATCATTCAAAACACCACCATAACTAAGGCATGCCAGCTTGGACCAGGACTTACAACTGATGGGGACAGTATTTTTTAAAGTATGTTATGTCTCAGTATGGCCTTGAAAGTTTGCCTTAGTCACACCTTGTGTTTCAGATTACTCACAGGTTCCTGTGACATTTTTATGTTCAAGCTGGGAAAGATCAAACGGGCCAGCTGAAAAAACTTAATGCACTTCATTTTTCCTACTAAAGAAATAAAAAAACAGAAACAAAAACAAACAAAAACTTCAACAAACAAAAGAGAAACCTACCAGATATATTTCAAACAGAAGAGTTTTATTTTGGGCATTTATACCACTATCCAGTTACAAATACAGCAAATTCTAGGGCAGTTTTACATAGCTCAATTACAGCAGAAGAGGAAGTAAAAAATTGAACCCCACACTTCAAATGCACATGGGGAGAGAAATTCTGCATTTGAACAGCTGTCTTATGTAGAAAGGAGTGACTTCATCCCCAACACACAAGATATCTGGTCTGTCAGAAAGCTGCTAACAACATCTTTAGTACTGTCATCCTCATGTACCTCAGGACACAAACACCTGGGCTGAATTCCAAAATTACACTGTTCAGCAGCTGAATGGCAAAAATCCATCTAAAATTTAAAAATGGTACATCAAATTAACATGCAGTAAATAATGAATTTTGCAGTCCTTACTTAGTAAAACAATATCCTCACATCACCTTTCCCAGAAAGTGAAGGCTGAGACATAATATACAGTGCTAAATTAAACCTCACACAAACATTACTTACATGTGCAGAGGTACACTGCTTCAAGTGCTTACTCACTGAATGCCATTCAAACAAATGGCAAGTTATTGGGGGTCAGGGGCAAGCATAACGTGAGGATTTTTCAGCTATTCAGAGCTGTGAATCAAAGGTGATGTATTGTTAAATTGAATATCTATACAAGAGGGCTGTGGTTACAGAGTTTGATGGCAGTGAGCACTGTACTGAATTTAAATGTCACCTTATTTATCATCCTGTATTATTTTTAGAATGTTTAGTGCTAGGAAATATACTTAGGCAACTTTAATTTATACTAAAAAGCTTTCTATAAGAGAAAAAAAGTTGATGCCAGAACTTCTCAGAAAAAAATATTTTCATTTTCTACAGTTCCCATAGCTGTGAAAATAAGCACCTCTTCAACTATAGTCTATAACTGTATTCGTCATATCAGGTCATTTTGGGAAACTTCCATCCAGGTGTTTAAGAGATTATGGCTTGATCTCCTAATGGAGAAAAAAATGTGTTAAACACCAAATAAAGTAAATCATTTTTATGCACAGAATGGAGGATAAATGTTTTATTAAATCTTTCTCTGACTACTTAGAACCTAGAAATGAGAAAAAGTTCCAAACACCTTTAAAAGTGATTCATTAAATGCTGGAGGCTGCGTCACTGCCTCCTATTGCCACATGCTCAAATTTCATCGTCTCCTGTCAGAGACCAACTGGCCAAAGTGGTGGTGGCACCCACTAGCTAAGCAACTTCTGTCCTGATTGTCCAGACGAGCTGCTGCTCTCAAAAAACAGAGCTGCTCAGTACAGGACCCCTTCCTGTTTTCTCAGTACACACACTTTTGCAGCTTGGTTCCCCCTAAAAAGGGTTCATATTCATGGAACTTGCTAGGACTAAATTTGGGTGGTTCTTAGCAAGAGATGAATATTAGAACCAAAATATTCCCATTAAATCAGCCAGATCTAGGATCCTCCCCTTCTTGCTTCTTAATTGTCACCATGACAATGTCAACACTTCAATCATCAGTGCTGAACATATGTGAGATGTGGCCCAGCTTGTCTCTTGGAGTGGTTACCTAGACTGCTTTCAGATGCACTACTGCATTTGGTTTATATTTCTTCAGTTTTCTTCACAGTCAGAAAGCTGGAGAAAGGGAACAGGAACCTGACAGCCCTTGTGACACAGAGAAAATAGCAACACAATGCCCAGTTATTAGGCTAACAGTACAAAACTGCTTTAAAGGCCAACTTCAATACCACTGTTGGAAGGGACTGATGTCAGGACTGATTGTTGCAGTATCTCTTTGGCATCTGACTCAAGAAAGAGGTGTGTGCTTTGTCATGGTGGCTGGGGTCCCTGTAAGTCATATGAGGAGCAGCTGAGGGAGCTGGGTTGTTTAGCCTGGAGAAAGGGAGGCTCAGGGGAAACCTTATTGCTCCCTACAACTACCTGAAAGGAGATTGCAGCCAGCTGGGAATCAGCCTCTTCTCACAGCAACCAGTGATGTGAAGAGGAAATGGCTCCAAGCTGGACCATAGGAGACTCAGGTTGGACATCAGGAAGAATTTGTTCTCTGAAAGGGTTGTCAAGCATTGAATGAAAGGGTTGTCAAGCACTGAAATGGACTTCCCAGGGAAGTGGTGGAGTCATCACCCATGGAGATATTGAAGAAAGAGCTGGATGTGGCACTTAGTGCTATGGTTTATTTGACAAGGTGGTGGTCAGTCAAAGGCTGGACTCCATGATCTTGCAGTTCTTTTCCAACTGAAATGATTCTGTATATAGGAAAAAGTTGCAGCTGAGTTAAACAAGGGCAAATATTCCTCATAATGGAAATCTAAACTAAACCTTTAATATTGTAGTACCTTTAATATTATGTTACATCCTTAGTGTTAATTTGGTCTAAGAGTAAGTGTTTCATAAGCACAGTTTTATTTTTAAGCAAAGCCTTTGGGAGTCTTCTTTTAAAAGATGTTTACAGTAGTTAAAGAAAGATCACATTTTAAAGGTACATTTCTAATTACATTCTGGCAGAACCTTAGCTGGGAACACTACCAGCACTATTTTGATAGCAAAAGCTGTGACAGTTACATCAGCTAAGGTTATCTGCTGTCTGCTTATTATCATGATCAAATTAAAATACAAGAATATGATCAGCAGACCATATATATGAGATAGAACACTGGGATGCAAAAATTGGGAGCAACCTTAGGAAATCTGCGAGTGTACAGAACAAGACTGGAGTATTTCACTAGAAGAACTAAACAATTTCAAGGACTGAAGCAGTATGAACAGGATGAAATCCAGAACTGCCTAGCTCAAATTCACAAAGCTGGCAGCAAAAAAAAATCACAATAAACTGGGCACTTGCCAGCTGCACGTGGAGGACAAAACTCTAGATGGTTCAGTCAAAGTCAGGGTTAGTATAAGCCCCTAAAGAGAGGCAGCGATGGTAAACAAGCACAATTCAAAAACACATGGGGTACTTCCAGCAGTGAGGGATGTGCTGGTCACACATCACTGGAATACTGTGTAAAATTTAGGTCACTCCTTTCAAGGACAGACACAGCTGTGCTCCATATGGGGGAGTTCCACAGCCACAGCCCTGTCACACGGCCCCTGAGCATGTGCCTGGGCTCCCATGTTTGTGCCTGGGAAATCCCATGCCATGCACCGCATGGGCAGGAAATCCAGCCTGTGGGAAACATGAACAACACAGATGGCCAGCGAGTGCACAGTCCACCCGAGCCTCTTTGGTCACACCGGGCTCACCAAGATGGGTTGACTCTACAGTGAGTTGGCTGATACAAGAAGATAGGCTTCAGAAAAAATGTACCCAAGGTTTTCATTTGTCCTTTGGGTTTCCAGTAGGTCCAAACCATATCACACAGCAGCGCTCAAATAACACAGCACATGTAGAGTACACCCAGCATGTCCTTGAAATGCCATGCTCCTTGCCCAGGTGTTCAGCTGTCAAGCTGCATCTGTGTTTGTCTGTGACTTCCAGATGTCAGCCTGACTGATGAGAATGATTGTGCTGAGCCAGTGACCATATGCTGTGCCAAGCAGTGCTAATGCAAGGAAAAGGGGGAGAGGGTAGAGCCATCTTTTGTTCTCCAATTAATTCCTTCCTATAAGATGCAGGGAAATGGACTTGTCATGAAACAGGTGCAGAAAATTGTTTCTAGAAGGATCAGAGAAATGGAAAATCCATCTCATGAGAACAGACTGTGCACACATCTGAACAAACAGGTGCAGACCGATGTGAGCCTCAGTTGGCCTCACACTGTCCCAGAATCCACATGGCCTGAATTAAATCAGTACTAATGAAGTCTCCAGCATAACTCACCAGCTTGGGCTTAGCATTACACTGCCATAGCCCTACAGGCACCAGGAGAGGGCCAATTCGTATCCCAGCTCACTAAGATTGTTAGCAGAGAGCTTGGATCTGCCTGTCCCCATCAGTGCCAACGCACCTCACAAGAGTTTGGCTTGTTAGTCCCAGTGGAGCAGTGCCCAAGGGGGTAGGACTGCCCTCAGCGATCTTAAAGGTCTTTTCCAAACTAATGATTCTACACTTCTTTAACTCACAGAGAAAGGGGAGACAGGATAACTGCCTCAGCAAAGAGACAATGTTGGCATACCAACAAGCAGTGTAAATATGCCATAGATAGAGTTAAGCTGAAAATATGAATAATTCTATCCATTATAGCAGCGAGATCCTGGAAGAGCTCTCATGAGTAATGGAGGAAAACTGTAAGGAATTTTAAGGTGATGTTTGATTTTTCTGAACAGATCTCTGTGCCACAGAGGTGTCTGAAATACCCCTAGATGCCCCATAAGACCCCACTCTGAAAATCTCCATTAGCTGTGAACTGCAAACCAAAATCCAATTGAAATCAGAAATTTAATTAAAAGCAGCACTTCTGACCCAGCTGCTGGCAGGCATTGCGCTGGTAAAAAGTGACAGCTGCTTCATTGGCAGTGCAATGTCAACAACTGTAGAAGAGGCCAAGGAATAGGCATGGGCCATAACTGCTCAAGGAGCACCCCACTTTGAAGAAGGTATTTGTAAAAAAGGCTTCAGAGGCTTTTGTCTGTGATTTCATAGACAAGATGAAATCATGATAAGATAGCTAACTCCTGGTTTATATTTATATTTTGCTGCTGTCTTCCTTGTTTGTTTGGGGTTTTTTTTGGCTCAGTGGGAGCATAATGCCAATTAAAATTAGTTAAGAGAGAAAATTTCAGGTTTTCCAAATACAACATAATTGTTCTTTAAAAACTATTTCCTCATTACCTAACAAATCCAGGGTTTGTTTGCAATAAATGTGCATTTCAGAGATCTTTCCCATTTTTACAAGTGGACTTAGATCACTTTGATCCATATTATTTGCATATGTAAGTATATGATTCCCATTTGTAAAATGAGTTATTAATACTTTTCTAAAAAGGCAGCATTTTCTCATTTTAAGAAATTCAAACTTGATTTCAAGTAAGACAGAGTAGCAAGGGATTAGTATTTTGGCCATTAAGTTCCACAGGGAAGGATGGACCATTCCAGGTACCCAGAATAATTCACACATTGAAGACAGAGAATTGGAACTGAACATTTCATATCTAAGTTTAAAAGTAACCATTTAGTCTTTCGTTATTTTTTTCCTGCTAGATCTTCAGGTAGATGTGATGTGCCCTCAGAAATGAGGAGCTGTATCACATAGATATGCTTGTCACAGTTTTTCTCTGTGAAGAGACTATATTGCTTAGTCTAAGAATAACTTTAAAATTCACAGAAAGTGAGAACTGTTGAGCAGTTAAAAATAAAAAGTCATAGGAGGACACACTGTTAGGCATAAACATTGAGACCCTTCAAATCAACTTGAGCTGTTGAGCTAACCTAAACATTTCAGGTCAGATCCTGAATTCAAAATGATTTGCAGTGATAACTAATGTTTCTCCTTTTATTTCTGTTTTCCTGCTAATGAGTATCAGATATAACATTGCAAGACTACACTGTAAACAAAGTGCAAAGTTAATCATTTTCAAAGGAACACTTTATTCACAGTAGGCTGTGTAGGGAAGGAATTAAGCCTGAGTAAATAAACCATGAAGGTAGATGAGAATATACAGAGAAATCAAAAATAAGAAGATGCAAGTCAAAAAATAACTGGGTATATCGTGAAAGCAAAATATACTGCTTACAAGGAAAATTCAACAACTGAGTAAAATGCTGAGTAATTTAATTTGTGCATTAAATTATTTGCAATTTCCTGCATAAAAGTAAAAAATAGAACATAAATTCAGGATCTTGTTATGCCAAAGATCTTTTCTTCATCCAAGAGCAGAGGAGCTAGAAGGTTTACACGATCTTATATCAATTAAAATATTCCATATAAACAATGGATACTTGTCCAAACTAACTGACTTCCACTTCCAATTCTTTCTGGGCAAAGTCTGAGAAAGAAATACTGCATTACAATATAAAATAAGCAAATTTCATCTATTTTGGAATAAGTGAAGAATTACATGCAGTTCAGATACATCAAAATCTTTCTATCTGGCTGCAGAGGCCTATTATTAGGATGTGTTAAACCTGTCCAGAAACTTCTTTCTAGTACTGATAAACAATCCACACATTAAATTAGGATATTAAGACATGTATTCCCTCCAGTTCTTATGTATGTTTGTCATTAATCCAAAACAACATTGCCAAACCTCGACCACAGAAATAGTAAAAATAAATACCAGAGGTCTGGGAAGAGAAATCCTGAGGTCACAAAGAGAAGGTAACTTCAAGGGAGTATCCTGGAAATTAAGTCTTATAAATCATCATGGTCTGAAAGAAACAAATTCAGCAATTGCATAATGCCATTTTACATGGCTAAAAATAATAAGAGTTGTGGGGTGAATGCCAGGAAAAAAATCACTGGAGAACTTCACAAACATTTATGCTCAAATAAAAGGCTTGAAGCAAGAAAGTTGTTTGATGAGAGCCTCCATGCACAGAAATGCTCCCTTCCAGCCTCCTGCTTGGCATGCCACTTGCTTCGAACGAGTCGGTCATGATTACAGCAATCATTTACACAAAACCAGACCCCATTATGTTCATAATATACATTTATATGTATATAAATAGCGGGGATAAAAGGTCAGCAGATTAATCATCTCCATTCTATATTCAAAGTAGGCTGATACTCCTGCCTTTCTGGGTAAACTCCTCCATTCTCACTAAACTGTTTGTTCCTCCACTCTACAGCCTATTCAAAACCATTGAATCACTGCTGGGTAAAACCATTATATTCTAGAAAATGAGGGTCACCCTGAAGAAGATTATCCTATACATGACCCCTAAAGATTTTCCTTGAATAAATGTTCCTTTAAATGCTATTTTTTTTCTGCCTTCCCCTCTGAGTCTGTTAGAGACTGAAAATTCAAACGTGTGTATGATTTCAGGCAGGGCACATGCAATTGCCTTAAAACCTGAGAACTGTTAAATTATATTATATTCAAATTCTTTATATTCTACTGCACTTGCTAAGGAAAGTAAGATGATGAATACTGGACCCTGAGTTTTCAGATCTCCTTTTATCTGTTATCATACTACATGGCTTGGGCAAAATCACAATCACAGGGAAAGCACTAGGAGTTTTGTTGCTGATCACTCACAGCTTTCATCACACAAACCTTGGGGCTCTGAGAACCAGCCTGTAACAAAGACTGCCGGGCAGCAGTGAGACCTCCCCCGCATGGCAAAGGATCTCAAAGGAGTGGTGTTTTCTTTACCCTGACAGAGGCTGGACCCAGTCTTTCAACTCAAAACTATCCCAGTAACATTTTGAGAAAATAATCTTGCTATGCTGCCTTTTAAAAGATGAAAAACTAACCCGAGTTATCAGCCTGCTGTGCCTAACTCTCTAAACAGGGTTAGTGTATTGAATTTTTATGCCATGTGCTGAAACACATTTTGTTGTAAAACACTGTGCATGCTGAATTTTGTTACAATCTTCTTAGAGGAGATTTAGATTCAAGCAAATTACATCTCCTTATCCTCATCTAAAGCACACCTGAAACAAAGACAATGGAAGAAGTATTTTCTGTTTTCTGCCAAGGACTTCATTTGTATTCATTGTGTATAAAGTCGCTGCTTAAGTATTACTCTACGGGGTTCCACTTCTGGACTAGACTGTTGTCTTTGCTGCAGAGCAAACCATTCAGATGACTGTAATTATACCGTACTACCAGGGGGTCCAGCCTGAGCTCTTGAGCCACGGAAGCTTTCGAGCAGTTTGCTTGATGGGTAGCAGGGATGTGCTTGGCACAGGGGGTTCTGGATAATCTGATTTCCCACTGATGGAAGCATGTTAGCAGCTGTTGTTGAACTTGTATATTGCTGGCTCCCCCCAGAAGCCGGCTGTGCACCCCATCCAGCTCCATTGCTCAGCAGGACCTTGTGACAGCCACTGTCACCTGTACATCTCCTATGCTATTCCACTACACAAAAGGGTAAGACTACACACATTTGCAGTGAAACTTGTTTCTGCTCTTAACACATCTCACTATGCAATTCCACCCAGGGATGGATGGATAATATTCCTAAGTCAATCTGATGGGATGGTCCTGTTAGCCCTGCCTTGCCCACAAGCTGTGGCTGTTTCTCTTGTGCTTCCCCTGCATCACAGGTGATCATTTCCTTTCATCATTAGCAAGTTAAGGGAACTAACAGATCAGGAAATAACTCTTTTTTCTAAAGCCGAGCTCTTCTGCCCCCTTAATCCCCAAAGCACGTCCCTGCAGGTCACTGCAGGATCACACAAGGCATAGTGCAAGCAGAAGGAAGGATTAATGGGATGGAAAGTTGCACCTTTTGTCATTCAAGTTGCACTGAAAGTTATGCTATTAGACACTATTTTAGGGATTCTAAAGTAAACTCACTCACCAAAACCATCTAGGTTTAAAACCAGAATTCTTTAACCCAGAACCTTTTGGTTATCTAGTTTCTACCCCAGGCTGACAGGCTGCTGGCATAACAGGGGCACTAAGAAGCAGCCATGGAGAGGCAGGTGCAGAAATCCACTAACACATCAGGGGAACTGCACACTTGGTCAGATGGCAAAGCCTTGGTAGATGGCTCACAGACACAAGAAAACGTTGGTTTCCCCTTACTTAGGATGAGATGAGACCTAAGCATTGCACTAACAGACCTGTGGCTGTGGAATCAGTCCTCCCTCCAAATTAAACAACTCTTTCCCAGTTCAACCCAGAGTCAGCAAAAAGTGAGGGAAAAAAATTTTAAAAGCTTCAGTACAGGGAACCTCTTTGCCATATATGACACACTTGTCATGTATTCGAAGGTAAAAGTGACAGGGTGGGTAGGAGATTCAAAGCCCATGGCTCTGCTAGTGGTTTTATAGACAAACCTGCAACACAGCACTTCTTTCTTTCCATACGCAAACCTGCTCCAGGCATTGCCTAGGTGCTTGGCTTTGTATGTTTTTTCTGAGTCATATATATTTTATTAAAAAAAATAAAAGGCAGAAGGGAGGAAAAGAAAATCAGATGTCATCTAAAAGTGATGAAAGATTAAGAGAGAGGCAGCTCCAGAGACAGCCAGACCCATGCACAGACTCCAGCATACGGTAACTTTTTTCCAGAGGTGTCACTACAAGCAAACAACTGCAAATGGAGTTTATCCACCACCAATTTCAGCAATATAACATTTACCCACTTCTTACAGATACCAGAAAGGTGAGCAATTTACCACTGCACCACTGCACCTCTCTTCAGTCACTGGATAGCCACTTACAAGAGTAGAAATGAGAAGCTCTTATTTCAGGAAAGTCTTTTTTATTTCCTTCACATAGAGTTCTACCACATTAACGACATGGAGCTTAGATGCCATGAGAGGTGGAACTCTTCCAAAATACATTTCAGTTCCTGTCAGAAAGTATTGCGTGCCTTTGTGCAGGAAATTATAAAATAGAAAATAAACATGTAAATATACCATTTCAACACATCCTCTACATCAAAGCAAACCTGATGGTTTTAATTTCAGCTTTTTGAGGTTTTGCTTTTATAAGTTGCTGAATTTATTTTGTAGCTCCTGTTTATGAAAAGAACTTTAAAAGAGTTATAAATTACATTTATCAAATGAAGAAAAACTACAGCTATAAAGTTCTCAGAAAAAAAGAAATAATGTGAACCATGTATGTGCACTTGTGCGAGGACACACACACACAAACTTATGTATTTTTAAGTTAGTGACTGCTGAACCACAGACCACATGGAGAAGAGTAAAAACCACCCATAACCAGATGTGCCACTGTAAAACCCATATTTTAGGATATATTCTATGAAATCCTCAGCATACAGGAAGACATAAGTTCCCACACTATTAATATCAGCGATATGGATTCCTAGAGAGACTGACTACCTTCACACACCCAAAAATAATCCAAGCTCCAACTGGGAGGTACAGCCCTTGAGAAGTAGAGGGGGGGTTTACCGGAGTGAAAACACAGGATTTTGAAAACCATCCAGCTTAACACAGAAGTGAGAACAGCAGCAAGACGTCACTTCAAACCTTCCAAGAACCAGAGGGCTGCAGAAGGAATTCCACCCTTTCCCATGGAGTTAATACATGAGCGCTGCACTTCAGCTGAGCACATTGGAGTATGGTTTGTAGGGCCATGCAGAGCCACCGCTTGATTCACCATGGAACAGTGGCCTCAGGATACACTTGAATTTTCCTGTGGCAGGAAAGTGTAGCAGTGGGCTAGTGAAGCAAAATGCTTCACTTCTCTGCTCTATCCACAGCTGAATAGGAAACCCCAATTCAAAGGTTTCCTTCAAGCTATAAAAACAAAGCAAAGCTGTTTCCAGGGAATGGAGAAAAAGTCATTTCCAAAGTCCCTATCCAGCTACAAGTTGAGTATACAAGACCAGAAAGCTTTTTTACCTCGGAATATCTCTCACTGATCTAGTAGAGCAAAGTTTGTTGATATTCAGGGTTGCAAACCCATCTGTTTACTCAGGCTTTTGTCTGTCAGCATAGTTTGAAGAGGTCACTTTGAGAGATCAATTTTTTTCCTGGGGGTTTCTTCAGAGCTACCACAATTTGTTATTGCGTCTCTTTAGAGGTTTTAATTTGTGGTTTTCAAGATTGCATAACTGCACGGAGAGGAGGTGAGAGGCCCACATGAATAGTTCAAAATAAGTTTGACAATATAGTAAATATCTACCCAGTAATTTTCCCTGGACTGAGCACCATGGAATGCCAGAGAAGTTATTAATCAGGCTAGTGGATGAACGTGGCTTTATGAGGGTTGGAGCACACACTTCCCTTCAAATGCTAAATGCTGAATTACCTTGCTGTTGACTCCAACTAAAGACGATGCACCAGGGCACTGCAAACCAGACCAGACATCTGATTGAATTGCTCTAAACCAGTCTATTCAGAACCAGATAAAGGAAAAAATAAAACGAAATTTAAATTTTGCCTTTATTTAGGATTCTTGTAATAACTTACATAAAAATGAAGCAAGCTGCCTAGCCTCCCATGAGGAGGCTTAGCATTCATTTTTCCATTTTGCAGATGTTAGGCAGGAGGCACGGACATGCACAGTCACTTTTGGAGAAGCACGAACTGCACCTGGGGGAACTGCAGGTCCTCAAGGTCTTTGGGAATCTGCAGCCAGAGACCTGGCATTGGCCACAGGCAGAAATGGGGCACTCAGGACCCATAGGCATATTGGGTCGCATGTCCCAAAGTCAGTGTGACAGGTACCTGGGTGAGTGGCAGCTGTAGCAGCAGCTCAGGGATGCATGAGCCACGTTTGCATAGCAGAGGGCAGTGTTCAACATTTTGGACAACTAATGTTCCTTTCTGAGGAAGCTGGTGAGGAAATTATGTGCATGCTGCAAGCTGGGAATCCTGCAACAGTGGAGTGGCAAGATTCTGACCAGAGACACCAAACTACATTTAAGCTCTTCTGTACTTCTGGGACACGTCTCCATCTAGTTCAGCAGGAAGGAATTTACAGGCCATAAATTCCTACCTGATGGGTAAAGACTGAAAGTGGCCAGTCGGTGTTCAGCCCTGCATACTGCGAGCACTTTGCTACAGATACACAAGCCACCCAATCCAAAACCACTCGCGTGTCCACTCTATGGACAGCACACAGGTCACCTGGCCATGCCCGTGAGGTGACACTTCAGCCCTCGGCTTAAGGATTTTGCCAGACCTAGTCCCGTGAGAAGCTTGCGTTTGTATGTCACTTGACAGGTGCAGAAAAGTACTGCTGGCTGCTCCTGGGACGCCGTAAAGGAGTATCTGCCCTGACTCGCTGCTCAGTTGGAAGCAGCAGGACCTCAGTGAGGAGCGGGACATCGCAGACGCAGCGCTCTCCTGTCGCCTGCACCGTCCCCTCTGCCCACCCATTGTGGCGTTCCCCGCAGACCCCGCTCGGCGGTGGCCGCGATGCAGCCCCGTATTCCCGAGAGCCGCGGGTGGCAGGTGGCGGGGCCGGGGCCGGGNCGTCCCGCCGCCGCCACCGGAGGATGCGGCCGAGGGTTCGAGCCCCGGGTGCTCCCGCGGCGCCGGGGCGTGCGGTGGGGCGGAGGCTGTGCCCAGGGGGCAATCGGGCTGCCGGGGCGGGGAGGGGAAGAAGACGCGGGAAGGGACGCGGCGAGAGCGGCCCGTCCCTGTCACCTGCAGGTGCTTGCCGGGACGGCCCTGGCCCCCGCTCCCGCCCCGGCTCCGCGCCCGCACAACCCGTGGGGAGCTGGGCCGGGGGCGGGCTGTGCCTGTTGCATTGTCCTTGGCGGGGCTGTCTGTGAGAGCCCGCCGCTATCTCAGGCCGGGGACCCCGGCAGTGCCCTGTGTCGGACTCTCTGCCCTGCCTGATAGCGGCTGCACCCTGCTCCGTTGCACGTCCCTCGCGGCTCCCGCCGGGGCTCTCTCCCCTTTTGTCTGTGTATTTTTAGGTCATTAGAGTGGAGGGGTAGGTAATCCCCAGGCTCAAGTTCCAGAGGGGCGGGTTCTGGCCGGAGGTGGAGTCACTTTTCATTTAAATCCCTGACTATAAAATGGGCTTAAAGAGAAGCGGGATCTCAGCTGTGCTGCACAGACCCCGGCACGCAGGGTGCGTGGGGGCCCCCCGGCAGCCAGCGCCCTGCAGCACAAGCCGCTGCGATGCTCCACTCCCTCGGCGTTCACACCTTGCAGCTGCTCACCCAGGCGGCCGCCTGCATCCTCCTCTTTCCCCGCTTCCTGCTCACCGCCGTGATGCTCTGGCTCCTGGATTTTCTGTGCATTAGGAAGAAGATGCTGACGATGCCCACAGCGGAGGAGGCGGCCAGCGCCAGCGAGGGGCCGCCCCCCGACGACCCCCCGGTCTGCGTGTCCGACTCCAACCGCATGTTCACGCTGGAGTCGCTGAAAGCCGTGTGGCACGGCCAGAAGCTGGACTTCTTCAAGTCGGCGCACGTGGGTTCCTTGGCCCCTAACCCTGAGGTGATCCAGCTGGACGGGCAGAAGAGGCTCCGCATCCTGGACTTCGCCCGCGGCAAGAGACCCCTCATCCTCAACTTCGGCAGCTGCACCTGACCCCCGTTCATGGCCCGCTTGAGGTCCTTCCAGCGTCTGGCCGCGCACTTCGTGGACATTGCCGACTTCCTGCTGGTGTACATCGAAGAAGCACACCCCTCCGACGGCTGGGTCAGCTCGGACGCAGCCTACAACATCCCCAAGCACCAGTGCCTCCAGGACAGGCTGCGGGCAGCTCAGCTGATGAGGGAAGGGGCGCCCGATTGCCCCCTGGCCGTGGACACCATGGACAATGCTTCCAGCGCCGCCTACGGTGCCTACTTCGAGAGGCTCTACATCATCCAGGAGGAGAAGGTGATGTACCAGGGAGGCAGAGGACCAGAGGGCTACAAGATCTCGGAGCTGAGGAGCTGGCTAGACCAGTACAAAACCCGGCTCCAGAGCCCCAGCACGGTGGTCATCCAAGTGTAAAAAGGACCTGGCAAGAAGCGCAGGGGTGGAGAGGCGAGGGAGGGCGGGAGGAGAGGTGGGGAGGGAGAAGGCACTGCGTCGCGGATGGCAGGAGCTGTCTTCCCGCGGGGACACTCGAAGGAGGCTGCTGTGCGAGCTTTCGAGCAAGACGTGCCATAGTCCTTTCTCTATTCAAATCATGTTGATTTGCCAGCCACACTCTATCAATACTGTATTTCCATGTGCGTTTTGTAAATAACTCTGTCTTTTCTTTTGTTTTCTTTTCTTTTCTTGTTTGCTTTTTTTTTTCTTTGGAGAAGCGTTTACTATTTTTTAAGGAGGCTCTCTTCCTACGGGATCTGTTCCCAGCTGCGTGTGTGCGCGGGTGTGTGTCTGAAAAGTTGTGTACAAGTGCTCCGTGCTGCCTAGCAAGTGCTAACTGGGATTTCTAGTATTTCTTTGTGATGACCGATTTTGAAATGGGTTTCTCTAACGCCAGGAAATCGCGTCTGATGTTGTCAAATACTAGAACTGCCAATAGCCAGAGCTGGACGGAATGTCCTATTTATGTGGGGGGGTTTTGTAAGACGTTCGTTCACCTTCCTTTTTTTTTATGAATTTTTTTAAATAATAAAGGTTGAGTAACTACACTTCTAAGCTTGACTGCCTTTCTTTATCTTCAGACCGCTACGTTCACTTTCCCTTTTGCCTACCTCGCAACACCCTCCCCGCAGCCGAGGAAGGGCAGGCGGAGCAGCAGGCGGGAGAGGATGCGCTGCCGGGGCCTCGGGGGCGGCGAGCTCTGGCTCGGCGGTGGCAGGAGCGCGTACCGCCCGCGACCCGGAGAAAAGGGAGAGTACTGGGTGTCCCCCGGGGGAAATCCAAACCTCCAGGGCTCCTGGGGGAGGAGACCGGTCAGGAGGACCGCGTTCTCCCTAAGTGACCCCGGCGAGGCGGCCCCGGACTGAGCCCTGAGCCCTGGAGGGCGAAGGTGCAGGGCTGACCGGCTCCGTGCAGGCAAGTGAGTCCCGACCAAAAATGCAGGCTGGGGATAGCCATCCTGGGCGGGAAAGGAGAGCCGCCCCGCAGAGGACACCCCCTCTCGGGCACGCAGGCAGTGCCGGACCGGAGCCCGGACGAGGGTAGCGCGAAGCGCACCTGCGGCGAAGAGGGGCTGACGGACTCGGGCAGGACGGCAGCGCCCAGCCCGGCCGTGCAAGGCTCAGCCCCATCTCCGGGGGTCGGCACCTGCGCTTCAAAGGAGGCGGGGTGCCGAATCTTGCTGCCTTGGAGCCGACAGGTGAGACAGGGCGTGGAGAGCATCCCGCAACCTGCGCAGGTCCCGTGCAAAGCCGCCCGGAACCAGCGGGTCTTTAAGGACCACCCTTGGCGCCTCTGAACGCCTCCACGTCCTTGACAGCAGCAGGACGAGGCGCCCGAGCTGTTAAGCCCCTAAGTTGTGGAGAGGGGTGCACGGCCCGGAGGCAGGACAAGCCACGGACGCCCCTCTCCGCAGCTGGGCACCGAGTAGCGCCCGCAGTGCTAAACTAAACCTGCGGGAAGCTGTTTGTAAGGGCGTTGTAGACCCTGTCTTGACAATGTTCCTCTGGACCCGCAGTTCCAATCTCAACATTCACGGTTTAGACCAGCACGCGTAACCACTCCCGCCGCTCCCCGCAACAAAAGCAGCACCGAGTGGTCCCTCACAGAGAAATCAGATGCTCCGACCCCTCTCGTCGGTCCTCTTCGCCATCGCAGCCCCCCTGGGAATCGGGCCGCTCTGCTGAGGTGTCAAAAGATCCACCTCAAGTGCCCGCTTCGGGCTTCCCGACCCGCCTAGCTATTGCGCCTGCTCTGATGGGCTCGAAATCCATTCAGCCCTTCTTCACCTTCCCGGTGCCCCCAAGAGCGCACCCCCCGGCACCGGGCTCAGGGCTGCACCGGTTCCGCCCGGTTCAGGCGTCCCCGGTGGATGCTGGGACGGCGGGGCGAGAGCCCACCCCGAGATGGGCTTGTTTGCCCTGGCTGGGCGCCGAGCACAGAGCCCTCTGCGAAGTCCTGGAGCGGAGGGAAGCCTCGGCGGCAGGGCCAGCAGGACAGGCTGCGGCAGGACAACCCCCGGCACGGGCAGCGCCCGCCCAGGCACAGCAAAGGTGTGGGTGCCTGAGCCTGTCCCCGTCCGTGCCTCCTGCCTGGTGCATGGGCACATCAGCCTCGGCTCCCTCCCGCCACCCCACGAGGGACGAATGAGTGCTCCTCTCCGGTACGAGACTCCCGAGCACCAACAAATCTCGCCCTGCCCCGCTGCGGGACAGCAGAGCCCCCCGCTCCGCCCTGCTGCCCACGGCTCCCAGCGTCCCGGCCCTGGCCCTGCCCCGCAGCGCCTTTCCCAGCCCCTCACACGTCGTGCCGTGAAGACCAAAGGCAGAGGAGCAGCGGGTCTCCTCTCTCGGCTACAAGGGCAGCCTCGGTGTAAGCGATTACTCTTTTTCTCTGTTTTTGTTTGGTTTTTTGTTTGTGGTTTGTTGGTTTTTTGGTTGGTTTTTTGTTTTTGTTTTGTTTGTGTGGGTTTTTTGGTACAGCTTAGTTTTCCTTACTTTACAATAAAGCCATTCTTTGCTTTCTCACCTCGTTATCTCTTTCCTTTATATGCTTTTGGCAAGCTTTAGTCGTAGTCCGAAGTTACAGGCGAGACCCGGGCACATCTCAACCCCGGCCTGGCCCGCAGGACATTTTCCGGTCATACAGACAGAAATGGTCACTGTGGGCTTTAATAATAACAGACACAGCCTCATCTTTACTCTCTACTACTAGCAGATCTTGGTCAAAGGCTATATGAGGTCAGGATTTTTTTTTTTTCCCTAAATAAGTCAGCTTTCTAAAGCTACATTCCTCCTCTACACCGAACACAGAGCTCTTATTTATCACTTTCTCTTTAATCAGCAACAGAAGAAAAATTTGCTATGAATTCCTGGAATCTCTGAAAGAGATCACACTTTTCCTTTGCACAAATCAAAGTTATCTGCTCCTATTATATCCTCCACTTAAAATGAATCGTAAGCCTCCATCCCACTGAGCTTTCTCGGGGATACTTGTTTAGCACAGACGAGAACAATACGCTGTACATCTGAAGAGCCCAGGGCAGCAGAAGCCTCTCCGACTGATACAAAGGATTGAGAAATGTCCTATCTTTAAAATGCATTTTTAGTGCCTTTCCACCTCCCTAGTGCATGACAAACAGAAGTCAGAGAGCACGGAGAGATTTATCAGAGAGAGATCTGAGTGGCGATTACATGTTCTGTCAATAATTAATTGAATTATGTCCTCATCATAATTGCATACAATCCTCTAGCCAGGAGGAGAAAAGAAAGAAGGAAGTTGTGGTGTGGTCAGAGGGGGATCTCAGGACATGGTTCCAGTCATTAAAAATGTGATGTAACATTGCAATCTGGTGTATTTTGAGGCACAAATGGGGAAACACAAATGAAACCAACTACTAAGATATTATTTGCTTTAGAGCAGGGAGACAGAAAAAGCACTTGCTTTCATTAGTTGTTTTCATTACTACCTTTTGCTGGGGATTTATAGGTATTTTGCCATGCAAAGACCAGAGGTCTTACTCATTTGAACTGTGAGCTATATGTTGTAGGCTTTTTATTGTTCACCACATACTATCTGACTACACTGGATGTTTCTGGTATTTGAAATAAAAATTTTAATTGGTCCAGAAATTAAAATTAGTCCAGCAAAGCATCCTATATTCAATACAAATGTAGAAATGACACTTTCAAATAATCTTGCAAGCAAATTGTTACTCTGACACTAATTTTTCTGCACTTCTTCCAGTCATAAGGGAGATCATCATATCATTATTAATTTATTATTTACTGAGAGCTGTTAGAGTACTCTTTTGGTACACAAATGCAAGAAAACAAGGATCTTGATTCAGTTCTCACACAAGTTTTGTACTGGTGTAACTTCAATGACACGGGTGTAGTCACTTCAGAACCACCTGGGTGTAATTATGATCAAAATCTGGGCTATTGCACTTCCTTTGCTTTTCTAATGGTTCAAAACCTCTATTTTTCTACAGCATGCTGCGGAAGACAGCTGTTTGCATACAGAGCTCAAAAATCATTCTCAAGTTCCTCCTCACTGCCAGTGCCAGTGTCCTATATCCTGCCACAATTTAGGCATGTCAGCATATTTCCTCACCGTTCTGCATTCTCCGTACAGTATGAGAGTTGTAAACCCCATCGATGTGTATTTCCCTCCACTTGTTAAGGCACATCCTCCTGGTGTCTTGAGCTTTAGATCAGGTAGCTTTTCATTCTAATTGCTTTTAAGATCCAGCTTCCAAAAGGGAATTTGACACCTGCTTCCCTCCTTGCAAATTTCTATTTTCAGACAAATATTTGATGATGCCTCTTGTAAAGGGGTTCATTTATGACCTCCATTCAATTGACTAACTCATGTATTTCTCATTTTCTTGGCCTTCCACCTGCTTCTTCAGAGAGTTTGGAAGTGGTTTACAGTGGTAAATGCACTAACACTCAACGGCCAAAAACATCTTAACCAGAATTGCAAACAGTATTCAGTAGTTCCCGGGTGAAAATGCTATGCAGGACAAGGTTAAAATCCTTCAGCTAATATGTTTTGCATGAGAATCCTTCTCAGGGCTTATGCCCTCAAAAGTAAGGCTCCCTCAGTCTGGTCCATGCAGTTCCTGTGCCGATCAAACTTAGATCAGGCCTGTATGTTGTTTCATCTCTCTTTTGCAAGTTAATGGTTCCATCCTGACTTTGCACACGGAAGCGTTTGCTTCCATTTCCTTTCACGTAATAAATAGCCTCTGATGCAGTTTGTTGTTTCTGCGTTGGGATGGCAAGCCGCAAGCCTTCCCGGAGAGCGCGTGAGGCTGCCTCGGGGAGAGCGGCTGTTCTGCTTCCCGTAGCCCTTCCGGGCGGCCCCGCACTCCTGCGCCAGCAGCTCTCGGCTCCACACCACGTGGCCATAAAGGAGCTGAGAAGGCTCCCCACATGGGGACCTCAGAGGATCTTTATTCACATGGTGACAAGCTGGTTCCCAAAGGCAGAGAGAGAGTACATGGCATGGGCCTGAAGTTTTATTTGGGGATGAGGGGGGTGGAGAGAGCACATGAACGAATGGTTTCAGGCACAGGGGCGGTGCATGGGTGGAGCTCGGGTATTGGGACCAACAGGGAGAACCCAAGGGAGTGATCAGGACTACGGGCGAGGAAGGGATAACAATGTGGGAAGCGCAGGCATTTAGTAAGAAAAGGAGTGGGGAAATACAGCCCTACAGTTCTCCATCTTAAAAGGACCTTTAGGACATGGCCATATGGGGTAAGGTAGCTCAACCCCCTACACATCATCCCCTAGTGCCCAGAATTACCCCAACATGGAGGTGATCCCTGAAAGTCTGATAAAGCTATCCAAGAGCTGCATTACTTCATGGAGTCTTCAAGAATGACCTAGAACATGGTCCCCAGCAGAATGGTATTCCATTATCCGTTATAAAGTAATGGGCGCTATGAAAAATTATAAACAGATTTATATTTTACTGAAACCACTAGCAATGAGGGGTTTCAATAAATGAGGATAATGAGGGTAAGAACCATGGTAAAACTTTCATTCTTTTATGTCCATCTTCTCTCTCTCACCATCTTAGGTTTATAAACTATGCTTGAGCAGTCTGCATTTGACCAGATTTTAACATCCCATTCCAAGGCACCCCAGATTGGGGTCATATTTCTATTTCTCTTGTGTCTTGCTTTTCTTGCCTGAAGAGTCAGTCAGAATATACATTAAGAATCACAGCATATTCTGAGCTGGAAGGGACCCACAAGGATTATCAAGTTCAACTCATATGAATGGCCCATATGGGGATGAAACCCACAACCCCGGCATTATTAGTACTGTGCTCCAATCAACTGAGCTTGTCCCAGTCCACCCCTTGCAGTGGACAAAATTCAGTATATTCACTTATCACTAGAGGTTATCAGGCATAATTCCTCAAATTATGTACCACATTACAGAAATCAAATGAGGTGTCACTGCACAAAACCTCACTTCAAGTACCATAAATTCAAAAAATTTTGTGTTGAAACATCTTCCAGAGCTTTCTCTGAGTTCATATAACTTCGTAAGCATAATTATGCCAAAGGTATCTTTAGTGCCAAAGACCTGATAGTGAGAATAATGTCTAAGAATAAAAAAATAATTTCATAACATCTGGATAGAAATTTAAATGTATATTTATTAAAAATATGTTTTATTAAGTCATAAATAAATTTTTATGTATATATTATGACTTTTAAGAATTGTTATAATGGAAGTGACCCTTAAAAAAACTGTGGTACTGAGCTGAAGAAATTCTGAAAGTTACACAATTCCATGCAAGAAAAAAATATTGTTTATTTGATCACTTTCCATTTGTGATGAAGGACAACCAGGAAAGAATAGGGCACAAGGCTGCTGTCAACCAGATTTGCAGCACATGAACATAGAGAACATACTGTGCCACTAACACAGACACATACAATTGCAGAGATCAAAATTAGCCCAAAGTGGTTTTGGAACAGTGGAAAAGGAGAGGCAGGGAGTTGTGCATTTTAGAGAATAAAATAGTTATTTCAAGAAGTGATAAATATACTTTTTTTTTTTTTAATTACCAAGTTAACTTCTATTTCTTTTCACTCAGAAGTGAAACACATCCATTGCATGTGTGTTGGTGAATAACATACAGTTCTGGGGAAATGGAAGAGATTAGATGAAACTCAGTTGTCTAGTTCCCTCTATTTCATTTAATCTTTTTTTCCCCTTTTAACTGTATATTGCCTTCTCTAGAACACAGGCCACTGGAATGATTATGCTGGGCTCTAATTTTTTGATGTTCATGCAGATCTGTACGTGTCTCTGGCAGAGTTTAGCTGACTGAAGTATCTTTGTTACAAAATAATCTAACATGACATCAAACTCAGTCAATTGTTCTATCTACCTGATTAAAGCAAAAGTATGGCAAGCAAATGCAACAGAAGAATTTGGAATTGTTCCCCAGAACTGACCAGCAAGACCTCTCCTATTCCCATGAGATGTCTTCAGTTGATTCATTCAGCCATAATAAATTCCAGAAGTTATCTAATGGGAGGAACAGAATGGAAGAAAAGAGAGCAAAATGAGGAAAAAATGTCATGGACCTTGCATTTTGGTTTTTTATTACTGACTGGGTGAAAGTGTTCTACTGCATTCTCATGAACACAAAGACAGTTTTGGAGGAACTCAATAGTGATTTACCAGCAGAACTGAAACAAACTGATATGTACCATAGAAATACATCTGTTTTCTAAAGCTGGATAAGAAGCTACCCAGGGAGATACATATTAGCCCTTTCTGCAGACACTGCTTGAAGCTGGAAATATCTTTTTGCTTTTACCACATATTTTATGTCACTATGAAATCACTTTGGAATCTTCCATTTTGTTAGTAAATCTAATCCCAAGAAAAGAGACTTGACAAAAAGGAAAATCAGACTTTATTCTATCTTTCCAGTTATTGAATGCTGAGTTCATTCGTAGATCTGTCAAGCCCCTCTTGCTCAATGCAGTAAGACAATGGTTCAAGGGCCAGACAGTGGGGAAGAAGCCATTGAGGTCTCTGAGACTGCAGCACAGTATCACAAATGTGTGAGATAAGGGCCAAACTGTGGGACGATGACACGAGGGAGAGGATTATCTATTCCCATGCACAGCACTGACAGCTGACAGACATGCACAGATAAATATTGTCTCTGAAACCTGGTGCTATTTTTGCTACCAGGTGAGCAATCAGGGCATTCATTGCAATTCCCATGTCTTTCATTTTTAGACGATGGATGTGTCATCGTTGCAAAATGGAATTTGGCCTTTTTTGGAAAAGAAATCAACACTTAAGTCATATTTTTGAGCAAGTCAAAAGACACCCAAGGGTATGATTGCCTTGTATGCTGTTCTTTTTAATAAGGCCAAGGAAAAGCATCACTGGATGGGATCATAATCATCTGCTGCTTTAATGCAGACAATCGAAGAAGTCTCCTTACTGATGGCTGTAAATTCATCATTATGGATACCACTCAGAGCCATTTGGCATGACATTTTTTATGCATAGAACAGAAAAGTGCAGTATTACTCCTGAGTGATTGGATGAGTTGTACATCCATTAATGCGCATAACAGAAAATGTTTCCCAGCTCCGACTTATCTCCTACACAAACTGAGAAGATGCAGATTGACTTGCTGCTATTTACTCAAAATTTTGGTGAATTTTTTCATTCTGTCCAAAATCCTATTTATCTGAGAACCTACTATCATCATGCATTGTAAATTGTACTGCTGACTCTGAGATCATAATAGTCTGGCTGTGTTCACATATTATGAAATTTACTGGATGACATGCAATATGAGAGAAAATTATTTGCACTAACCCCATAATGAATAAACATTTCTCAGTTCACTGCTTTAGGAAATGAAGGAATTGGTAGATCATAAGCCCAGGAAAGCTGGACAAATTTTTAATTAGATTTTTTATCCACCCAATTGCCATTTCAACCTGGTTAAAATCCATGTGTCATCCATCTGAAAACTGAAAAATTAGTCCACCAAGAATTCATTATAACAGAAAAACATTAAAAGTAAAACAAAAAGCCCCTATGCTCATTTTCATAATAGACTGCCTTTTTCATTTAATATGTTTAATTTCTAAATGTAGCTAGGTTAACTATTCCAGAAAAAAAAATAAAATTTCATTTTCCATTTTGGCCAACTCAAAAATATACATTTTCCTGTTATTCAAGTGAAACAAAATATACATTATTCAAATTTCCTCTTCTGTAGTGCTTCTTTCTGTTCGTGAATTGTTCAGGAAGTGGTTATGATCAGTTAATTCATTCACACACTTCATCGATCAAATTACATGAAGAAATTTCAGCCAAGAATGTATCAACTAATTGTTCACTTAGAATATTTATTTAGCTGTGATATAGAACGATCACTTACATGAACGGTGTCATATTTTCTCCCCTGCTGATTATATGGCTTTCTTTTTTCAGAGAGGAAATACCAAATATCAAGTAATGGCATTTCCTAGATGTGAATTATCAGACAAATAATCATTAAATGTTTACAAGATATACAAAGTTTCTATCCAGACAGTGACATTATCCACCTTTAAGCCGTTGACACATTTTCAGAACTCTGAACCAGTATCTTTTATTTAATTGTATGCACAAAGTAGAGTTTATAGGAGAGATCTAGATTATAAGAATGCTCCTGAAAATAATAATTTTAAAGTCCAGATTTTAGGCTTCCAGTATAAGCAATAGGTAGAATACAATCCTGCCTCATCTGCCAAATAGTGAGGACGCTTACTTAAAGGAGGACATTTTGGTACAAACCCAGCCCATGTCCATGGATCTGAACCTGGAAATTCCGTAACCTGGACAATGTCATAGCCTGTGAAACACGCAAACCATTTTCTTGGAACTTTAGGGGAAGAGGTACTGATCTGCACTTGTGGGGAATGGTTGGAGTACGACTGTTCACTTTCCTTGCAAAGCTACTTACTGAGGATATAAAACAGCTGTGTTACAGTATCAAGCAAAATATCAGGTACATGCCATAACTGTGAGGCTACTATTTAATTCCAGATGACCAACATTCTTCTTTATTTTATTCTGACCAGAAAGGTTATTCTGACTTGAGAAAGTTTCCCAACATTTAGCCAATAAATTCCCTCAGAAAAACCCTGAATTTACCAGAAATTCACACACACTCCAAACAAAACCCCAAAAATCTCGAAGAAAACCCCAAAAGAAAAAAAGAAATTAAAGGGAAGAAAAGAAGAAAAGTTTTATCCAAAACTTTTAGGTCAGCTCTAGGATGGACTTTTGGACTCGCTTGTAATTGCTTTCATTGTCTGACTGGCCAGCATTACTTATCTTCCCCTGCTGCACGTATGACCAAGTGTTGTGTAGGCAGGCGTGCTGGCCAATAAAACCTCAAAAAGCAGTGAAACATTCCCATCAGTGCAAACAACAGTTCTCAGTATAAGTAATTGTCTTGTCATATCTCCCCAGGCCCATTCTTTTCCTTTCCTTCTCTCCCACTTGAATTTCCTCAGAGATGTTCTTTCTCCATCCACATAGCCTCATGTTACATCTCTGCAGCTCTGCTGCCCTCCATTCTAAAATCTGGCATTACAGTGAAACTTCCAAGAATTCCATTCTCTGAAACATTATGAGTCACACTGTAGTCCTCAGCAATAGTTTTAAAACACCAATGTTTTTTTAATCACTCTTGAGACCCACAGAAGAAAGTAAGGATATTATCTTGCTGACTTACAGTCGTGGTTGTTTTTTCTATTGCCACCCACACTCTCTCATCTTTCTCCAGATACTCTGCTCCAGTCTCTCAATAGTGCAGGCATATGGTATTCAGGCATGCCAGAGTCTGACTTCAAGTTTTAGTCATTTTTCTTCCTGTAAAAAGGATGGAGGGACATTAAGCCTATGACCATTTGAGAGCTTTCTTTATGTGACACTTTTATTAGGGTTTATATTTTTAAAAAAATTATATGCTATACTGTAAAACTAACAAAGAAATATCAGGTCTAGGCCATAATTCATCTTATCTGAATACCAGCAGTGCCATGTGTCTGGTATGTCAGAGGCAGCACAGAAATCACTGGTACAACAATGAACATATGAAGGGGAGAATTCATGCCTGCTTCTGGCAGTGATTTCAAAAAATGCATTTTAACACAGGAGATGGTTATCTTCAGGAGCTGTAGTTGTAAATACTATCCCTGATAAGAAAAACATAAATCTTTATTCCACCGTTTGAAGAATTTTCCATTTTAATTAGAAAAAGGAATCCAAGTTACTAAGCTATAGTAAAGTTATCAGTTCATTTTCATTGTATGTTTCAGTGTTTGCTCCTTTTTTTTTGAGCACGAGGGATGAGGTAGCTTGTATTACAAAAGAGTTGTTTGCAGCTTGGGACTGAAGTTCCACAAATTGCTGTTATCTGCTGTGTGGATGCTCATGTGACACACTGAATAAATATACCTCAAGGTAAGCACATAACACTGGACAATGTGCATTCAATAAAGAAGATCCCTAAAGACAACAATTATCTGAGTTCTGTAGAGAACAGCTTTTGCACGAAGCACTTGAGGATGACTGGCTGCCCCATGATAGTTTTTAGACAAAGCTGCCAGGAAATAAGAGGATGAAGAGACCTAGATTCTAAATTATCAGCTGATCATGTGAAGAAAGTACATACTTAGGTCTCAAAAGTTACTGAAAAATGGTCAGTGAGCTTGCCTGTGCAAGAGATGGTTGAGAGAACTGTGAAAATAAACACATCATTGAGAAATTGAGGTAGGATGAGTGAGATTTACTTAAGAAAAGGCGAGAACAGTGTTAAACGAAATAGAAAAGAATCCATATTAAATAGTGGCATTAATGCAGTCAGCTAGGAAGCTACGAGTGATCAAGACTCCTCAAGAATCAAAGTTAGATGAAGGATTTTATACACACTTATTCATGTATTTGTTTGTCT
Source organism: Platysteira castanea (assembly GCA_013397175.1). Lineage (NCBI taxonomy): Eukaryota > Metazoa > Chordata > Aves > Passeriformes > Platysteira > Platysteira castanea. Next base: position 1,240,021 of record VYXC01008169.1, read on the forward strand.
ACAAAAATAAAACACAATCACACTGAAACTGCTCATTTTACATCCAGCTCATTTAGGGCTTTTCTCTCTCACTGCCTCTTACCGACAAGTGTGGAAAAGCAATAAACTTGCTTTTCATTTTGGTAGGATTTTGCTTCTAGTCTATGCGTCTTCAAGAAATCTTCACCATTTTTTTTTTTGTTTGTTTGATTGTACCAATACTAAATTTTTGGAGTATGTTTTAATTCCTGGGCTGCATCCAAAGCAGTGTGGGCAGCAGGTCAAGGGAGGTGGTTCTGCCCCTCTAACTGCCCTCATGACATCCCACCTGGAATTCTGCATCCAGCTCTGGGGTCCTCTGCACAAGAAGTACATGAACCTGTTGGAGAGAGTCCAGAGGAGGGC
>VYXC01008169.1:1240431-1271872 GCA_013397175.1 Platysteira castanea
GAGACAGGCTGAGAGAGTTGGGATTGTTCAGCCTGGAGAAGAGAAGGCTCCAGGAAGAATTCTTTGTGGCCTTCCAGTACCTACAGGGGATTATAAAAAAGAGGGAGCTCAACTTTTTATACAGACGGGTAGTGGCAGGACGAGGGGGAATGGTTTTAAACTAAAAGAGGTGTTGCCCTGGTTTTTTGTAAGCCTTTTTTTTTAACTTTGGTGTCAGATTTTTTTCACACAGTTTTATGTAAATAGTAGCCGATGTTTACTTAACGGTGTTTTCTGTTTTTCATTCCTTTTGTAATATGACAGCTTTGATGAGCACCTTTCTTCTCCAGTGAGATGGAGAAGGAAGTGAAATGCTCTCCAATCCCTTGTGGAGTTGGGATGTGTATAAGAATAAGATAATGTCAATAAATCGATGTCATATCCTCCTTTCTGCTGAAGCTGGCAGGTGTAAGAGCCTCTTTATTGTGTCTCCCCGGACACAAAGAGGAGAGATTAGATATAAGGAAGATATTCTTTACCCACAGGGTAGTGAGACACAGGAACAGGCTGCCCTGAGAAGTTGTGGATGCCTCATGCCTGAAGTGTTCAAAACCAGGTTGGATGGTGCTTGGAGCAATGTGGTTTAGTGGAAAGTGGCAGGGGGCTTGGATCTTGATGATCTTTAAGGTCCCTTCCAACCCAAACCATTCTATTATTCTAAGATGCCGTAACTACCAGGCCAACACATTTAAAAATTGCTTTACTCGCTGTGGTTGTTTTTAAAATTTAAAAAAAAACCCAAAAAACTCTAGGAAATAGATCAAAATATTAACACATTTATTAGCCTAATATTAAACTTCTAAATCTGTATTTGGTGTCCCTAGTGTCAGTAAAGCTGTTAATTCTCAGTGATGGATATCCACAAATCTCAAATAATGCATGTGAGGTACAACTTGGCTAAACATCGCACTATCTAAAAACTCATTATCATTATAGATTTGAGAGCCTATTTAAATACAGACATCCAGTTTTGAACATTTGTCATAAGAGTGTAGCAGTGATGGGCTCAAATATTTGGTAACTGCTGATGTCATTGATGAGCCGCTGAGATTTCAATTTTTCACAAAAGATGTTGTTACCAATAGAACACATCCTTAAGCCCCTTCTGTTTCCCTATTTTTATTACTTCTAAGAAAAATACTATCCTCACCATTTCTGAATCCCCATCAGTATGATTTTGTGCCTTGGGCAGAACAGGATGCAGCAGACACACAAACAACCTTTGGCCTGGGCAGCACACGCCAGGCTCAGCAAGGAGAATGCCATCAGTCCAAGAACAATAGCTAAAGCTTCTCGGTCACTCTGAACCATTCTCCTGAGTGGCCCTTCCTACTACCTCTTACTGGCTTTTCAGGAATAATTGCAAACAGGCAGCAGTTACACCATTTCTGTGAGTTTAAAGGGAGCTGAAAATCAGAACTGAGTTGTTTGTTGCTACCTTTTCAACAGCAGAAAATGTCAAGAGCACAGGCAATTTCCATCTGAATTTACTGATGCTTTATTCAGTGCTCCACAGGCAGAAAAGACAAGTGATACAACAGGGAAATCTAGCACATACAAAGTATGAAGGCCTGAAAATGAAGATTGTTGTGAAATTTAGAAACATGATACTGATTTGAATGCGCATGTCTCTAAAACAGTGTCTTCTATTACAGATCTCTGATGTGTATATGCCAGACATAGCTGAGTGAGAGCCAAAGCCTAGATTAATTTGCTTTCTATAAAAGTTGCCTACACATATATCTGAAAATCAAAACACAGAAAATAGTATCAGAGTGCTCATAAAGAATATAATATTTAATTAGTTACAGGTTAGTAACTAATTAGTATAAATTCAGGACTTTACCTTAAATGATTCTTCATTTTGTTTTGTTTTCCTTGCATAAAATAAACTTCCGGAGTTTGGTTTTCATTATAAGCATTATTTAATGAACTCTCTGTTGCTAATGATTTAGTCAGAAAAAAGACAGTAGTATTTTGTTCACTATTACCTTCTTTTTCTATGTGAAAAAAAAAAAAAGATGCAATATAATACTTGGGGGACTCAAAGGGTAAGTATCCAAATAATTTAGAAGACAAAGACTGCATATTTTAACCAATCTACCCTAGTATGGCAATATGATGGGAGTTACAGCTGTGACAGAGATTTTAAATGGGAAAGACTCAATGCAGATCTGCAGATGGAAGTCATGTCTCAAAAATGTGTTAAGCTTGTCCAAAGGAGCATGTGGGTAAGATGATCTGGTAACTGCAGTGTTGCAATTGTATACTTGGATACTCTGGTGCATTTGTCATGGATTTCCATGGAGCTTTGGGAAAATTCACAGGCCTTTAAAAGGATGAAGTTACCATGGTGCAAGAGCAATGGTCTTCTTGAGCATTATTAGCTTTTTTTCAAGTTAGGAAGGGAAAGAAGGAATGAGCAGCCAGTTGTCAGAAGGGAAGAAGGCGCTTGTAAGGTGTTACAAGGTCTTTGCTGGAATCTCTGCTGTTCAGCCTGCTCCTGAGTAACCCCAAACACGAATAGAAACTTCATATGTTCTGCTGATGATCTGAAATTACTCAGGACAGTCAAAACTAAAGTTGTTTGAGGCAGAAGTACCATGCAGTCCCAAATGACTTGATGGTAAAGTGACAGATGAAATTAAATGCCATTTCTAAGTAGGAAAAGAAAAGGTGTGTACACATTTTTGCTTGATGCAACTCTGAACAACAAAGTCTACAGAGATTATAATGACTTAATTAAACTAACTTTTAATTTATATCCATGATTCACGGTATTCCTGACAGTGCCTTTTAATTTCATTGGTGTCTTTTAGACTACCACAGTATTTTTTATAATTCCATTCAGAGATGAATTATTGTCTTTCAGTGCTTCATAAATGCAAACTAATTATCCTTATAATTATCCTCATAGAATGAAAACTGAGGTATTTCAGTTAAATGTTTTACACAAAATGCTAAAAATATGTCAGATAACTCTTTACCAGAAAGCTGTCATTTCAATGAACCCCTCCTTAAAAGAAATTAAATTAAATTTATACATTTCTTGGGGAAGTGGGAAAAACTTTTAAAATGTAGACATATTTCAATCAGACATTTCTGGAAAAGAAAGGTTCAAATTTTCACATTATAAAAAATTACAAGTGTTTCAACTGAATGTCTTTATTTTAACCAAACACTAAAATTCAAACAACCCAAAGCAATTTTAAATTGTATATTTTTTTTCCCAGGAGATGTTCAAGAATTTATCTTTCTTGTTCCCACTTAGGATGACTTTATTTTACAAAGAATTTTTTTTTGAGAAACAAACAAGTTCATTCACTTACCAGATCAGGGTCTGTTTGTCCATTACGTGCCATGAGTTGGCAACACCACAAGAGCTACCTTTGAAAACTTCTTAGTACCTTCTGTGTAGAAACAATATCTGTCTAGTAGCACCTCTTCACAGATTAACTTTTCTGGATAGAGTGTGTCCTTGTTGATTAATGTTCCCTGAAACTTTTTAAGAGATTTGTGTGCTTGTAGGGGATACTAAAACAAAGCAGAAGTGTCCTGCCCCAGAAAAAGCTCGGCTGAAACTAAAACTTTTACTGAATGATGAGGAAAAATACAGAAAAAAAGAAAGAAAAAAAAAACCCACCTAATTTTAGTAGAGGAATTTATATTAATTTTAAAGTTTTTGGTAGTAAAGCACTGAACCATGGTCTGAAAAAATTGGCTTCACCTGCTCAGTCAGCCTGTAATTCTACATATAGCTCAACTAAATCTCTAGGCGTATGAATAGTTTGTATTAGCTACCTGTTTTCAGATTTCTTCAGTTGCTGGCCTTTACCCTTGAAGGCTCTCTGTTATGTATGAAATTAAAATGTCTTAAAATAACTCCATACACTAAAAACTGCCCAGAGAGGACTGTATAACGTGGAGGAAAGAAGGTTGATAGTGTAAATAAATACCTGAAGGTGTACAGGTTTTCAGTGGTGCTCAGTGAACAGGCCAAGAGGCAATGGGCATCAACTGAAACCTGGAAGTTTCCATCTGAACATCAGGAAACCCTTCTTCCTATGAGGATGACCGAGTGATGGCACAGGTTTCCTACGGAAGTTGTGGAGTCTCCATCCATGAAAATAATCAAAAGTCATTTGGACATGGACCTGGGCAAGTGTCTCCATGTGGCCCTGCTGGAGAAAGGGGGTGGGATCAGATGACCGCCAGGGCTCCTTCCAGCCCCAACCCCCTGTGATCTATGATTCTGTGAAATACCACTCAAACTGACAAGAAATTAAAGACAAAAAATGCAAGAATAAGGGAACAATTAAAAAAAAAAATCCTTAACAAGAAAATTAAGGAAAACATGCCTGAGCAACCAGAGCACCAGAATCCTTCTGATATATTTATTTATAACAAGTACTTAATAAAACAGCTAGGAAAAAATACAAACCGGAAGGAGGACATATGCATTCACAGATCATAGAAGATAATTTTTGAACCACTGACAATTAAATTGGTATACCAAGAGGAGCAGGTACTGAGGAATGAAAAAAATTCCAAAGAGAGAAATACAGTTAATACTTTTTAAAAGGAAGTCCAAGGAATTCTAGTACTTGCTTTCCAGTATCTCTTCTCCTTCCAGAAGAGCAATTGGATACATGCTATTAAGAAAAAAATGTATGGACCCTAAGAGAGACCAAGAGCAGACTAGAACCATAAGCAACAGTAGAAAATGAGTAGGATCAAAAGATCACAAGGTAATTCAGGTTGCAAGGCACCTCGGAAGTTCATGCAGTCCAGCCTCCAGGTGAAAACAGGGTCAGCTGTGAGATCTGACCAATTTATTTGTATGCAGCTTGGTCTTGAAAACTTTGAAGGACTGCACAGCTTCTCTGAGCAATCTGTGCTGATTGCTGAGATTCTGATCTGTTCTTGACTGACCAAACTGTAAAAAAGTTTTTCCTTATATCCAGCCTGACCTTGTATTGTTTCAACTTCTGCCCATTGTCTGTAATCATCCCATCATGCAGCACTGGCTCCTCCAAGGTCCCCCAAAAGCCATATCTTCTCCATGTTGAACTAGCCTCAGCTTCTCTTCCTGAGGCAAATCCTTCAATCCCTGACTATCTCGATGGCCCTCCACTAAAGTCGCTCCAGTTTTAAATTTAAATGACAAATCCTGGGCAAGATGCATAGCACACTCATTTCAGAGATAACCATAAAGCAGTGATGAATAGTCTTTGTAGAACAGTTTGGAATTTTTCATCTAAAAGAACTGATAATATATAAAAGACACTGTTTGAAAAGAACTCCCTGTTCAGGAATGAAGATAAAGTTTTCCTTAACTTTTATTGAGATCAAAGTCCCACTTATACAATTACATCTAAGAATCTAGTTGCATTTCTTAACAGGGATAGACTTGACCACATGTTAAAGTACTTTCCTGAATCTGGGCAAGAGTTGTTATATGTAGAATATAACCTGTAGCTGGACTTTATATCTGATTACATTGCCTTTCAAAACTTTACCCACAAATGATTCACATTTTCCCAAACCCCTACAAAGCCTTATGAACTAATTAAAAGACCAAAGCAAAAGGTAATGGAAGAACATATATCAAGTTTGGAAAGAAGTGGTACTGAATGCAACAGAATTCACTCAGTATTACTTAAGATTTCCATTAGTTATCCATGGTGACAGATAAACAGCACTTATATTTGTAAATTATGTTATACCATTACAAATGTTAGTGAAAAGAGTGAAATACATTGCAAAGGAGTCTGAAAATATCAGACTATGGATATAGGAAAACAACGCTGCTTGCCTTGCTGATACAAAATTCCTATTAAAACAATAAGGTGTGCAGAATTTAGCTTCTGGAAATAGGAAATAAAGGAACAAATCCAAAGCTCACTGAAGTCAATAGAAGACATTCTTCTGACCTCAATGGGCTTTGGATATTACCCAAAATGAAATTCATTGCAGAAAAATGCAAGCTGACGGAAATAATTGTTCAAAAAGTATCTGGGAGAGAGATGTTTGGAAAACCTGGAAATCAAAGAATACCTAGGAGGCTTTGTGTAATATATGAAACGTGACAAGAGGTTATGAGCACTGTTACAAGGTTGCACCTTTTCTAAAACCTTATTAGTCTAGAAAGGAAGACAGAATAGAAGAGAGAAGAAAACAATCCATTCCATCCAGTTAGGGAGCAGAAGTCTCAGAGATATCACATCACAACATGCAGGCAGGTTGTTTTGTATGGAATTTAAAATGTGCCAGGCATCAAATAAAAACACATCGCCAAAGGCACTTGTCCCATTTGAGACATCACTATTTTCTCAGCTGTTTTTCCAGATACAAGTCTGCTAGTATCTACAGTATAGGAATATAGGAATCCATGGTCAGACTTCACTATGACACAACTGTCACATCTGTGATGTGGTCATTTTCCCAATTTAGTGATGAAGGTCAACAGAGCCTTTTAAGATTCCATCTTTCCCATTATACACAAACATCCTGTGCTAACCCAACGATGTCCTCCTTTGGTGGAAGGACACCCACTTTCATTCTTCTGTACACCTTTCTGCTGTCAGATGGAGAAAATATTTCAAGGATATACATACACCTCAGTGAAATGAAAGTCTGACCTTATTGTCAACATCAAATAGACTCAACATGCACACCATAAATTCTCAGGATTCCTATCCTCAACAATTATTTCCTACGATTTCATTGCTGAGAAGTGGATAAGGACATCTGTAAGCACATGCTAGATAGCAGAAGACGATAGTTTCCCCCAGCTGGTCTGCTAAAAGAAGCACCTATTCTGTCTCCACTTACTCAGTGAAAGAACCTAAGAGTGGTTTGTATAAAGAATAAATTGCTTGTATTGAAAGACTCTGGCAGGCTGACTAATGCACCTACTGAAGTTCAGAATGGCTTGATCCTTTCTCCTCTGTTACTATTGTTGCTGCTGAGGAAACGAAAACTTTATTTCTAATCAAAAAAAACAAACAAGCCCCCCAAACCCAAACTGCAACACAAAGTTTGTGTGGCTCAACAAATAATATTAATGAGATACTGCAATTTACTGCTTCATTGGTCCTCTTGGTTCTACATATTTTTTCTTGTAAGACATAGATAAGAAAAGAGTGAAGACAACCAGAAATCTTTGAATAAATATATTGGAATAAATAATTATAATATTATTGTGATAATGATGACAAAGCTCCAGTTTATTCTAGAATGTCTTTAGGTTCATATACTGTAGATTATATGCTATTTAGTACCATCAGTTCTGGTTTAAAATCTTTCTATTCTTAGATTTTTAAAACAAGAATTGTTATTTTTTTTGGAATTATATAGCTGACCCTTCAAAGAAAATGTTGGAAAATGCTTTATTTTGAAATATTCATCCTTATGCTTCATATATTCTTGGACCACTTCACATCTAAAGTTCATTGGCTTTTGCTAGAAGATCATGCTTCAACATGACTGCAGTTCTTTCAGTGGGCTCAATCCTGCAAAATCCTGAGCACTAATTTCTATCCGTTCTCAGGTTTTCTCTGAATCTAATCTTTTGTGACATCATTAAAAGTTCAGTGGAATGAAATCACAAAGAAAGATTTAATTCACTTCTCATGGCAGGAAGAAAAAGGGGCACATGGACTTAAAACATGAAGATTGTAAAGTTCTAAAAAAGATGGCAAAAGAGAAATTATGGATAACATGATACACAAGAGAAGCCTTCTGAGTAAACTGCTTTGAAAAATCTTTTTACAAACTTCGGTAAGGTTTTTAGAAACTAGAACCCTATGCTTTTACTCTAAATCTTCCCTGATTTTATAACATTGATACTGGAAAAGTCAGATCACTTGCCTGAAAGCTATAGTTTCAATTAACGAGAATGTTAAGCATTTTTTTCAGATACATGAAAAGAGTGACAGGATTATAGACCACCAAATTGTTGGTATTTTAAGAATCTGACAGGCTCAGCACCATGTGCCATTCTAGCCTCTCTGTGTATCCTTTGTGGTTAAAACTCTTAAGCACTTTAAATTCTTTTGGTCAGTATTTTTTTCCTTTTAGGGCAGACAACTAGAAGCACATTCCAAGTAACTATTTATGGTGTACAGAAAATTATAAGATACTAAAATCACCTCTTTGAAGGTATTTCCAGGCGTTGGATAGTAAAACAAATATTTTATTTATTAAAAAAAAAAGTTGTTGTTTTAAATCTAGAATATAATTATCTATGTTCCAAATCAAATGAAACACAGTAACAGCACAAAGACAGAGCAAAATAATACATGTCAAATCCTAAAGCCTTTACTTGGACAAACCTCCCATCAAGCTTAGGTGGCAGCTTTGCCTGATGAAATATGGCTGAGCCAGACCTGAAATAAGCAAAAATTTAAGAAGCCACACGAGTGGAATAAGTTATGGAACAGCAAATGAAATATTTATTTTTGTTGTCTGGGAAATAACGACAATTTAGTGCATTATTAGTATAAAAGTAGAAGTCCACTAAACCAGCAGTCCGCTGATACATTTATCCAGATACAACAGAGGACCAAAAAGATGTTTGAAGAAGCAGATGACTTTCCAGAATATTTGATACAGGCTGGAAGGAACATGCGAACAAATTTTTCAAATCATCGAGCTCTGGCAAACAAAACTGACTGTAGCTTTGCATAACTTCATTTACAAATGGCTCAAGTCCTCTCATATTTCTTCTTTTCCAAGGAATAAGACAAAACTGTGGACTGGTCCTGCGCAGGAGACATATCCATGTGTTGGGGTTCGTGGTGGGGAAGAGGCTAAAGCCCCTCTACTGCAGCCAGGAAACACTCCTGGAAGCAAGTTCCTTGGAGCCCCACACCTGGGAAGGAGCTGGTGGAAATGCAGCCCAGCAGACTGTCCCACTGGGCAGAGGAGCGCCCTGGGAGACAGGGGATGAGAGGAGCTGCCAACCACCTGCACTGGTATATCAGGTCATGCAGCAGGAGACAGATTCTGGCACTGTGCTAGGAAAGTCTGTAAGACATACCCCGTTCTGTGGGGGTGAGTGGATGCTGCAGCCAAATCTATGAGTCTCACACTCGGTGCACAAAAACTTAACAGCTCAGATGGATGGGTAAAATCTGTATCAGTGTAGAAACTGCATGGGATGAAAGCTTTACAGTTCTGCAGAAGAATCTGGTTTTGCTCTGCACCATCTGTGCACCAATTGTGTGGATTGTTTGTTGAGCTTTGTTTGGTTGGGTTTTTTCCTTAGAGAAAGATACATAAGTCAGTAAAAAGAATGCGCTTCAGGTCAGTTTAACTCCTGAGATATTGCTTTTGGCCCTCACCACTGCTGATTATAGGTTCAAATTTTGTACAAGAGTTAAAAATAAGAATCGTGCCTAATTACTGTTTTCTGCAATTTATTTAATTTCAAAGACAACAATTTAATTCAAACTTTGTTCAAATTAGAGGGGGAAGTAGAAAAAAACCTGGAAATGCAGAAAGGGTAAGATTAGAGATCCAATTTTCAACATTAGACCCTTACAGCTGACGGTATATATCTATGTGCATGCGATACACACATAGTCTGTTTGAAACCTAGTGACTGTGTGATAGCTAATATCTGGCAGATTCAGACCATGAAGAGGATGCTTCCATTAGGTTTGTGCTTATACCACTAATATGATGCGTTTGTTTGCGTGTATTTACAATGTACACACAAATTAGACTAAATGATTCTTAGCAATGAGGAAAGGCAACAAGAAAAAAATAATATAAGCTTATACATACATTAAACATTTCTATAACGATGCACATTCTATGTACAAAACAATAAACACATTTCAATCTATGAGCATGCAGTAAACACATTTCAGATGACAATTTAATGTCCACAGACGCTCCAAATATGCTGTGGCACTTGTGGAGTGAAATCTGAGGCTATTAAAACAAATAGGAGCCTTGCTTAATCAGAGTTTTGCAGACTGCAAAACTCCAGAGGGGGATCCAAGAGAACCCTTGAGGAAATTTAAGATCATATGACATCAAGGTGAAAAAAGGCATCACTCCTATCTGCTTGTCCAGAGGCTTCTCTTGACTTAGAGGAAGCACAGCACCTTATGCTCTCGATCAAGTGAAGGCAGCAATGGAAGAGATGGGCTAAGACTTGCATAAACATTGGTAAATGTCTTACAGGAATGTTTTTTAAAATTTTGATGTTCTTTTCTGGCTTCTGGGGTTTTGGCAGGAGCTCCAGTCTCTAGGCCCGTTTCTGTGTACACAATTTAATGATGGGCTTGATTAAGAGACAGTAATTCCCAAGAGGTTTAGCTATCTTACTTAGTGACATGAATACTAGTACAATGCCAAGATCAAATGGTTATGTCCCAAACCAATGGAAAATCACAGATGCAGGAGCATGATGGATTCTTCATTTTTCAGGTTTCATGTATTTCTACTGTTTTCCACTGTATATAACCTGTAATGCTTTATAATCTAAGCAACAACCAATCTGGCCTTGCAAGACCTTTTGCCAAACAACCAGCAGCAAAAACGTCAGCCTACATTGCCCATGAGGGAATTACATTGAGGTCCAGTTATATTTGTCCCAGTAACTCTGTCTGCCAAGTGAGCCAGTTTCCCTCAAATGAGAATTTAAAGGAAGAACATAGATGTTGGCTCTGGGATAAACTAAGACAAGACTGCGAAGGCAAATTCTAGACAGTGAACTCTGTTACCGGGTAGTTCAGGAGTCAACCTCAAAGGAAAACAAGGCAATGAGTTCATAAAAATGAACTTGTTGACCTCCTACACAAGATTACAAATTCCCAACAAGGTCAGTAGGATTTTCAGGCATATAATATATCTTAGGACAGGACTTAATATGCTTTCAAAACTGGCTTTTCATAACTGAAAGGCAATATAAAGAAAACATCCTTGACATCCCCTGTATTAAACTAATGGTATTGAACTTCAGACTAATTTACTATTTTCTTTTTCCTCTCCCTGGCAGACTCAAGGAGAAGAACCCTGTCCTATGGCTCTACATTCCATAAAAACTCAGTTTCCTGAAGTCTTCTCTCTTGCAGGAGAAAGTGAAGATGATCCACAGCCTGCAGCTCAACCTTATATTCTTTTACTGGAATAAGAAATGTTTTTAGATCAACAACTTCAGAAGCCAGTGGAGCATCTATGTGCCAACATTAAAGTCGCTTTTCAGCTGTAAGAATTCCATGCTTTCTGAAAGCCTTGCCTTCTCACAGGAAGATGGCCAGAATCTCACACATAGGAGTTTATGGCAGAAATCTGTAAGTTTAGGTCACTAATTACTGCTTTCAAATAAATCTCAGTGTACATGTATACATTATTCTGTATGTCTTGATTTCTGTTTTATTATTTCCTTCAGTTTGACTTCCATCTGTATTCCACTTCATTACAAAATTTTGAATGTTTTATTTTTCATCCTTTTTCAATCTTGTGGTTCTTCTCATTCTGGCATTTAGTGACTTTTCTCTTCACTTGTTCCTTTGTATTTCTTTAAGGCAAAGAGCCATTCCTGTGGTGCTGGATGGGGATGGGGAAAGTTGCCAGCAAAATTTTTGGTGCACGTGCAATAGAAGTCCTCTCCCCACAAATTCAGGTTTGTAGAAGGTAACGCTAGGAGGAGTTTCTACAAACAGTGGTACATTCTTTCCAGAGGTAATTATAAGGTCTTCATTTGTCTCAATTCCTCACATGTATTATATGCTTATATATTTGTCACATAATATGATAATGCAACAAGTACTTATGCATATTAAACATATGAATATGAGTGCAAGTATAACATTTTTCAGTATTCCAAGTAGCACAATGAATTCTCAGCTTAGTGCTTGCAAACACCATTACACGAACAGAAAAGTATCTTTCAACCAACTAAAAATATTTGTGTACAGTGAAACACAAATATATTCCTTCTACCTTATAACACTTTTAGAAAATTTTTAGACAATTATATTTCTCATGTGAAAATACTTTCATCAAATCTACCTATGTGAAATTTTATATTCCATTTGCTGTACTAGAAACTCAACAGTGTGATAATCTTAAAGAAACAAATAGTGAAATGAACTAGATCAGAAAATCCTTGCTTTCTTTTTCGTTATTATGACAAACTGCAAAACTCAAATATTGAATCTGAGAAATATAAATTATATTGTAGTTAGCATAAGTGTGATGCAAAACCCACTGATATATTTGGAAAACAAATGAGTCTCACAACTCACACAGAAAGTCATCAAACTGAGAATTGAGTACAGCAGAAAAAAAAAAAGCTGGAAAGCAATATAAACTGTGTAAAGGTTAGTGATGGTGCAATGAAACTTTGACTATTGTGTTTCATGCCACTTCAAGAGATGTTTAGCTGAAAGAGAAAGGTGTCAAAGACAAGTAATGAAAATGTGGTTGCAGGCATTTTATGACCCTATTATAAGAAGACACTGAAATGAATAAGTGATAATATGACACAGGCATCAGATAATTAAATTTTGGCAGTAAATGCCAAGAGCAGTTATGTCCACAATGTGATTTCACAGGAATTCTCAGCAAAGAAACATATAAAGGAAACATTATGGATTTGATCACTACTGTAAATGTAACAAAGAAAGAAAATGGAGGGGCTCAGTCACAACCTTCAACTGCCTGCCAAAGTAAACAAGAAGGCGTTTGATTTTCAGCCAATGAAGATGAAGTGAAAAATGAAAGTGGGAAAGCTCTGCATAGAGCTTTTTCTGGTAGGGAAATACAGGCAGATGTGCATGATACTTTATTTCTGGCTTTGGTAGAATACAAATTATTGAAAAAAATAGAAGTACTTTTTAAAAAAACTATTTAAAACTACAAAGTGTTAGTCCTTCAGATGTCTGCTGAAGATGTGAAACAAGGTACAGAAACTGTGCAAAAGTGGAAATTCAGTTGGGAAAGTCCACTTTTCTTTATCAATGTTGTTTCCCATAGAAGCTAAACTCAACTATGGGATTAAGCTTCCAACTGCTTTATCAGACTACCTAACATACATTTTTGGAGACGAGACTACCAGAGACCACTGATAGATGATAGATGAGAAAGAGTCAGCAAGACAGACACATGAATTATTTCTGGAGTTAACACCTCGTACAACAGGATATAAATCAGCAAAGTAATAAATTCTTAATTCTAAATATTAAAACACTTTTAAACACATTTCATGAGATGTTAATTCATATTTCCACAGATGTTTGACAAAAGTAATTGCATTTTCCATTCTAGCCATCACACAACTTCCTCAAATCAGTTTCAAAGTTAGCCTTCACACTGCTTCTGCATATGGATAAATGATAGGTGTTTCCTCCATCTTGGGAAATGTTGGCACACCACATCCCTGCATGCAAATTAAACTTGATTTGAAATTGAAACCAGAAGTAGTTTGATGCCAGAAAGATATTTTTTCTAAAATAATTCACAATTTAAGGGTCATTCAGAGGCAGAAGTCAACAATCCCCAGCCCAATAAGACTGTACGAGACTGTATAGCAGGAAAGAGACACTGACCTTTTAGATTCAGCCTGTTGCTATCCATTTGTTTGGCCATCTCTTTCTCTATTTCCTACTTGCTTTTTAAGTAGATATTTAATGATTTCTTTGATACTTCTTCCTGGTAGAAAGGTAAGACACGATTGTTCATTGTTAAAAGTGATAAAGTGATCGTTTCCCATTGTTATAGAAAAAAAATATGATAGTAGCCTAATTGTCTTATTAAATTCTTGATGCGCTGTTTGACACTATGGCAGATCTTTGACTGCAAATACTCCCAGAAATCTTGTCTTCCAGCCAAAGATGAAACTTAAAACATTATGTCAAAACTGAAAGGGAGGAAACTGAAAGATGCAGAGTGAATAGAGAACTAGTGCAGTATTGTCTTACATTCTCCACTGTGTTCAGTGTATGTCAACTGAAACATGCTTATCAGGATATTTTCTATATATTTTCATTAAATATACCATTATGTCCTCTGAGATGACCTAAGAAAGCACGAGATACTAAATTAGAAGGAAAGCCAAGCTGAAGGAATTATGGAAAGAAAATACTTAAATAAGCAAAATTCACCACTAGAGAATCTAGTGAAAGAACCAGGAATTATGACCATCTACCTATTCAGGAAGAAAAATTTAAAAATCATTTTAAAACATTTTACAGTGACATGTACTTATCTTCCACATATTGAACACAGTGACAAACAAGTGTAACATAAGAAACACAAAGCCAATTTTAAGGGGAAAAATGTTTGCTATTCAAGCCATGGATCTAGTAACAGATGGAAATTGAACCTTTTTGACTGTTCTTATCATAGTGACTACTTGGAGGACTTACTAACTCCAATTATAGCCACAATTAGCACTTTTTAAGGACATAGATGTATAAAGAACTGAGACAGCTCTAACACCAATAAAAAAGTACCCTGTTTTCTGTTATGTTGGCGTATCAGATGCCGCAACTGGAAAATGATTCGTCTTTTTCACCACTTCCCCAGATTTTCCCTGTTCTGGCTTCCAGAGAATGGATTTGTCTTCATGATTTTTAGTGACACCTTCAGTTCTCTAAGAAAAATGCACTAAGCAGTTTTTTCCCCATAGTGCAACCCCAGCACAGTGCCCTTTATCCTATTCATCCACGACTAACAAGGCACTGGGCAGAACCAGAAGGCACAAAATTAGGTTTTCCAGTGGTTGTTGGATCCGCCCTGTGAGGCCATTGGCAATCAGCACGCCTGGGAAAGACCAACTCAGAGCACTCTTCTACTATCAGAAAACTTAAATAGAACTTTCTTACCTTTCCCTTTAGCAGCTTTATGGTATATTCCACTTGCAGCTCAAGGTCCAGCAATATCTCTTAAGCTACGATGATACAAACAAACAGAATCCTAGCACTGTTTAACCAGCACTGCCCAACACACTGTATCTTCCTATAGCTCCTTCTCAAAGAATTTCATCCTATGTCATTTATAGACATATTTTAGTTAAACATTATCTGGAGAAGAGTTACTGATCCACAAAGCAGACTGAATGCATCTTAAAAAGAAGAACTTCTGATATCAGCAGGTTGTTGATACACAATTATTGTTTATTTAAAGAGCTTCTGAGAAACTGTGAGAAGGCTCGTTGCTATTTATCCCGAAGCATGGATGTTAGCCTGCAGTTGGAATGGAAACAGACTTATGTTTCCAATGAAAAAAAACCTTCTAGCCAAATTTTAATTGAAGCTAGACAGCAAATGAAACATTTTTTTTCGCCTGGGGAATCGAAGACTCTGAAAACAAAATTATATTAATGAATTTGGGATTATTTTAATACCAAAAGTCTAAACAATATAAATTATATACGGAAAAGTATTTAGAAATTCTTTTGTGGATAAAGAAAAGCCAAAACTTTTTTCCCGAAAATACTGAGGTGGATGCTGATGTGTTTTTCCAATGTGAAAGTACTTATCTGTTAGCAATCTGATATCCCCAGCCCTGTCTTCTCATGATCATAGACTAATTTTCAAAATTAATCCTTAGAGTTTTCATTCCACAGTTTTAAAAGGAGTATCAATGTGTTCTGAAGGCTTTGTTGTCTCTTAGAATTTCACATTAGTCATTATACAACCATCTTTCATTGTATACACTCTTTACGTCTTGCAGCAAGGTTTATCTTTAATAGATTATGGTCCAACAAATATACTGGAACAGATTGTTTATCAGTGCAACTCACAGACTTGTCTAAGAAAGAAGAGATGATGTTATTCTGTAACTCAGTGAAATAAAAATATAAGGCACCCAAATATGCAATTGTTATCTTTTTTGTTTACAAGACACAAATCTTAAAATTCATTCAGCAAAGCAGTTTGAAATTCTTAATTCTTGTACGAAAGCTTCGTACAGAAGCTTCCTCTGTAATTCATACTTAGCTTCACACATACAGCTTCCTAGATCCTAGCTAAATACTCTGGATCAAGACCGTAGCTGTTGTATTCTACAAACAAGGAGAGTCTGGAAAAATTACTCTTAAAATGTTTGGGTCTCCAGAAAATACCAAAACTAGTTACTTTAAAGTTTGCATAACACCTGAGATCATGGTGAAACTAAAATGTAGTTGATGGCTATGCAGAAAAGTTGTGGAGGCTTGGATGGGGAACTTAGACATGTGTCTTAGCACTGCCTAGACCAGAGACATTATACAGAGATTCCATTCCATATTTAAAAGACAAGAACATCATGAGCCCTCAAGAACTGTTTTCTGAGGGTTAACAATAATGCCATCATATAGAATATTACCATTAGGCACTACCATCTATCCCCTTCAGTAATTAATTACCTCTGATAAAAGACAGTTTTTTCACTCTGAAATACTGGTTGACTTCCTCTCTCAAGTATTGTGATTGCTAGACATGCCCAAGCCAGAATGCCTAGCTCGCCGGTTATTACAATAATCTCTTTCAGTAGCCAGAGTCTCCACCCAAAATCTGAGTACAGAATGTAGAAAATAGGAGCATCCTGTATCTATTGCAAGTTCTTTGTCTGGGAGGAAACATAAATCAAAAACCTAAAATGAATAACGTATGGCCAAGGTTTACAATCTTCAAAGCCTGTGATGGCACAGATTATCTAATATCAATAATTAGTAAAACATTGTTCCCTTTGCAAGAGAAGACTCCTGGCCAACAGAATTGGTCTAAGAATTCTGAAGACTGTAGAATGGAGTTTACTTCTGGAAATGAAAATGAAGGAATGGTTAGACAGCAAATTCTCTATGAGTACTGTATGTCCTGAGGGGGCCAGTGTTCTGTAACTATGTAAATCACCACTGATGAACAGGTAAGACGGTAGAATGGGGACCTATATCTGCCATATCAAGAACAGTCAGGAGTGATGTCATGGCTGAGAGACCATCTGGCCTTCATTAAAAAGAGAGAAGAAAGTATTAGGACAAAAGAAGACAGAAGAAGCCTTTTGAATCTGTGTCTAGAAAACAAAGCCAAATAGTTCAGCAGCCAACACTGCAATGATGTTGAGAAATAAGCAAGCCCTCTTAGACCGAGGAGAGAGGAAGTTGATCCACATAAGCCAATTCAAGAAGCAGACAGCCTTGGAGTAAAACACACACATACCACTGGGTAGTGACATGGAGAATTTAGACTCTCTGACATGAACTCTTCTTTTAGTGATCAGAGAGAAGATGAAAATACAAAAGCTTTCTTAATTTCTGAGAAGAAAACCTCGAAGTCTAGCTGCCTTTTGCACAATAATTGCATCTTGAACAATCAGCAAAGAGAAAACCCCTGAGGAATATGGCCCCAACTGAGAAAACAAAGGTAATCCCACATGTAGGCTTGGTCATGTGACTTAACCTTTGCACTTTCGGCACAACCAAAATGAGGCTTTGGACTAAATCCTCAGGTCAGGAGAAGCAAATCTATTAATTGCAAAAGATCTGCAAATCATTCCATTTCAACAAGAGCACTGCCTTATATGCTATATGCTGAGCAGCAAGGAAAGACCAACAGCTAATATCACAAGGACAAAATTTTGGATCTTGAGTGCCTGTGATGTGGCAAACCCATTGTAATAGCTAATGTGGACCCGTTTCAAGAACTTGTGGTTGGAGGACAGATACTGTATAAGACCAGAGGGCATATCTAGGACTTGCTTTTTTGTTCCCCAGCAACAATAACCTTTGAAGAAAGAGTACAGTTTCTGAAAAGGTTGATCAGGCAGTAAATGGAAACAGCAGTGCTAAATATGCAAGGCATTTTTGGGGGCCTGTTTCTTCAAATAAATACAGACTTAGGGCAGGTGCCAGACTTAGAGGGAGAACAGAAATTTGGGGACTGTTCCTCATCAAAGAGATTATCCAATAATAGGGAAATACCAGAAGAATCCCCTTCCCACAAGGTAAACTGCACGTCTGTCCTTTCCTTAAGCCACAACTAACATACCGTGCCTAAAATATGAAGTTGTTCAAAGCAGTAATGACACACATTCTTGTTGCACACAATATCACCCTTAAAACTGCAATAGCAATAGCCCTGAAAATGTAAATAGTGTTATAGTGTTTACCGCTGTACTTGATCACACAAAAAAACATCCCAGAAAACCTTTCATCCTTCAATGTGTCCAGCTGCACATTGGTGTCCAAGGTCCCGCTCCTTAAAACAAGGTCAAAGCAGAAAGTCACTAATTTCAAAAATGGATCTAATTCTATGTGTAACACTAGACGAGAGGCTCGTATTTTCAGGTAGATCATTAGTCAAAGACCAATTCCTTAAATACAGTATTTATTGCAAAAATACCATGTGAATGTAATAAAGGGTTAAGCAGAAACATCTTAAATCAAAACACTTATCAGTTCTTTCCACTTTTATCCCTATTCATATAATAACTCCTCAAAAAGTAGTAAATTACTTAAACAGTTGCAGCTGGTACAGAATGCATTTGGAATACCCATGTATTTCTACAGCTTAGGCAGCAGCATGCTTTGGCTTAAACAGTCAAAGGATGCCTCAAATTCCATTAATCACTTCCTCAAATAAGTGGTTTCTACCTTGTATGGAAAAAAAAAAAAAAGTAGCCAAAAAAACCAAAGTAAGAAATTAAACAGTTTCAGAGTTAAGAAAGGGCTGGAAAAAATATAAACTACATTAGATATGACCAAAAGAGAGTGGAATGATCAATTAACTGAGGTCTTACAGAAACTTAGAAGTTTGATGAACGCTAATTGGCTTTATTACTTCAATTATGTCTAATAGTATAGGGACAGACTAGGAGGAAGCATTATTGACGACAAAAGTTAGTCAGGACAGTCAAATTTAAAACTTACTGCTAGCATTTGCAGGAGAATTATGCTGTACTGAGCACAGGAAGTAAAATTCATTAACTACTAAGACAGTATCTCTGACTTTGGAATGTCCTGAACTGCAAACTGCTGGAACAGAGGAGAATATTCTGACAAAGTAACAATACATGATTGCCCTATTCAAACACTTTTTTTTCCGACAGCATTTTATTTTAGCCAGTGGAGAAGGCAGGAAACTGACTTAGGGTAACCTCTGGTTTAACCTAGGGCAATGATTCTCATGTTCTTAAAATGTATCATGGTTGCGTAAAATCAATAAAGGCAGCGTAATACATAAGGTGAAATCATACAAAAATAAAATCTCTTAACATTATCATAATGAGGGGTGGTCTTAAGAGGAGTCATTATGGATAATTCTTTGAAAATAGCAGTTCAGTATGCACCAGGATTCAAAAAGGCACACAATACAAACTACTAGGAAAGAAATAGAAATGATTCCGAAACAATAGAAAATTACCATATTCCCAATATCTACAAAGTATGCAGTTTTGACATTCCATCTCAGAAAAAAAAGGCCCTATGAAACTATAGTTTTAACTTCTAGAATATTATAGTGTCTATAAAATGATAGAGTATCAAAGACAAATGAAAGTATGGAACAGCTTCACATGGTTGCTCAGGGCCTGGGTGGGTGCTCTGCTCACTGGGTAATAAACTGGCTGGATGGCTGAGCCCAGAGAATGGTGATGACTGGATTTAGATTCAGCTGGCTACCAGTCACCAGTGGTGTTCCTCAGGGATCAGTTTTGGGGCCAGACCTGTTTAATATCTTTATCAATGATCTGATAAGGGGATCGAGGGCACCCCCAGCCAGTTTGTTGATGACACCAAGCTGGACAGTAGAGTGATCTGCTGGAGGGCGGGAAGGATCTGCAGAGGGATCTGGACAGGCTGGATTGATGGGTCAAAGCCAATAGTATGAGGTATAACAAAGCCAAGTGCCAGGTCCTGTCCTTGGGTCAAAACAACCGCCTGCAACTCTACACGCTGGCAGCAGAGTGGCTGGAAAGCTCCCCAGCAGAAAAAGACCTGGGGGTGCTGGTCAATAGCAGTTGAACATGAGCCAGTGTGAGACCAGGTGGCCAAGGCCAAAGGCATCTAGGCCTGGATCAGCAATAGTGTGGCCAGCAGGACCAGGGCAGTGATTGTCTCCCTGTACTCAGCACTGGTGAGGTCACACCTCGAGTGCTGTGTCCAGTTTTGGGCCCCTCAATTCAGGAAGACCATTGAGGGGCTGCAGCAGGTCCAGAGAAGGGCAGTGAAGCTGGGGAAGAGTCTGGAGCACAAGTCCTGTGAGGAGCAGCTGAGGGATGTGGGGGTGTTTAGCCTGGAGAAGAGGAGGCTCAGGGGAGACCTTATTGCTCTCTACAACCACCCAAAATGAGATTGTAATGAGGTGCGGGGCACTCTCTTCTCTCAGCAACATGTAATAGGACAAGAGCAAATGGCTTAAAGTTGCGCCAGGGGATGTTTACATTGGATATTAGGAAAAATTTCTTCACTGAAAGGGTGGTCAAGCATGGGAACAGACTGTCCAGGGAAGTGGTGAAATCATCATCCCTGCAAGTGTACAAAAACCATGTAGATGTGGTGCTTAGGGACATGGATTAGTGGTGGACCTGGCAGTGTTATGTTAATGTTTGGACTTGATGACCTTAGTAGTGTTTTCCAACCCTAATGATTCTATGTTTCTACAAACAGAAAAACAAAACACAGCAAGATGCTTCACTTAAAAATATCCAGAAGATTGAAAGCAAAAGATGACTAATATTAATGTTGGGATAACTAAAGTCATTAATGCAATTAAAGAGGCTAGCAGAGAAGAATAATCTGGTTTTTGTTGCTCTGCAAATAATAAGGGTCACCAACAAAATCCTCACATAGCAAGTGAGAAGCAATATTAAGCTAGACCAACCTTTAGTCTCATTTCATGTGACTGACCAGATATTCTAAATTACATGAAGTAAATGAGGTCAAGAATTTATATGTAAATATTCATATAAAAATAATATAAATAGAGTAGATGCTTACAATTATTATTATTTTTTATATATATATATTTCTTTTTATGGGAAAATCTACTTAAAAATGAATCAGATTAGCAATTAAAATTCAGGAAAATGCCAGCAACAGTAGTTTCCTGTACATTTTTACACCTTCTTTTGAAAGCACAAATGTATCAGCAATTTTCAGAGACTGGATACAGGACCAGATGGAATTCTTATATTCAGATGAACATAAAGTACAAGTCTTTAAACTTCTGATTTTTCACAATTCCTGAATAATTTTCATCTCATAGAGCCATATATTATTCCAGGCAACATATTTATGAGGTCTTGTTTATTGTTCTGTATTGCTGATGTTTCGCAAACCTATATCCCAGGACTACTTCTTCTAAAATTTACTTCTTGCCATGCCCCAGAGCCCAAGCATATCCATGTTTTATTTTTTCTTTTAAATTCCAATATGACTTAGGCACACTGAGTAAACAGATTTAATAAGCTGAACTCAATCGTGACTTCTCCACTTACATTTTTTGGCAGAAAATGCCTTTCTGAGTTTCTATTTCAGTAAGATTCACTTAATACATCCAAAGCTGAGTAGGCTTTGATCCACAATTACAAAGTTAATATATATGGAGAAAGAATAATGCTGGGAAAATGCTCTCTTGGCAAATAGACTCTGGAGCAAATTAATCCCACAAATTTCCCACCTTTAATGAGTTCAAGTCTTGCCATCATTAATATTACTGAAATAGTTATTAACATTTATATAAATATAATGAGAGAAGGTCTTTGGACCTGCCAGCAAGATCGAAAGCCATTGGAACTTTTATCACATGAGCAAGATCAAAACCAAAGCAGCTATACTCCTTTTTTTTCTTTTGCTTTAAGTAACTCCATAGCCCAGGCATCTGACTATCGTCTTGACTTAAAGTACTTGGCTATAACCCAAAGACAGGTTCAAATAAGGTTCTTTGATTCCACACACATGCACATACACACGTTCTTTCAATCCACTCTCCTTGCATGCAGGAGTCAACAGGAGTTAAGAGCAGCACTTCAAAGTATGCTCAGCACTTTGCAGGCTGTGGCCCTTTATCCTTATTTGACCCCTTGTGCTTGCTTAGTTCTGTTTTTGCCAGTTCTACTCATAATGTTCCTCTGCAACAACAAATACTGTCCGCACTCCACTGATGCCTACTGCCACTTTTCCTTAAAGTCCTATACAGCATCTATTCCCAAGTTACTAAGTGTAGTTTCTATATTCTATATCATTAATTTTAGAAACTAAAATAATTCTGAAAACCAAGACAGTAAAAATCTCACTTGAGTTTGCAAGGCTGGGAAATTCTTTAGTAAATACGTGATTTTTCCCTGAGATATTGTTCTATTGTAGTCAGTAAGGAGATGTCTATTTATTTTTTAAAATATCAGGACTGAATTCTTGTTGCTCGTAATCCTAAAACATGGATTAGGGTTTATCTTGTCATTCAGTTACTCTAATTTTATTCAGACTGGTAAACTGCCTAAACTGAAAACTTTCTTCCTGTATTTTTAGGTTCTCATTCAGCACAAATGACAGCATTAGATCAGTGGGAAATAGGAATGATATATATCTAGAGCTTGTTCTGACAGTCACTCAGGGTGCACGTCTGTATCCAGGACCCCGCAGACACCAGAGCAGAATTCATTAGTTTATGCACTGCAGTTTTACAAAATTAGTGGTGATGAGTACTTTAAAAAGTCATGAGTCTTCTGGACTTCATTAATGGATCATCAAAGGAACTATTAAAATTTTCTACAAATCAACCTCTAGTGCCCAAAGGCTGCATTTTTAAATACATGTTTAGGTACCAGAACAAAGGTGACTTGAACATTTTGGAAGATAGTCAGCAATTTGACTGTTTGTGAACCTACAAAGCTGTTAAGGAACCACATTTTAACACCTAAACTTGCAAATATGAGTTCAAATGGTTTAGACTTTATTCTTAGATGTCATACTGCATTTAACTATGTAGACATTTAGCTTATCAATTCCCTAAAATTTCTGTTATTAACATAAGTAATCAATACATTTCTCACAAAGTTTTAGAAAATCTAGGGTGGAATTTTGTCTGATTGGAATCTGAATTGTGGAAACAGCAGTGCAGAAGGATTTTTCATTATTGGCTTTTTAACAAGAAAGTTCCTAATTTCAAGGAGCTAGGTAAAAGGAAGAAAAAGTTGTCCTCTGTTTGAGGGACATTGATTGTTTAAAATTTCTGGGTTTTTTGCTGTTCACATCAGTATAATCACTTTGTGTTTTGTTTCCAAGTAAATGAAATATTAATTGAGTTATCATATCTTTCCACTCATCCGCTAGTAGCTATGGAAAGAATGCAGCTAGCAGGTCAGGGAAGAGCACACCTGCTGTACTATTTGACACTCAGGGCAACACATCCCAACTTCTTTAAAAGATCTTCTTTTTAGTGTTTAACTATCACACCTCCTTTCCAGGCCTCCTTTTGTTCGTCTGCAAGAGATGTAACGTTCTTATCAGAGTAATCAGATGTTTACTATATTAATATTTTTAAGTGCTTACATATTCTTAGATTATTGGCACTAAATAAATTAAAATTGCTGCATACAACTTGCAGTCTCCTTATTTAACAAGTCTCATGAGATAGTTTGTTAGCAAATAAATTCTCAGTGAGAAAATGAGAACATTACCCACATATTAATGTATAAATTCAATATTTTAAGAACTCCATTCATAGAATCATCTCTTTTTTGGAAAAATTGACACTAGAAATTGCTTAGCGGCAGTTCCCACTATTGTTATTTGCGTTATAACCCATATCTACTGCATTACATTAATAAATCAGGATGTGTTTTTATGTTAGTAAGATACAGTAAATAATTCCTGTATGCTTTTCGGAAAAAGTTACGGTGTGCACACCAGATCATACATCATAGATGTTGGATGACATTACAATATAACATTATATCACATTAAAAACAATCCAGAAAATGAACTAAAAAGATGAGTTGCAATACCCTGTAGAAACACTACTTTCCCAAAGTCTGTCTTATATACTGCAACAATTTTCTATTTTTAAGTACATTTTAAGAGGTAGAATTCTACAATCTGTTTTAAAAGACTTAAAAGAAAGATATGAACGATGCTCATTAAAGAGTTTTGGAGCCACCAAGGCCTTTGGAGGCAAATAGTAAAGCTGAATGGTCTAATGGTTCCTTTCAATCAAAATTTATTGTTCTTATCCTATGTAGGAGCTGCATTTTAACATATGACACAGCTCATTCCTTCCAATGAATCAGAGGTAGGAATCCTAAAAAATGCTGACCACTGTCTTCTCAAATTTGATATTGTTGCATTATTGCTGATCTCAAAATATGCAATTGATTCACTTTGATACAAACATACTTTTTAATCTATACTATGTAAAATAATTATTGATTAATCCCATTCTTTCCCTAGTTTTTGGAGCATTTAAATGTAATTGGTTTCCAAACTAAAGGCTATTTTCACACTCAGACACACACAAAAAAATTAATCCAAAGAGATTACAAGAAAATAAAAATACTTCAATCTTGAACACAGTCTATAATGTTACATAAGTCATAGGAACACATATCCTGAATGCATAAGGATATTAAGTCTCTAAATTTTAATAGTAAATATTCTTGAATTCATCATTTTCCTCATTCTTGATACTACACAGTTTCCAGAATCCTTCTTGTGATATGAAATGAATTTTAGTCTTCCACTGAAATCAGTAAGGAAGTAAAGGAAGAAAGAAGCAATTCAGGTAAAAAACCCAACCATGTGCATTTACCATTATGTTAAACTGACTAAAACAAATAAGGAAAAATTTTAAGCAGTCAAATAAATATTAGGGGAAGTTCAACTATGAACATTCAAGAAAAATGGAAGTTGTAACATACTCTAAAAAACACCTGATTCTTCATCTGCAGACTGGTTGTATGTACTCAAGATTCACAATAACCGAAAAAAAGAGAATGAAAGGCTAAAAAAAGCACTGTAAGAACCTCATCTTGGGCTCCTCATCCAGGTGTTTTTCTTCTGCTGATAAAACTGAAAGGAACAGACATTCCATTAAACATTTCCTTGTATAAGTCAGTTACCCTAAGACACCTCTGGGGGCACGTTTTGTGATGCATTCAGGATAACTAATTCCTACAGTCTAAGCTAGTAACTAGATGACTTTTAAGGTCCCTTCCAAACCAAACCATTCTATGATTCTATGAACTGGGAAGCAAGCACAGAACATGAGCAAAACAATTCCAGCTGGTGGACTGCCTCATGTGGATCATAACTAAAGTGAGGAATATGACTGGTCCTCTTTCTGTAATGCTGCAAGGGCTGATGTAAAACTGAATTTAGAAAGTTCTAAGGTTCTCCCTGCTGGTTATTTGCCAAAAACCTCAATCCATTATCATTAACATATTTTGAATCATCCTTCAGCAGTTTTATCATACAATTCTGACATAGGCAGTGCTTACATATAAATTTGGTTATTTACTGTAGTGAAGCCCAGAAACATAAAATCCTGCCCTTGGTCCCCACCCAGGCATCCCCTACTACAAAATATTGTCAATTCAAAATTCTGAAGTTTTTAGTGCAACTTGTATGC
This sequence comes from Platysteira castanea, assembly GCA_013397175.1. Taxonomy (NCBI): domain Eukaryota; kingdom Metazoa; phylum Chordata; class Aves; order Passeriformes; genus Platysteira; species Platysteira castanea. Next base: position 1,266,036 of record VYXC01008169.1, read on the forward strand.
ACTAGTAAATAACAAAAAAATATGCAGTTCCTGTTAGCAACAGGAGTACTACTTTACAAACCTCAATTCTTTTTTAGAATGATTTGATAAAATTGTTAATGCCAATGAGAATTCTGGTTGTGAAAGAACAGCCACAACAGGGACTAGTCAGGAATATGGAAAAAGCAGAGTACTGTGACTAATATTGTTAATGCCTCTTTACACAAGATTACAGAGTCACATTCTCAAATCCTGAGGGGAATTTGGCTTAGTAGCTCGCCCTCTCTGATACTTTTAAAGAACAGAATGTAAGGTGCTAAAAATATTTATTTGGCAAGAAAATTATCTGAGACACTCTTAGGGGTAAAATAATTTCACAGTAGGTGGGTCCAGGCATAGGAAACTGTTTGGAAGGTAATGAAGAAACTGAAGTGTGTTGTGATTAACACACAAAATAATATTATGGAGTTGTGCTCGTCATTCCTCAAAAGAATCATGATCAGTAACGAACTTTTTGCATGAAGTCTCTCAAAGTATCTACTTAACTTTTTCCTTTGAGCAGTAAATTGCTTTGAAAAGTGGTATTATAAACAACAGACATCTAATGAAAGAATGGTTAGAATGTAGAGTCCCATGGGATTTTTTTAACTGTCATACAATATATTACAAGCCATGAGTTTGTTTTATTATCTAATTAAACAAGCAAAAAAATCACACAGCATATAAGATTAGTATTTAGTTAAATATCTTTAAAAGTATTATTTGACAAATGTTGCTAATTCCTCTATTCATAAGTTTGTGTTCTCAAACTGTAAAGGACCCTGTGGGATTTAATGATTGATTTTTAAAGATAATGAAGAATGGGTATTCTGTCCTGAAGAGAACAGGAAGTGACATAGTTACTCAGAAAAATCTAAGAATTAATGTTATTTTAGATTATTATAACAACACTGCAGTACTATTTGGTTTAGGCAAAATGCTTCTTATTCTTAAATCACTTAGTCCTGTCACGCTCCCTCACTAGCAATTTTTGTAGCACTATTTCCCAGGAGAGAGCTGCCAAAATACAGAAATAGGCACACCCTGGAAAAGCTGTGTGGCTCCTCTGTCTGGTAGTACTTTTGTCACGCAGTATTTTGACCAAAACATTTAGAACTCTTGCTTAATTTAGAAATTTGTTATTGTTAGTTCATATCTGTTTCATTTGTTGACTTACTCAAATACAGAAATATGATCTCCCATCAAAAACCAATATGTTGATGACTTTAGTACCATGTTCTTCATTCACTTCTGTACTCAGCAACTTCTATTTCAGAGAAAGCCAGTAAAAAAATATGCACCTATAAATGATGTCATTTTCAAGTTGAAGAAACAACTCCCCCCTCACATCTAAAAGTTCTCAGTTTAAAAAATAAGGCATTAAATTTAATATCAAATGGCTCCCAGAGCCAGATAATGAATTATTTTCACAATTGTGAGTACTTATTCCCTTATTCTTATAGTCCCAGCTCAACAACTAATTTTTCAAGTTGCCATATTCTGGCCTTTCATTCTACTTGGTAACAAATTAGTAGTTTTGTTGTTTCATTCTACTGACAGTATGTAATATTATTTAAAAATGAGAAGGACATCGCTTCTTTTTCAATATCCCCAGTCAACTTCTTTTTTCCTCATATAAGATTTAAAATCTTTATCAGCATATACCTGCCTGTAGCCTAGGTCTGCACTGAATCCCAGGAGGAGCTTTGCCTTTCACAAGCCAGATTCTGATTTATGCCATATCTAGAGACATTTGTTTAAAGGTCTGCAAAGTGAAAAACTAATGTGGTATTTTTTCCTCATAAATCACACAAAGCTGTGTATTGAAAACAATTTAGTTTTCAAAAACTATAGCTCACAAACTCATATGAAAAAGATACCATCATATAAAGTATTTCATAGCAAAATACCTTTTTTTAGTAAACACATTTTTTTTCTGACTTCACATTATGGGGACTCACAAGGCTCTTTTATTCTGGAAAGATTAATCAGTTGATGCAGAACCTGACTAAACAGAGGATTCTGCTCTATGTAGTTCTATAATATAAAAACTACTTTACAGCTACACTTCATTGTACTTTAGGCTCTTATGCAGCCTATTCAAATCAAATAAATTCTCAACACATGCTTATAGGATCTGTCTATTCAATTTATATTAAAAAGTAATTCTTAATACTTTCCAGATATTTAGCTTGGGCAGCAATACACATAAGAGTGAGCTGATACTTAAAAAGTTTTGCATCAAATCTAAATTACAGCAACTGAAATCCGTAAAGACAGACTTTAAGATTTGTTGTCATAGCTCTGCCACATACAGTTGGTCTGCTTTAACTTGAGATCTCAGGGTCCTTTGTTTAAGAGTGATTGCTTCCAGATGTATGGGATTGTGTCAGTGGAGAGAAAGAGAAGGTACACTTCACACTGGTGCAATTGAAATTGCAAGGAAAAACAGACTCTGCAAATCAAAGTCAATCCCTTCAATGTATTTATTTATCCTGTTGTCTGTTACATGCTGAATTATTCTTTCTTGTGTTTTTAGTCAAACTCCAGAAAAACAGAGACATTTTGCCTGCACAATTTCTTAGCCACATTACTCTGTGCTGCCCTATTCAGGGCAAGATAATAACCTTATTCACTGAAGAACACCTGCCCTAATGAACAGAATTCAGTTAAGCCATCTGAAAGATCTAATATTCCAAGCACTGCATACAATACATCATTACACCATAACAGGGGCTGTTTCACAGGGTTATTAGTGGAAACAGAGTACAACTGTGCCAGATTGCAAGTTCACATTCTCCAGATCATTGGTGTGCAACTATTACCTGCACATGACATTGTAGCTCTGCATTGAGCTGTCAGAAATATATCTGATGGTTTTATTTCCTGTATTTCTTCACAGATTTCTAACAGGAGTGAACACTGCCATTATTGGACTCTCTATTTGTGCAAATCAGCAAGCAGCATGAATTTCAAAGGAGCAGATAAAATGAACTATGTTACAGGTCAACAAGGAAGGATATTATCCAAGGAGCTTTGGCCATTCTTCCTGTGTTGTCTGCCCTGCTAATTCAGTTCTGCAGAGCTAGCAGTCAAGATCCATGTGAAAATAGGATATTGGATAAGAAAGTCTGTGTTTATTACAGAGCTTTTCTAATGTCTATTCTATACTTCAGTGAAACACTGAAAAAACGATGCACTGGAATCCAAAACAATAAACCATGAGACTTCATAGTCAAATATAATGTTTCCAAATGTTTCAGAATAATTCCTAAATTCCTACATTTGTATTTAAGGTGAGATTCTTGCAATTAGGAACAAGTGACACTGCAAATTATAATTAACATTTGGTTTTATTGCATTTCTTATTACATAAACACAGTACTTTTTTCAGAAGAAAATTTTATAAGGGCATAAAAAATACAGAGAAGACAACAACATTTCAAAAAGCACAGTCATCAAGTGTATGCAATTTTCAGTAACATAATATCAAATTAATTTGTGTTTAGCCAACAGGAAGACTAAAACACATAACCCATATAATACTAAAACTCCATTTTCTTGTGCCCTTATGTTGTTAGTTCTAGATACACAGAATCAAGAAATGCAGAACTCAAGAGAGTTAGGCAAGTGGAAGTAAAAACAGGAGACAGGTTCACCTGGTGGTACTGACCTATTGAAGAAAATGTGGAACTTAAATAAAACTTTTTTTCTTTTTGTACATCGCAGGCTTATTTTTACACAGCTCAAGAGATAAAGAGCATTATTTTGGTCCCCTATGATGTAGGACCTGTCTTCATATAAACAGATCACTGCCTGTCACAAACACACAGTTTCCTTTTACAGATCCTCTAAAGATTTTCTCCCAGGATATCTGGGTATTATTTCTTCCTGACATAACTTTTCATTTCTTTATTTATCTGCAGAACACACATAGCAGAGGCAGAAATTCTGTGACTTCTCCGTATTTCAAAACAATGCTCAACTCTCAGAGAAGAACGAGAGGAAAAAAGGACAAGTCAATCTTCACTGGCGATTCAAACATTGCCAATAAAATCACTGGTTGGTGCTTTCTGACATTGGCCAGTCTGCGATGTAAACTGTATTTTTGGGGACTGGACACAAACCGTTAATTCATGAAATACAGTGTTATGATCTGATATTATACATTATTTTGTCACTAGCAGTGTGAACTGGAGTTAAACTCATGAGTTATAAACAAAAGGATCCATAACTCAACATAAGCCCCTTAGTAAGATCTTTCAAGTGTTGTAACATCTGAACTCTTCACATGGTGTTTTTAAAATAACAGCATTCATTGCATAGTTACATCTGACCCTCAGTGGTGCATTACTTATAGTACTAATAGTTCTTACCGACGTGTTAAAAATAGTTATTGCCTCATTCAAGAGAATTGTTTCTTGACCAGTTATTGTTCCATGGCTACAATTATGTTGTCGCAAATTTGATGTTTTCATATTGCAGTTTACCACTGCAGTTTATATGACTATAGCAAACGCTGCTCGAGAGGATGGTGGAACAAAGGCAACAAGACAATGACTTCTCTCTATGCACATGAGCTGTCCAAATCAAGTATTTCTTTTGGTCCAAGTACAGACCTCAGAGAAAAAAAAAAAGCAGTGCAAAAATTTTGCAATATAAATTGACTGCTGAGGAGAAGACTAGTGCATTTTTGTATTCTTATTTTTGCTTGTTTTTTAAGGACAATTCACATTTTCAAATTAAGAAAATATTAACTTTGAACTGAACTGAACAGAGCTGAAAAATAACTTGGCACAACAGGAACAAATACACCTGTGAATTAAAAAATTAGTTTATAAAAAACAAGTAAGTATTATGAATGATATCATGTATATCAATGCCAGTAGAAGCCCTTCAGTATCCAGTGTTTATATTTTATGGGGCATGAAATGGTAACATTTAAAAGGTATATTGCCACCTCCTAAAACACGTCTGCTAAATCTGGGTATGGAGAAGAAAAATGAAAGCATTGTTAAGCCAGGTATGGAGTCCTGTAACTGGACCTGATACACAAGTGAGCTGGCTGTGTGTCAAATGGTCTTTGAAAGCAAAATCAGAACAGTGGAAACATCAACATGTTCTTTCCCATCTGTTCTGCTCCTCACTTGCAGTAATAACTCCATACCAAAAGCTAAAGTTGTGTCTTTAACTGTTTCCTGCTTTCACTTGGTCTTGGATTTAGGTGGGGCAGGCTTGAATGGGAAGCATCAAAACCTCCTTAGGCCCAAATACAAACAACATAAACACACATACACACACCAAAAAACCCCACAGCAAGCAAAAAACCCACAAAAAAAGATGACATTGGATTTTTAACATAGATAAATTTCCAAACTTCCAGAACAGGAACATTTTTAGAGGATGAGTGAGAAATAATTTAATTTTTTATACTACCTATTCTCACAGTAAGCAAATACACTTTCAGTCTAGACCAGCCCTTTTAGGGGGTAAGTTTAAAAAACTGATGTATTGAAGTCTCAGAGTTTGTTCTCTTACACCAAATTTTTTCTTTCCTTGTTTTTCCTTAAGAAATATACTGGATTTTTGAAATTTACAACACAAAAAAAGAAATTAAGAATATTTTATGTGCTTGTGGATAACAATATCTGGAGACAGTCTCACCATGAGAGTTAGATTTTAACAGACTTCAAGAGGAGACTAAAAACCAGCTGGTGGTCAACCATGTTAAACACCATACCTATGAAAAAGTAACCATAGCAGAATAAAATTGCTTAAGTTCAACAGTCTGGAAAATCACAAGAAATCATACATATATA